>JAVJIF010003243.1:0-334921 GCA_038442645.1 Agave tequilana | reverse complement strand
AACCCCATTCCTTTGGGATTTTGGCTAAGGTTTTTTAACAAGAAAAATTCTCAGTTTCTCCAGAGTTTAAAAGAAGTTTTAAAAGAGTTTTAAAGCTTAAAGATTTCATTTTTATTGTTTTTCAGGGGTTTTGAAAAATCAAAGAAAACTAGGTTTTTGGGATATTGTTTTGGATTTACATTTCTATCATCTACAAGAGATTTCCCAAGTAGTTTTTCTTGTGATTTGCTTTCTAAAAATACCTTGATTTCCACTTGAGCTATATCTTCTATCCTAATCTATTTAGGATCTTTGTTTTGTGGAAAAGAGAGTTTGTGGTTGAAAGAGACCACTTGTTGTAAACCCTTACTTTGATTGGGTTGCTCCCTCTTTGGTAGAGGTTGAGATTGTGGTTTACTCCCTCTAGTGAGAGGTGGAGTTGTTGTTGTTTGCTCCCTCTAGTGAGAGGTGGAGTTGGTGTTTGTAACCCTCTTCGGTAGAGGTGTTGGTTGTTGTTTGGCTACGGGCCTACCCCTCGGTTGTGAGGCGGTGCTTGAGAGAGGAGTTCGGTACTCCCTTGTTGTAAAATCCTTCTCGGTGAAGGTTTCCTCGGTGGGAGTCCTCGGTGGACAAGATAGTGGATTAGAAATCCTTCTCGGTGAAGGCGGGGACGTAGAGCTAGGGGCTCGAACCTCGGAACATATCTTTGTGTTTGCGTTTGATCCATTGTCTCTCTAACTCTCTCTCTCTCTCTTTATATTGTGCATAGCATCATTCGTTCATTCTTATCATATATTGCTTGTGTTGTGTCTTGCATTGTTCATATTGCTATATCTCTTATATGCTTGGATTGCTTGTGTGTGCCTCACTTGTACTTAACCACAAGAGCTTCATATAGCACCTCAACCCATATCTAGGGGAATCAAGAGGAGTTAGTCCAGAGCCCTTCACGGGGAATTCTGCTACACTTGTGTGTTGTACTAAGTGTGTTGCAAAATTGTTTTAAGCTTCCGCATTTAGCGCATTTAGTTTCTAGATTAATATTTACACCTATTCACCCCCCTCTAGGTGTTTTCAATTGGTATCAGAGCCTACGCTCCTGATACTTAGGCTTAACATCCTAGGAGTGAGATCTTGGTTTGCTAGTCTACATTTGCATGGTTGGACCCATGGACTTCATGACCCCACCTATGTATGATGATTCCAACATTCTTGTTTGGAAGAGTAGGATGTCCATATACCTCCAAACCCTAGGTTATAAGGTTCACCTTGCCATTACCAAGAAATCCTTCCTTAGTGATACCAAGCATGTAGGGGCCAATGCACAAGCCCTTGAGGCTATTAGAAGCACACTTCCTAAAGATTATCTTTTGCGTGTTTCTAACTTTGATTCCGCATTTGCAGTGTGGAACATGTTGACAACCACCACCACCTCCAAGCTTCAATTGCCAATCCAACAAGAGGAGGAGTCTAGTGGAGAATCCGAGTCTCAATGCCACATGGTCCAAGGGAATGACTCTCTTGAGGTACAATCAGAAACTCAACTAGATAGTTTTGATTCTAGTTCTTCATGTGATGAATTTGTTGATGCACATGCTTTGAATGAAGAACTATCTATTGTGTGTGAAAAACTAATAGAAAAATATAATGTTTTGAAAAAGAAGACCTTTGCATTAAATAAAGAAAATGAAAAATTGTCTTCTAAACTTGATTTGGTTTTGCAAGAGAAGGTTGAGGTTTATAATGAAAGGGATTCATTAAGGTCTCAACTTGATCATGCACTAAAAGAAAATGAGTTTTTAAAATCTAAAAATGATTGCCATGTTATTTTAAAGATAAATGAAAACTTGTCTTCAAAAATTGATTTTGTTTTAAAGGAGAATGTTGCTTTGAAAAATAAAATAATTTCTATTTCAAATGATTTAGATGTGTGTTTAAAGAAAATATTGTTTTGAAAAATGATTTAGATTCACATGTTTGCCATGCTAGGGTAGTTTCACCTAGATCACCCATTGCATGTCACACTTCTTCTTTAATTAATAATGACATATCCATGCTTAAGAAGAGTGTAGATTGTTTGGGCTCCACTTTGAGCCAATGTGTTGTTGGCCATACACGTTTGGAATCTTGTTTCGAAAGAAACAAGTTCCATCTATTCATGCACACCCATCACGGCATACACATGTTTCTCACGGACACCATCACATGTTGTACGCTCATGTGTACACTTGTACACATTGTGGACGTAAGGGCCACCTCGCTAAATTTTGTTATGAACGTATACATGCTTCAAATTTAGCAAATAATTTTGTTTTGGTTAGGGAAGGTACTAACCCCCATGGACCCAATAAGATATGGGTACCAAAGACCACCCCTCGTGTTTTTGATGTAGGTGTGGGCTCTCACATGACGTGAGAGTAGCGGTACCTTGGAGTGGATGCGTTCCGAGCTTCATGGAAATCAATTGGATGCATCACTTTCAAGGGAAGGTTTGGTGGAGAGGACCACCATGTTTTGGAGACAAGGAAAGTTGCCTTCTAGGTTTTGGTAACGATTCCTAACTCCTTATTTATGTTTGCATACTTTTCATGTTTATTATATATAGCATGTTTTGATGTTTATAGATTAGTATGTATATGTCATGTTTATTAGATCCTTGACATGCATGTATAGCCTTTGAGACACCCATGCTTATATGGACCCATATTTAGTGCTCTCACCTTTGTTTAGCTATCATGTCTATCATAGGTTTAATAACATGTGGATTTACATAATAATCATGTTTTTGTTTATCATGATGATTTTTTGTCTTGTTTTATACATCATGCTTTGAATATATGTTTAAATGTTAGTTTTCATTAAGACTAGGTATATATTTGTGCATATAGTGGGCCACAAATAAATCTATATATGTTTGAGCTTGAACGCTTATTTGAACTCATTAGATGTGCTAGTATAGTCTAGTTTTGATGATTCATACATTTTAGACTTGTATTCCCATTCTTGAATTTGTTTTATGTATATATGTTTAACTTCATGTATATGTCCATTTTATCCAAATTATTATTATACATATACATCCTTTTGAGCCACGTGCCTTAATGCATATATCTTTGTGGACTCGTTGTGTTTGGATATGTATGTATACTTTAGTTTGTATAGGACATACATATACCTTGAAGATTAAATAGTTTTGATGATTTTCATGTTTTCTTGTTTTAAGGAATATTGAGCTTGATTGCATATTTTCATGATGCCATGTTTTACATTACACTTGTGCACTCACCTTATTTATTGGTTTCTCATGACTTTGTTTTCATGAGCTTGATATGTGCCGTAATGATTTAGAGTGTTTAGTGCCATGTGGATTTCATGTTTTTCATGAAAAACAATTTTGTTTTATTCCTTGCTTAAAGGATTTCGTACTAGTTTACAAGTTTTTTATTTAAACTAGTTCGTATTCTTCGTTATGGTAGATGTTTTCAAACATACAAAATTTTCAAACCTATTTTTGAAAACCCCTACCATCCAACGGGCGGATGGATGGGCGATCATGCTCATGTATGCTTTATAATGAAAATCATTTTAAACTTGAACATGAGTTGGGTGGTAGTTATATGATGTATACACTTGATCATTATTGTTGTTTCAATTGGTATCATTGAAATTCTTTCAATTGGTATCAATTTTGACCTTTCTTGTATACTCCTATATGTTTGTATGTATGTATGTTTTTCAATTTCAATAGTATCAATTTCGATTGGTATTAAATTTTTCATACATATATATTTTGTTTATGCTAAGCTTGAGCTTCAACTTTGTTTCAATTGATTCAATTTTTAATTGGTATCTTATTACAAGCTTATGCATGTGTTTTGTTGGTATTTCATAAAGGGGGAGAAAATTCGATTTTCATATTTCAATTGGTATTTTATTCCCTTACTTTATGATAGAAAATATAAATTTCATATTGATATCATATGTTTAAAAAGAAAAATATTCTCTTTTGATATCAAGATGTTTATTTGAATATGTTTTAAAATTGGTATCTCAAAATTTTGTTTAAAAGATAAATACAAAAAGTTTTGATTTGTATTACCTATATGCAAGGAGAGCTTAACATCTCTTCTACATATAGATTCATGTTAAGTGTATCTTGTATTGAGGAGCTTAACATCTCTTCTTTATGTGATGCACGTGTGTAGGGGGAGCTTCACATCTCCTCTTATGCATTGCATAGTGTATGTTATGTGAATTAGGGCTTGTCATCCCTCTTTCATGTAATGTATCTATGTAGGGAAGCTTCACATCTTCCTCTTCATGAATGTATATCGCATATACCATTTGTTGATTGACCTATGTTTACTTTCAATTGATATCAAGATACTACTTTGACATATCTTCAATTGATATCTTAATTGATTGTCACCCCTATTTGGTTTTTATTTTTGTTTTAGACAAAAAGGGGGAGAACATTGTCTTTACTAACCCTTTTGTTGATTCATTGTTTCGAACAAAAGGGGGAGAAAACTTTATTTTGTTTTGATTGTTTACCCCTTTGTTGATGATTGACAAAAAGAGGGAGAAAGATTTTGAGTTGTTTGAGTTTGATATATGCATTTATGTTTTGCATATATTAAGTTTAATTTAGTTTTATTTTAATTGGTATCTAGAGCATGTTTTGTTTTGAACATTTCATTGGTATCTAGAACCATTTATTGTTTATGCGTATCTATGCATGATTATGCATTGTCATTCATTGCATATTTATTGTTTATTTGTTTATGCATGAGTTAAGGGGGAGCTTCTTTGAAGCTTAACTTTAATCCATACATATATAACTCCATGAGTTTTGTCATCATCAAAAAGGGGGAGATTGTTGGCCCGAAGGCCTTCCACCCTTGTTTTGATGATGATTAACTCATGTAGTTATGTTTACTAATAATCTTGTGATTTTAGTTACAGATCATATAACAAGATATTAGTTGGTGATTGCTTCAAAAAGAGGAGTTTGGAAGCCTTCACTTGGTGATTCCCGAGCCCGAGCGTCAAGATGATACTTTGCCATGCTCGTTGGATCACGGTGTTTAGACCGAGTCGACTTGAAGATGAAGATCGTCAAGAAGACTTAGGTATCCATAGTTTAGTGTGTTTAGATCCATTTGTAAAGCTTAGTATAGTTGATATGCTCAAGTTCACAACACACACAAGATTTATGTTTTTGATTTGGTTTTCATGAATAGTAGATCAAAATAAGTTTAAATGGTTTTCATGTATATTAGATGTGTTCAATATACATACATGCTTCATATCTTATACAAACTTATTTTGATATGTCTATTCATGAGTTTTAGGAAAAATCAGATTTCCTATTGAAAAATTCAAGTTTGATAAAATACAAGTTTTGATTTTTGGTAAAAATGTTAAAACACAAAAATAGTTTCATATGCTTGATATTTGAGTTAAAATGTTTGTCACATGTTTATATATCAATGCAAAATGAGAAAACTATTTTTGGGTATTTTTCAAGAGATAAAAGAATTTTTAGAAATATTTTTAACATGTGTTTCTGTCCCAGAACAGTGGCTGACAGGCCAGGTCGGTCGACCGCACGGGTCGACCGCACCAAAGGCCGGCCGACCCTTGCGGTCGACCGACGTGCACAGGCTTGTGCACGTTTGGCAGACACAGGGACGGACGGCCGGGCGGCCGACCGGACCAGAGAGCTTTGCTCTCTGTATCTGGGCGGTCGGCCGCACGGCTGACCGGATTGCCCAACGGTCATATTTCTGACCGTTGGCGGTCGGCCGGGCCGGCCGACCGCTAGCCTGTCAGGCTGCCAAATCAGCCTAACGGCCTATATAAACCCCATTCCTTTGGGATTTTGGCTAAGGTTTTTTAACAAGAAAAATTCTCAGTTTCTCCAGAGTTTAAAAGAAGTTTTAAAGAGTTTTAAAGCTTAAGATTTCATTTTTATTGTTTTTCAAGGGTTTTGGAAAATCAAAGAAAACTAAGTTTTTGGGATATTGTTTTGGATTTACATTTCTATCATCTACAAGAGATTTCCCAAGTAGTTTTTCTTTGTGATTTGCTTTCCAAAAACACCTTGATTTCCACTTGAGCTATATCTTCTATCCTAATCTATTTAGGATCTTTATTTTGTGGAAAAGAGAGTTTGTGGTTGAAAGAGACCACTTGTTGTAAACCCTTACTTTGATTGGGTTGCTCCCTCTTTGGTAGAGGTTGAGATTGTGGTTTACTCCCTCTAGTGAGAGGTGGAGTTGGTTGTTGTTTGCTCCCTCTAGTGAGAGGTGGAGTTGGTGTTTGTAACCCTCTTCGGTAGAGGTGTTGGTTGTTGTTTGGCTACGGGCCTACCCCTCGGTTGTGAGACGGTGCTTGAGAGAGGAGTTCGGTACTCCCTTGTTGTAAAAATCCTTCTCGGTGAAGGTTCCCTCGGTGGGAGTCTCGGTGGACAAGATAGTGGATTAGAAATCCTTCTCGGTGAAGGCGGGGACGTAGAGCTAGGGGCTCGAACCTCGGAACATATCTTTGTGTTTGCGTTTGATCCATTGTCTCTCTAACTCTCTCTCTTTATATTGTGCATAGCATCATTCGTTCATTCTTATCATATATTACTTGTGTTGTGCCTTGCATTGTTCATATTGCTATATCTCTTATATGCTTGGATTGCTTGTGTGTGCCTCACTTGTATTAACCACAAGAGCTTCATATAGCACCTCAACCCATATCTAGGGGAATCAAGAGGAGTTAGTCCAGAGCCCTTCACGGGGAATTCGGCTACACTTGTGTGTTGTACTAAGTGTGTTGCAAAATTGTTTTAAGCTTCCGCATTTAGCACATTTAATTTCTAAATTAGCATTTACACCTATTCACCCCCCTCTAGGTGTTTTCAGAAATTTCTTGAAAACCCAGCTTGACCTTGCCTTGAAAGAAAATGAAATTTTAAAAATAAACATAATTTTGATCTTGTTTTAAAGAAAAATGAGGTTTGATCTTCAAAACTAGATGTTGTTTTAAAAGAAAATGATTCTTTAAAAAATAAAAATTTTTTGATTTCAAAAGAATTAGATTTGGTTTCAAAAGAAAGAGTTTCTTTGAAAAGTGCTTTTGATTCTCATGTTTGTCATACTTTCATTACTTTATCTCTTACTGATAAACGTGTTTCTTGCACCACATCGTCTTCTATTGATAATGATATATGTATTTTGATAAAGAATGTAGATTGTTTGGGCTCCACTTTGAGCCATTGCGCCATGAACCACAAGAGATTGGAATCTAAGTTTCGAAAGAAATATACTCCACATATGCATGCACACCTTTCACGGCATGCACATACTTCTCATGTTCACACACATGACACCATTTATGCTCATGTGTATACTTGTACACATTGTGGATATAAGGGCCACCTTGCAAAATTTTGTTAGATAGAATAAATGTTTTAAATTTTGCAAATAAATTTGTTTGGGTTAGAAAAGGTGCTAACCCCCATGGACGCAAAAAGATATGGGTGCCAAAATTCACCCCTATTGTATTTGATGTAGGTGTGGGATCTCACTCGACGTGAGGGTATTGGTGCCTTGATGGTGGACGCTTTCCGAGCTCAATGAACACATTTTGGATGCATCACTTTCAAGGATGTTTAGGTGGAAGAACCACCATAGTTTGGAGATATAGAGAATAGTTCATATGATTTGGTAACTATCTCTAACTTCTTATTTTTTTACATGCTTTCTCATTATTGATTTTTAATATGTCTTGATTTTCATGCTCATTATGTTAAATGTAATGTTTATTAAACTTGTGATATACATGTATAGTCTTTGAGAAACACCCACGTTTATATGAATTTATATTTTTGTATTCTCACTTTAGTTTAGCTATTGTGCATATCCTAGTGTTAATAATATTTACATTTACCCTAATGATCATATTTGTTTATGTTTTTGTGCTTCATGTTTTGATTACTTGTTTATATGTAAATTTCATTAAAACTTGTGTCTATACTTGTACAATTAGTGAGCTACACTTGATTATTATGTGTTTGTGCTCTATTGCTCACTTGTACTCATTAGATGTACTTATATAACCTTATTTTGATGATTATTGTATCTTTACTTATTTTTTGTATTTTTGTTCATGTTTTTCATGTTTAACTTCATGTATATGTTATTTTTTTTCAAAACTATAGCTATTCATATCTATTCTAGAGTCACTTGCCTTCATGCAATATTTTTTTATGGACTCGTTTATGTTTGGGATATGTATGTATACTTTAGTTTCGACAAAACAAACATATACCTTGAAGTTTGTTTAGTTTTGATGAAAATTATATTTTTTTCATGCTTTCACATATTTATGAAAAAGAAATTTTTTATGAGCTTCAATGATTTATCTCCATGATTATGTTCATTACATGATCTTTGTACACTCAATATATTTTGTTTACTCATGATTTTGATTCATGAGCCTATATGTGCTTCATAACTTGTTGAGTGTCAATTATTGTGTATTATCATGAGATATATTTATGTTTTATTTTCTTGCTTAAAGGATTTCATATTAGTTTTCAAATTATCATAAAACTAGTTTCATAACTCTTCAATGGAAGAGTTTTCAAACTATGTTAAAATATTTTCAAATCATATTTTTGAAAATCCCTACCTTCAAAGGGTGAGTTGGATGGTGACCATGTCTTGTATACTTTTAATGAAAATCTATTCAAACATGTGCATGACAGGGTGGTAGTTATGAGATATACATGATTTTAATAAAAATTAATTTTTGCATACTCATATTTTCTATGTATATTTATGCATCATATCTCAATTGATATTATATTACTCTAATCATACATACATATAGATATTTTTCTTGTGCTTATTATACAATGTCCATACATTTTAAAGCATTAATTGATTTTATGCTAAGCTTTATATTTTTAATGATAATTGATATTTTTACAAGCTTATGCATTATTTTTATTAGTATTTCATAAGGGAAGAAAATTCTTGTTTTATATTTAAATTGGTTTTATTTTCATTGATATCGTACTCCCACTCTTTATGATGGAAAATATTTTATTTTGGTATATATTAACATTTTCAATATTGGTATCAATAATTTTAAATTGGTATTATTCTCAATTTGATATCTATATTGTAAAATGATTTTAGTATTTACCTAAAAATTTGATATTTATTTTCAATTGGTATTATGTCTTTCTGTTGGTATCAATTAGTAAAAAGATTGTTATATTTCAATTGGTAAAAAGATAGTGTCACTTTCAATTGATAGTTTTTATTGATATCAAAATTTTGTTTCAAAATATGTTTTATTAGTATTGTTTGTTTTTCTTCACCCCTTTGTTGACGATTGAAAAAAAGGGGTGAAAGATTTGTATTTTTATATGCATGTTTTATAATTGTTTATGCATATATATATACATGTGTTTATATATGCATGTTTTATGATGCTTATTGCATAATTGTTTTGTTATTGTTTATTGGTATCTTGAGCTTACATTACATATCTTTATCATTTTATTCATATGTATAAGTTAAGGGGGAGCTTCTAGGAAGCTTATTATTAATCTATGCATATATAACCTCATACGTTTTGTCATCATCAGAAAGGGGGAGATTGTTGGCCCAAAGGCTCTTCACCTTAGTTTTGATGTTGACTAACTTATAACGGTTAGTTTGCTAATGATCTTATGTATTTATAGTTTTAGTTATTAATCAAGATTTTAGAAGGTGTTTATGTTGGCCCAGTGGCCTTCCACTCTAGTTTTGATGATGATTAACTCATGTAGTTATGTTTACTAATAATCTTGTGATGTTTAGTTTCAGATCATTAATCAAGATGTTAGTTGGTGATTAGCTTCAACAAGGAGTTTTGAAGCCTTTCACATGGTGATTCCAGAGCCCGAGCATCAAGATCATATATAGCACTCGTTGGAGTCTAGCTCGGTGGATCACGGAGTTTTGGATCGAGTCGGCTTGGAGACGACGCTCTACAAGAAGACTTAGGTATCCTAATTTAGTTTGTGTTTTAGATCCATGTGTAAAGATTAGATAGTGTGATATGCTCAAGTTCACAATACACACACGTTTTATGTTTTGGATATTGGTTTTCAGTTTTTGGTTTAACCGATATTGGTTTTCATGAATAGATAGTATATCAAAACAAGTTTACTTGGTTTTATGTATATTAGATTCATTCTATGTATGCATGCTTAACTTCCTAGACAAACTTAGTTTGACATACCTATTCATGTGTTTTGGTGTTTTGTATTTTTAACAAAACATTATTTTGGAATTAAAGTCAAAAACTATGATATGTATATGTTTCATGTATATTGGATTTCTATCCATATGCATCATGCTTCAAAGTGTTTAAGTATCATGTTTTTGTATTTGGATAAGTTTTAGAAAAATCAGATTTCCTATTGAAAAATCAAGTTTGGTAAAATACAAGTTTTGGTTTTTGACAAAATTTATAAGACACAAAAATGGTTCAAAATGTTTGATATTTGTGTTAAAATTTTTATCACATATTTGTATATCAATGTAAAATGATAAAACTATTTTTGTGAATTTTTAAGTAATTTATGGGAGTTTTTAGAATATTTTTAAACCCAGTTTTCTGACCCAGATTGCCTTCTGCCAGGCTCTGGCGGTCGACCGACCGGTCGACCGGACCCATAGTCGGTCGATCGATCGGTCGACCGACGTGCACAGCTCTGTGCACGTTGGGCTGGCACTTGGGCCGGTCGACCGGGTGGTCGACCGGACCAGAGAGCCTTGCTCTCTGTTTTTGGGCGGTCGACCGGGCGGTCGACCGGCTTCTTCCAACGGTCAAAAATTTGACCGTTGGCGGTCGACCGGCCGGTCGACCGCCAGCCGTGCTGGCTGAAAAAATAGCCAACGGCTAGTTTATTGGAGAGGGCTATTTAAGCCCCACTTCTTTGGAATTTTGATAAGACTTTTGACAAGAAAATTTTTCCTATTATCTGGTTTTCAAAGCAAGTTTTCAAAAGTGTTTAAAGAGCTAAAAGATCCATCTTATTTGTTTTAAAGTGTTTTGTTTTATTTCAAAGAAAATAGGTTTTGGGAATTAGTTTCTTGATTCAAATATCTATATCCATTTGGTATTTTCCCAAGAGTTTTTCTTTGATCAAAACACTTGTTTTTTCCACACTTGAGCTATCTTCTATCCTATTCTATTGGATCATTTATTTGTGGGAAAATTGGTTTGTGGTTGAGATATACCACTTGTTGTAAAAACCCTTTCTTTGTGGGTGCTCCCTCTTTGGTAGAGGTTGAGGTTGTTGTTTACTCCCTCTTGGTGAGGTGGAGTTGGTTGGTTTTGGTATCCCTCTTCGGTAGAGGTGGATTGTGGTTGTTTGGCTAAGGGCCTACCCCTCTAGTGTGAGGTGGTGATTGTTTGCCTCGGCGGAGGTTGTATTGTTTGAGAGAGGAGTTCGGTACTCCCGGTTATACAAATCCTCCTTGGTGGAGGTTCCCTCGGTGGGAGTCCTCGGTGGACAAGTTAGTGGATTAGAAATCCTTCTCGGTGAAGGCGGGGACGCAGAGCTAGGGGCTCGAACCTCGTAACACATCTTGTTGTTTGCGTTTGATCCATTGACTCTTACTCTCTCTCTCTCTTTTATTTGTGCCTTGCATCTATTCACATTGCTCATCATATATTATATGCTTGAATTGTTTGTGTGTGCCTCACTTGTGGTTAACCACGAGAGCTTCATATAGCGCCTCAACTCTTATTCAGAGGAATCAAGAGGAGTTAGTCCAGAGCCCTTCACGGGGAATTCGGCTACACTCCTTGGTTGCACTAAGTGTTGTTGCAATTAGTTTTGTTATTCTGCATTTAGTTCATTAGATTAGCCTTATCACCTATTCACCCCCCCCCTCTAGGTGATTTCAATTGGTATCAGAGCCTTCGCTCCTGATATTTGGTTTAACCACCTAGGAGTGAGATCTTGGTTTGCTAATCTATCATTTGCATTTTGCACGTATATTTATTTGCACACACATCATGGATTGCTTGTCACCTCCCATGTTCGATGCTTCCAACATTGACATATGAAAACTTAGGATGTCCATGTATGTGAAGACCCTAGGCTTGCATGTTTTCCTTGCCGCTACCAAGAAATGCTATCTTGGTAATAGCAATCATATAGGGGCCAATACACAAGCCCTTGAGGCTATTAGAAGCATACTTAACAAAGATTATCTTATGCTTGTTTCTAATTTTGATTCCGCCTTTACAGTGTGGAACAAGTTGACCACCACCACCTCCAAGCCTAAATTGCAAATCCAACTGGAGGAATCTAGTGGAGAATCCGAGTCTCAATGCTTCATGGTCCAAGGGAATGACTCCCTTGAGGTACATTCGGATACTCAACTAGATAGTGCTAGCTCTTCATTTGATGATCGTGATAGTATGGATGCCGATGCTTTAAATGAAGAGTTATCTATTATTTGTGAGAACCTCCTTGAAAAATATAAAGTTTTGAAAAAGAAAACTTGTATGTTAAATAAAGAAAAAGAGGATTTGTTTTCAAAACTTGAGTTGGTTTTGCAAGAGAAGGTTGAGATTTCTAATGAAAGGGATTCATTGAAGTCTAAACTTGAACTTGCCTTAAAAGAAAATGAGATTTTGAAAAATAGAAATAATTGTAATGAAGTTTTGAAGAAAAATAAAGTTATGTCTTCTAAACTTGATTTTGTTGTAAAAGAAAATGATTCTTTGAAAATAAAAATTGATTCTATTTCAAAGGATTTAGATGTTTGTTTAAAGAAAAATATTGTTTTGAAAAATGATATAGATACACATGTTTGCCATGCTAGGATAGTTTCACCTATTGCATGCTCCACTTCTTCTAACATTGAAAAAGATATAAATTTGTTAAAGAAGAATATGGATTGTTTGGGCTCCACTTTGAGCCATTGTGTTTTGAGTCATACACGTTTGGAATCTTTGTTTCGAAAGAAACAAGTTCCATCTATGCATGTACACCCTCCATGACATACACATGCTACTCACGGTCACAACCGTCACACCTTGTATGCTCATGTGTACACTTGTACACATTGTGGATGTAAAGGCCACCTTGCTAAATTTTGTTTTGATCGTATACATGATTGTAATTTAGCAAATAAATTTGTTTGGGTTAGAAAAAGTACTAACCCCCATGGACCCAAAAGATTATGGGTACCAAAGACCACCCCTATTGTATTTGATGTAGGTGTGGGCTCTCGCATGACGTGAGAGTAGCGGTACCTTGGAGTGGATGCGTTCCGAGCTTCATGATGACCATTTGGATGCATCACTTTCAAGGGAAGTTTGGTGGGAGGACAAACCACCTTGGTTTGGAGAACTAGAGCGGTGCCCTCATCGGTTTTGGTATCGATCTCTAACTCCCGTTTATATTTACATGCTTTTGATGTTCATCAATTTATAGCATGTCATGTTTTATTGTTCATTATGCCTATGTCATGTTTATTAGATTAGTGATATACATGTTTAGTTATTTGAGACTCCCATGTTTAATATGGACCTATATCTATGTGTTCTCACTTTGTTTTTAACTAATATGTATATCCTAGATCTAATGCACTTGCATATACATAATGATCATATGTGTGTTTATGATTTTTTTTGTTTGATGCTTAATGATTTGATTACATGTTTAAATGTTAGTTTTCATTAAGACTAGGATATATACTTGTACATATAGTGGGCCACAAATAGATCATTATATGTTTGTGCTTTAACGCTTATTTGAACCCATTAGATGTGCTAGTATAGGCTAGTTTTGATGATTCATGCATTCCTATTTTATCCATGTTTTTCATGTTTCTATGTTTAACTTCATGTATATGTCTATTTTGCCAAACCTTAAGATATACATGTATACCCCTTGAGTCATTTGCTTTTCATGCAAATCTTTATTATGGACTCAAATTGTGTTTAGGGATATGTATGTATACTTCTTGTGTTGTCAAAACATACATATGCTTTAAAGTATAAATTGTTTTTAATGAAAATTCTAGTTTTGATGATTTTCATGTTTAAAGGAATCTATATTGAGCTTAAATGTCTATTTTCATGATTATTTGTTTCACATAACACTTGTACACTCACCTAATTTAATTGTTTCTCAGATTATATTTTCATGAGTATGATATGAGCTTTATGGACTTTGAGTGTTTTAGTGCCATGTGATTTACATGTATTTCATGAAATATAATGTTGTTTTATTCCTTGCTTGAAGGACTTCGTACTAGTTTAAAAGTTTTTCCATTTAACTAGTTTGGATTCTTCGTTATGGTAGAGTTTTCAAACATACTATATTTTCAAACCTATGTTTTGAAAACCCTATCCTTCCACGGGTGGTTGGATGGGCGACCATGCCTATGTATGCTTTATATTGAAAATCATTTTAAATATGAGCATGATTGGGTGGTAGGTTATATGAGTTATACACTTGATCTTATTATTGTTGTTTCAATTGGTATCATTGGATCGTTTCAATTGGTATCAATATTGACATTTTTGTATACTCATATATTTGTATGTATGTATGCTTTCATTTCATATAGTATCAATTTCGATTGGTATCTAATTTTTCATACATATATATGTTTTGTTTGTGCTTATTATATCCATATATCTTAGAGCACAAATTTTAATTATGCTAAGCTTGAGTTTTTATGACTATCATGTTTCAATTGATTAGTTTTTCAATTGATATTTTAATAACGATGCATAAGCTTATAACAAATAAAAAAAATTTGATCATCGTTTTATTTGGTATTTCATAAAGGGGGAGAAAATTTGTATTTTTTATTTTTCAATTGGTATTTTGTTTACCGTTGATTTCTACTCCCACACTTTATGTTGAAAATTGATTTTATTTTGATATCATATGCTCTAAATGACAAATTCTTACAATTGGTATCAAGATGTTTATTTGAATATTTTCAATTGGTATTAAGATTTATTTGTTTCCTCACAATTGGTATCAATGCCTTTATTTACTTTCAATTGGTATCAAAATGTTCTACATTGACATATTTCAATTGGTATCATAAAATGTTTTGATTTATATTGCCTATATGCAAGGGGAGCTTAACATCTTTTCTACATATAGATTCATGTTATGTGTATCCTATATTGAGGATTGACAACTCTTCTTTATGTGGTACACGTGTGTAGGGGGAGCTTCACATCTCCTCTTATACATTGCATATTATGTGTTATATGAATAAGGGCTTGTCATCCCTTCTTCATGTAATGCATATATGTAGGGAAGTTAACTTAGCGTCTTCCTCTTCATGAATGTATATCGCATATATCTATTTATTGATTTGTTTGTTTGACCCCTTAGTTAATTCTTTGTTTCGAACAAAAAGGGGGAGAAGAATTTATTGATTTGTTTTTACTTTGACCCCTTGTTGATGATTGACAAAAAGGGGGAGAAGTATTTGGTATATATGCATGTTTTGGAAAAAGGAGTTATGTTTATGCATATATGTTTGTTTTGTATTGTTTTGCAAATAGGAGAAAAAGAATTTGATGTGTTTCATGCTTATTTATGCATGTTTATCTCCTTATATTTGCATACATGTTTATGAGCCTTCATTGCATATTTATTGTTTATTGCTATGCATGAGTCAAGGGGGAGCTTCTTTGAAGCTTAACTTTAATCCATGCATATATAACTCCATGAGTTTTGTCATCATCAAAAAGGGGGAGATTGTTGGCCCAGTGGCCTTTCACTCTAGTTTTGATGATGATTAACTCATGTAGTTATGTTTACTAATAATCTTGTGATGTTTAGTTTCAGATCATTAATCAAGATGTTAGTTGGTGATTAGCTTCAACAAGGAGTTTTGAAGCCTTTCACATGGTGATTCCAGAGCCCGAGCATCAAGATCATATATAGCACTCATTGGAGTCTAGCTCGGTGGATCACGGAGTTTTGGATCGAGTCGGCTTGGAGACGACGCTCTACAAGAAGACTTAGGTATCCTAATTTAGTTTGTGTTTTAGATCCATGTGTAAAGATTAGATAGTGTGATATGCTCAAGTTCACAATACACACACGTTTTATGTTTTGGATTTTAACCGATATTGGTTTTCATGAATAGATAGTATATCAAAACAATTTTACTTGGTTTTATGTATATTAGATTCATTCTATATACATGCATGCTTAACTTCCTAGACAAACTTAGTTTGACATACCTATTCATGTGTTTTGGTGTTTTGTATTTTTAACAAAACATTATTTTGGAATTAAAGTCAAAAACTATGATATGTATATGTTTCATGTGTATTGAATTTCTATCCATATGCATCATGCTTCATAGTGTTTAAGTATCATGTTTTTGTATTTGGATAAGTTTTAGAAAAATCAGATTTCCTATTGAAAAATTCAAGTTTGGTAAAATACAGGTTTTGATTTTTGACAAAATTTATAAGACACAAAAATGGTTCAAAATGTTTGATATTTGTGTTGAAATTTTTATCACATATTTGTATATCAATTTAAAATGATAAAACTATTTTTGTGAATTTTTAAGTAATTTATGGGAATTTTTAGAATATTTTTAAACCCAGTTTTCTGACCCAGATTGCCTTCTGTCAGGCTCTGGCGGTCGACCGACCGGTCGACCGGACCCAGAGTCGGTCGACCGATCGGTCGACCGACGTGCACAGCTCTGTGCACGTTGGGCTGGCACTTGGGCCGGTCGACCGGGCGGTCGACCGGACCAGAGAGCCTTGCTCTCTGTTTTTAGGCAGTCGACCGGGCGGTCGACCGGCTTCTTCCAACGGTCAAAAATTTGGCCATTGGCGGTCGACCGGCCAGTCGACCGCCAGCCGTGCTGGCTGAAAAAACAGCCAACGGCTAGTTTATTGGAGAGGGCTATTTAAGCCCCACTTCTTTGGGATTTTGATAAGACTTTTGACAAGAAAATTTTTCCTATTCTCTGGTTTTCAAAGCAAGTTTTCAAAAGTGTTTAAAGAGCTAAAAGATCCATCTTATTTGTTTTAAAGTGTTTTGTTTTATTTCAAAGAAAATAGGTTTTGGGAATTAGTTTCTTGATTCAAATATCTATATCTATTTGGTATTTTCCCAAGAGTTTTTCTTTGATCAAAACACTTATTTTTTTCACACTTGAGCTATCTTCTATCCTATTCTATAGGATCATTTATTTGTGGGAAAATTGGTTTGTGGTTGAGATATACCACTTGTTGTAAAAACTCTTTCTTTGTGGGTGCTCCCTCTTTGGTAGAGGTTGAGGTTGTTGTTTACTCCCTCTTGGTGAGGTGGAGTTAGTTGGTTTTGGTATCCCTCTTCGGTAGAGGTGGATTGTGGTTGTTTGGCTAAGGGCCTACCCCTCTTGTGTGAGATGGTGATTGTTTGCCTCGGTGGAGGTTGTATTGTTTGAGAGAGGAGTTCGGTACTCCCGGTTGTACAAATCCACCTCGCTGGAGGTTCCCTCGGTGGGAGTCCTCGGTGGACAAGTTAATGGATTAGAAATCCTTCTCGGTGAAGGCGGGGACGTAGAGCTAGGGGCTCGAACCTCGTAACACATCTTGTTGTTTGCGTTTGATCCATTGACTCTTACTCTCTCTCTCTCTCTTTTATTTGTGCCTTGCATCTATTCACATCGCTCATCATATATTATATGCTTGGATTGTTTGTGTGTGCCTCACTTGTGCTTAACCACGAGAGCTTCATATAGCGCCTCAACTCTTATTCAGAGGAATCAAGAGGAGTTAGTCCAGAGCCCTTCACGTGGAATTCGGCTACACTCGTTGATTGCACTAAGTGTTGTTACAATTAGTTTTGTTATTCCGCATTTAGTTCATTAGATTAGCCTTATCACCTATTCACCCCCCCTAGGTGATTTCAGTTTAGCTTCAACAAAAGATTCAAAGTCAAGTTTTGATGATAACACGTGTAGATTCAAGAGCTCGCGCGTCAAGATCGCATCTAGCACTCAAAAGGAGTCAAGCTTTATGGATCGGGTTTGGATCGAGTCATGTTGAAGATGAAGATTGACAAGAAGGCTTGCATCTAGATTTGTTTAGTTTTTGCTTAGATCTTGTGAAAGGATAGAATAGTCTTGATACGCTCAAATTCACACACACACACACACACAAGTTCAATAGTTTTGGTTTTCGATTTAACCGTTTTTGAATTTTCAAGAGCATATCTTTTGTTTTCACGAATAGATAGAATCAAAAAATGTTTTACATGTTTAAATGTGTATAGAATTTCATCTATATACATTATTGTTTCATATTATAGAAAAACTTATTTTGATGATTCAAGTTCTTGTGTTTTAAGTTTTATTTTTAATAAACATAGTTTTGGATTTAATGTCAAAAATATAGATATATCTTTTATTTGTGTATTGAATTTTATCCACACACTATACTTCAAAAGTGTTTAAATATCTTATTTTTGTATTTATATAAGTTTAGAGAAAAATCAGTTTTCCATTTAAAAGTTGATTTTTGGAAAAGACTGTTTTTGGTTTAAAGCTTAATTTTCATGCCTCAAAATAGTTCAAATAGTTTTTAATATGTGTTGATTTTTTATCACACATATTTGTGCTTCAAATATTTATATGAATTTATTTTTGTGAAATTTATGAAGTTTTATGAGATTTTATAGGATATTAAAAGACCAATTATTCAACCTATAACCCTGATTTTTGGGATGCTAACGGTCAAACGACCGGTCAACCAACGTGCACAGAAGTGGACAAGCTTTAGCAGTTGACCGATTGGTGATCGATCCAGAGAGTCTGCTCTCTGAATCTGGCCCCGGTCGACCAGTCGATCGACCGATCAGAGAGAGTGCTCTCTGGTTCTGGCCTGGTCGACCAGACAGTCGATCGACAGTGAGAAAACTCTCACTGTGTCTTGGGGACGGTCGACCGATAACCCCAACGGTTGTCGACCGTTAGCGGTCGACTGGGTGATCGACCGACAGGTCATTTCTGACCTATTCTGAACCCCAATGGCTATAATTTCAGACCCTATAAATGTGGGTCCTTTGAGGCTAGTTTTAATCAAGAATTTCAAGAGCAAAATTTCTCATCTTTTTAAGTGTTTTCAGAAAGTTTTCAAAAGAGTTTTTGTGCCAAAATTCTCTATCCTGATTTGTTTTCAAAGTATTGGAAAAATCAAAGAAATACAAGTTTTGGGAATTCTATTTTGTTCTTCATTTTCATATTTATCAAGAAGTTTTTCCTAAGTATTTTTTTGTTCATTTATTTTCAAACACTTTGATTTTTCACATACTTAAGCGATTCAATTCTAAACCTATCATTAGGATCTTTATATTGTGAGATAAATTGTTTGTGATCCTTTAAAATCACCAAGAGAGTTTGTGATCATTGGATTACTAAGTTTTATTTTTCTTTGCTTTGTACTCCCTCTTGTGTAGAGGAGTGAGAGTTGGAATTGTGTACTCTAAGGTTATAAGTTGTAATCCTCAGTGAATGTCCCTGTGTAGAAGATCCTATAGTAGATAGTTGAAATCCTTCTATGTGAAGGCGAGGACGTAAAGCAGTGGCTCGAACCTCGAAACACACCCTCTTGTTTGCATTTGGATCTTTTTTCTCTACTTTCATCTCTCTTATATCTTACATTGCTTTTATTTCATATTCATAAGTTAGATATTATTTGTGTGCCTACACTTGTGTTCAACCAAGAGAGCTTTTAAAACACCTCAACTCTTAGTTTAGAGGAATCTAGAGGAGTAGTTCCAGAGCCCTTCACGATGAATTCGGGTTCACTCTTGGTTACACATAGTGTGTTAACAATTAAGTTTTTAATTCCCCATCATTTGTCCTAAATTAGCTTGTACACATATTCACCCCCCTCTAGGTGTACTTTCATCATCACCGCTCTTTACCGAGTCAGTGGGATACAACTCCCTCAAGTCTTATTATCAACAAACTTACCAACAAGCAGCTTCATATACTCCATACCAAGATGTACCTATAGAAGAAAAATCTTCTTTAGAAAAGACTTTTGAAACCTTCTTTGAATCCACACAACAAGTACAAATCATAGCAGACTCAATTCTCCCTAACAATTCCCAAATCCAAGATCGTTAATTTTCAAGTCCAACCACAACAAGAAGAATCTGTTGACTTAGAAAGAAAATGAAAGTCATGATTCAGTCCCAAAATGATTGTATTCAATCCCAAACGGATTGTCTCAAATCTCTCAATAGGCTAGAAGCAAAAGTGAGTCATTTGGTCAACACAATTAATTATAGGAATGAGAAAACTCTATCTAACATATTTTGACCATTCATGATTCTCCTAGTCATATTGACAAAGAATCATGGTATATCGGAGATTTTAACAAGACTCAATTTCACCACAAACATTAAACTTGACCTATACCAACCCATTGACGAATTGGCAAGTTTTTATTTCAATGAGGTTAAATTTGAAGAAGAATGTGACACCGATTCTCAATGTTGTGATTTAGTTTTACTTTTTGAATCTATGTTGACTCTAGTATCCTTTCCTGATTTGGACATAATTTCGAAGCCAATACTTATTTCTATCCCTATAGAGCTTGAACATGAATCACCTATTTTGGATAGTCACATTCTATTGTTGGGAAATGAATATGAAATTGAATCCTATGATTTGGACCAAACCCATGAACTAACCCCGACTCTCGAACCTAAATTTGATTTGAGTTTTATTCCCGAGTCAGTATCGGTTCCTGTTCCTTTTATTGTTGAGCCTAAATCATCCATTCCACAAAACTACATTCTACTGCTGGATCGAGGTTTAGATCAATGTGACTCCGTGATGATACCCCAAGATTGATCATATAACTGGGATAAATTTTATACTAGGATCTTGTATGATCCTATTATCATTGAGAAGTATAAAATGCTAATAAGAAAGCGGACATAAAAGATTGGTTCCATAAAAATTCACAGTATCTAGATTTGGCAGAAACGCTTGGCCCAATGAGGCCACCACCAGAACAACCACCTTAAGGTGATAATTTTCCTTCCCTTTCTCCTTTTTCATGTATTATTGCATTTCATTCATACATTGAGGACAATGCATGATTTAGGTGTCGGGGAGGGTTTACTAACATGCTAACTTCACTAATTAAAAAAAAACAAAAAAATCCTTTCCATAAAAACTTTTTGAAAAGAAAAATAATATTTTGACTTATTTTTATAAAATATTAAGTTAATTTGAAGGAAGAAGAGGATCATAATTAGGAGTTCTTATAATTGATCAAAATAAAATTATTTGATTGATTTTGAGGTTAGAAGAAAGATTGAAAAAATAATTTAGTCTTGATTTTTTCCTTGATGAAATATGCATACTTTATACACTTACACACTTAGGATTCTAAAACAAAATTTCTTATAACTTATATAAAAAAAAATTATTATATAAAAAAATCCTCTGATTAAGCTGAGTATTTGTGCCTCATAAAGCACAATTATTCAGGCCTAAATAAAAATTCTTAGTTTTGTGACCTTGTTTGCGCAAGTCATAAATTCTTGGGGGTGTTTTCTCACCTGATGCCCTAAAACCGTCTGATTTGGGAGTCATCGACTAAGGCTCATTACATGGGCGAATTAGAAAGCCTAATAGAGCTAAGGGATATTACCACCATAAATATAAAAAAAAAAAGAAAATTATATATATAATAAGACATAAGAGTTAGAGTTGAAGAACCCTGAGTAAGCTTTTCACGGTCACAAGGTGCAAATGACTTAGGGTAAAATAATAGACTAGATGAAAAATACAATTTTAATCCTTACCTTGATTGAAAATAAGTTTTGAATAATGACTAAGTTTAAAAATGACTAAGTTTTGATAATCTTATGACTTATAAGTTACTTGAATTTTTACATTAATACATCAATATTTTTCCTGTCAAAATGTGTTTTCAAAAAAAATAATAACAGTTAATTTCTTTTTCTTCATGGATTTTGTGGGTGCAATCCACTGAAAACCCTCACGAGACAAAACTCATCCTATAGGGGTAAATTAGAGGTTTAATGGCTTATTGCACGTGCTAAGTGCAACCGTGATTCTTACGAAAGTGAGTTAGATTAGGTTAGTTTAGTTTTTCGTTTCTCTTTGTTTTGCACGAGGACGAGCAAAAGATAAGTGCGGGGGTGTGTTTGAACACATATATTGCATAAATATTATTATGTTCATACATATATTCTGCAATAAATATTGCAAATAACTTGTCTTAATGTCCTAATTCATATAGGGTATGATAGGGAGAAGATAAGCATGAAATTTAATCAATTAAATCTAAAAGTTCAAAAGAAATGAGATCGACTCAAATTCAAAGGTTCTAAAACCTATCTTATCTAAAAACTGGATATATCAGATAAGATAATATCATCTAATTTCAAGAGAAAAACGAATTATTTGAAGATCATATCAGTTTCGCTGAAGATAAATGATATCTTATTAATTCTAAAAAATAAATTGAAAATCCAAGAGGATAAATGGATAAAGAGAAGATCAACGGATGAGATAAAGAAATTTAAATTCAGATTTAGACTGGATATATTTTAGCATTTTAATAGTAACGTTCGCTATCAAAACTCAAATCTGATGATTCAAGATGATCCAAAAATAAGACTTAAAGAGATGCAATTCTTATGTTGATCACTGTTTCTAATTCTATCGTTTAATAAGTTATATTCAGCAATTAACTCGTCAACAAGCTGTAGTTCCGAATTGAATTTCACAAAAAGAATTATGGATAAATCATGTCAAGTTTGGAGATAAGGAAAAGATTCAAATTTAGAAATAGTCAGCTTCCCTTATCTTTATACGCTTTCTATTCCTTTGATTTTCTCCTATAAATACCCTCATACCTCGAAAGTAGAAAGGATACTACTCCAAAGAGAGATTTAGGATAGTTTTGTTTAGATTTTTCTTTTCTTCTTCAACGTAATTTTTATTTTATATTTTATTTTTAGGTTAGAGAGAGTTTCATGATTAAACGAGTTATTATAGAGTGACGCTACATAATCTTTTCTTCAAGAAGTTTATATTGAAGGTGACAATGGAGTTTTCTCATTTTTCTTCATTGTCCTCAATCTGGCCAAACACTGCTTTTATATACTTCTTTATATTACTTTGCTTTATACTACTTCACATCTAATCATGGTATGTTAATTTACAATAGAAATAATCTTTTTCCTTTATCTCTTTTCTATTTTTCTTTCTTAGTTTAATTTAACAATTTTCAATCAGCACTTTCTCTTTTAATTATTTTCTTTGAACTTATTTTTCTTTTCTTTTGAATTAACAAAACCATCTTAAATACTCTTATTTTATCTCTTTTTATTTCTAATTCTTGTACCAACACTTTTCTTTAATTTTTTTTGTTTTCTTTTCTTTTATAAATAAAATAACAGCAATACCACCGTCTCTTCTTCTATATCTTCTTCTTAACTATTTTTATTTTCTTTTTATAAACTGAGAAGATAAGTATTAACTAGTTTCGGTAAATTAAAAGAAGAAACTTACATAACGCTTCCATCGCTGTCCCTTCCTGTGGATCATGACCTGTTAGGCCTAAGCTACATGGTAGAATTAAGGACCTAGCACTGTTCTAAAAGTTTATATTTTTCTGTGCATGTTTGGCTCGATCATAACACAAGTTCTAACCTAGATTTCTGGATAAGCTTTTTTGTATACTTATCCTGATTGACAAAGATCACATCACTTCTTTACTTGATTTGGAGTCTAAGGAAATAGTTGAGCTCTTCTATCATACTCATTTCGAACTTTTTCTTCATACATGATTCAAAATCTTTACAAAGCTTTTCATTAGTAGGTCCAAAAATGCTATCATTAATATATATTTGCACTATCAAGATATCATTATCTACATGCTTTGTAAATAAGGTCGTATCAATTTAACCTTTAGGGGTTGTTTGGATTCAAGTAAGTGGGTGGAAGTAAGAAAGTGGGGAAGTGTCATTTCTCACTTCCGCTATCCATTCAAACACCGAAAAAGGAAAATGATAAAATCTCTTTTCCTTTTCTCTTTTCCCTTTTACACAACCATTTCCTCACGTACAGAGTGTTACAGTTAATTTTGTGATCATGTAAATCTTATTTGTAATAAGCTGTAACTCAAAACAGTTAATTTTGTGATCATGTAAATGTTGGCCCAAAGGCCCATCACTCTAGTTTTGATGATGATTAACTCATAGTACTAATGATCTTGTGTTAAATTAGTCTCAAATTTATGATCAAGATCTTAGTAGGTGTTTAGCTTCAACAAAGGATTTAAAGTCAAGTTTTGGAGCTAACACGGGTTGATTCAAGAGCTTACGCATCAAGACCACATCAAGTACTCAAGAGGAGTCTAACTCTTTGGATCAAAGTTTGGACCAAGTCAAGAAGGAGAAGAAGACTTCAAGTGAAGACTTCAAGAGAAGACTTGATTCTAGGTTTGTTTTGTTAAGATTTTGTTTTTAGATAAAATGTAAAGGATAGGATAGTTGGTGGATTGCTCAAGTATACCATATACACTCACACACAAGATTTAGTTGTATTTTCATAAAAGAGATTTTATTTTGGAAAAGAATTTTCACTTTGGAAAAATACCATTTTGGTTTTTGGAATTTCTTATATATATATATATGATTAACCAAAACTATTTTAGATCTTAATGTCAAAAACATAGATATTTCATTATGTTTTGTGTAGTGGATCATATCCATACACTCTATGCTTTAAAAGTATTTAAAATATCTATTTTTGTATTTGGAGAAGTTTTGGAAAAACTAATTTGGAAAAATACGGTTTTTATTTTGAGCCAAAATTTCTAAGTTACAAAAATATTTCAAAATGTTTGTAACATGTCTTGATTTTACTCAAACATCTTTGTTTATCAAAGTATTATACTGAACTTATTTTTGTAGATTTTTAGAGATTTTATGGGATTTTATTTAAGTCAAAAAGCCATGTTTTTAATCCCTATAATCCCTGTTTCTGGCTTCTGTCGGTCGACCGGGCCGGTCGACCGAGTCGGTCGACCGATGTGCACAAACGTGCACGCCAGGTCTGGCTGGAGGGCCGGTCGACCGACCCGGTCGACCGTCCAGAGAGCTCTATGATTGAGATTTAAAATAGAGTTCAGATTGTCTTAGTCTCAATGCGAATCCGCTGTAGCAAGGGCTCGAGCGGGTCGTGATCCTCAGGGAAGGATGCGATGCAAGCTTTTCGGCCGATTCTCTTGTATGCTTCAAGTAAGAGGAAAAAGATTAGATTTGTGATGAAAATATGAGATTAAAAACGTGGTTTTGCTGATCTTCTACCACAACCCTATTGCAAATTAAAGAGCTTGATCTTCATCTTAAGATTAATATAATTCACCCTAGGTTATTACCACAATATCAAGAAAGAAAATTAATACACAATTCTAACTAAGTTACATAGATCAAAAACCTAACTATGGTTCCTCCTAACATCTAGGTACAGCCTAATAGAAGACGAATCTCAACTTATGCTGTCCTAGTTCTTAAGTTGAAGTCATGAAAAGGTCCTTTTATCATATAACCTAGATTAAGAATTTTAAGTATTTTTTTTTTTAACCTTCTAGAATTAGTTGCCTTTAAACCTAGGGTTTCTAGTGATGTTCATTAATCGGATCAAGATTTAATTGCTTCTAGGGTTGCTTCAAGAATCTCAGCAAACCACTAGGAAGATTAGTTCTTCATCATCATTTTTTTTTGCTTTTTCAATTATTTAATTTTTTTGGTTTTTATCTAATGAGAAAGACTGCAAAAATAAAGAAAAAACGAAAACAAGAAGAGATCGAAGATTAAAACACGAGAGATTGCAAAAGAAATAAAATAATTGCAGAAATTTAACAGAGAACAAAAGAGTGACCTTTATTGATGAATCTCCGGTTACACAATTGTCTCCTTCTTCTCCACAAAGAACTTGAAATAAAAAATTACAACTTTGAATAAAAAATGGCTAAAGCAAACCCTAATCGTCTCTGCATGCCCCTCCCTGTTGCGAATGCTCTGATATTTATAGTGCAGAATGTAGAGGAGTCCCGGATAAACATCACCACGAAACCTGGTATCCATCCCTATCTAAACTGCCGCGTTCCCACGGCTTTTGCCGCGCCTCCGCGGCACTCCTGGCTCTGTTGGCCACGCGCTTTGGCGCGTGGCCTCTCCTGGTCCGTCCATGTGGGCTTCTGCCTTTATAAGTGTGATCCTGGCCTTTTAATCTAGATTTTCGAGATAACTTGATAATCAAGTTACTCTTAATCCAGATTTCTTCAAATCCTCTCTCCACGAAATTCCTCTTTATCTTGGCTTTTTATCCTTATCCCGCAGGTGTTTAGGGTTTGATAAAAGTCTATCCAACCCTAATTTCTGATATTTGCAACTTTTAGCCCTTGTATTTGCATTTAGAATCTTTGTATTTGCGCTTCTTCACCTGGGCTTCAAACATGGGCTTGGATCTGGGCTTTTGGGCTCTTTTAGCTTTATTCTTTATTAAATTGATAATTTGAGGCCTGCACATATTAAATAAAGAAATATTAATAATTGTGCATTATAATATGAATAAATGTGCAAATGCGATGGTATATATGATGACAATTATGCATTTTTCACTACCTATCACACCCCCACACTTATCTTTATGCTCGTCCTCGAGTAAAAATCAAAAAGAAAGAGAAAAATCTAACCTAGCTAACTCACTTTCGTAGGAATCACGGTTGCACTTAGCATGTGCAACAAGCCGTTAAACCCCTAGGTTACCCTAGAGGACGAGTGTTGTCTCGTGAGGGTTTTCAGCGGATTACACCCACAAAATTCATAAAAAGGAGAATATTTGAATTATATTTGAAGAGACTAAGTAGTCTATAAGTTTTAGGATTATCATTTTTATTCATTCTTCAAACCTGGTCTTTATAAAGTCAATTGTTGTCCATTTTAGGTAAGAATTAAAATTGAATTTCTAATATAGTCTTTTTCGTTACCAAAAATCATATGCATCCTTTTGTTTTTACTAGGAACTCCTTAACTTGGACTCTCATGCCTCTTTATTATGTTTATAACATCATCTAATTTTCTTTCGTGTAAGTATCAAGGCTTCTTGAGGCCCTCATACCTAACTAATTGACTTATTAGATGTGTTAGTATATTTTTTTTTTGGCATGTATAACTCATCTAATTTTCTTTCGTATAAGTATCAAGGCTTCTTGAGGCCCTAATACCTAACTAATTGATTATTAGATGTGTTAGTACATATAAGTAATTTTTCCTTAGTTCCCTCGGACTTTCTAATCCACCCATGTAGCGAACTTAAAGTCGGTGACTCCCAAACCGGTCGGTCTTAGGGCACCAGGTGAGAAAACACCCCGCGGACTCAAATTCGAGTGAACTAGGCCACAAAACTAAGGTATTATTTTTTTATTTTTTTTTTATTTTTTTTTTATTTTATTTTATTTTTTTTTTTTTTTTTTTGCATTCACCTTTAGGCGTGAATACTTATGCTTCTTGAGGCACATGTATCCAGCTTAATTAGTGATTTTTTTTTTTTTATATATGAGGCACAAGGGTCTTTGTCTTAGAATCCTAGATATGCATTAGGTATGCAATATTCATTAAGGTAAAAATCAAGACTAATTATTTATTCAATTTTTCCTCCTATACCTAAAATTTAAACAATTTATTTATTTTGACCAAGTTTTTAGAAATCCTAATCATGATTTTCCTAATCCTTAAAACTAACTTAGATTTCTTTCAAAAGAATAAGTCAAAATACTGTCCTTTTTATAACAATTTTTTTTTTTAAATTTTTTTTTTTTTTATTAGCAAATTTTTTTTTATTAGCAAATTTTTTTAGTATCTACTTATGTTAGTATGTTAGTAAAGCCCACCCCCACACTTATCTCATGCATTGTCCTCAATGTATGAATGAATGCATATATGCATGAAACAGAACAAGGGAAGGCGGAAGTTACCTTAGGGTGGTGGTTCCGGAGGTGGTCTAATTGGTCCACGAAATGCGGCCCAAACAAGATAACGTGGTAGTTCACGGGACCTACCTTTATTGACCTCTTTTTTATTTACATATTTACAGTCCCCAGAATGAATAGGATCATGGAAGATCCTCTCGTGAAACTTACTCCCTTTACATGACCAGTCCTGGAAAATCATCACAGAGTCATGGTCTATACCTATGTCCAACAAAAGAATGTGACTTGGTAAAATGGTTGACTTGGACTCAAGAATGATAGGTTCAGGATCTAATACCGACTCAGGAAAGAAACTCAAATCAAGTAAAGGTTCAGCAGTCGGGCTAGGATCAAGAAGTGGGTCCAAGTCAAGAAATTGAAACTCAAGTCTACAATCATTTTCCCACAATGGAATGTGACTCAATGTTGGTGATTCAAGTTCAGGAATGATAGGTGTGGGAATCAAAACTGACTCTAAAATATTACCTAAGTCGGGTAACAAAACAGGAGTCAATAATGATTCGGGAATTTGAACTTGATCATAGATTTGGGAATCTAGGTCACATATCTCATTAGTTTCAATCTCATAAAAATGGGAACTTGCCAATTTTTCCATGGGACTTTCAAAATTGCACAATTGGTCAAGTTCAATATGATCATCAAAAATGGGTGATTCAATTTCATGATCTATAGGTATGGGAATAAATGTTGGCTCAGAAAATTGGTCCAAATTGGGTAAGGATACTGGAGTCAACATAGATTTGAAGATGAAAACTGAATCGCAAAGTTGGGATCGGGTTCACATTCACAATCTAATTCAATCTCATTGAAATTAAAACTAGCCAACTTGTCCAAGGATTGGGGTTGAGCAAGTTCATATTGATGTGATGAAATTGAATTTTGATCAAGGTCTTCTAGACAGAATGATTCTTGGTTCCTATCAACTTGGTTGGTTCGCTCAAGAATGTTTGAAAGTCTAGAAATTTGATCATTCATTATATCTTGCAACCGATCCACTTTTTCTTCTAACCCATCAAATAGATCAATGGTGGACTGAAACCTTGGTGATGTGGGAAAAGACGTATATGAAGATAATGGTTGAACAGGTGGTTGACCATATGGCTCAGGGGTGTTGAATTCCCATTGACTCTGTGAAGAGTAGTGATGATTATTCCAATCTTGTTCATAGTATTGGGACTGGGGCATGTAATGATTCGGATAAGACCAATCTGGCACACTAGGTTGGTCAAAGTTATGATATGCCGGGTTGGTAATATCCGAATAAGAGGTTGGTGTGTAATATGGATCCTCATTAAAATTGAAAAAATTATTGTTATAGGCCATATCACACAAAGCAAACAAAAGACAAAAAAAACAAACAAAAAGAAAAATTTCTAACCTAAGTTAGGGTAGACCTAGACCTAGACGACTCCTAACTGGTTAGACTGTCCACGGGAGGTCGGGTGCAGACTTTGACCACGAGTTAATCAGCCAGGTCAGGGCAAGAGTGGTGGGAGGTTTTCCGTCAAAGACGTTCCTTAATTAAATAACCACCAATCTTCGGGCTTTCGGCCCTCAATCCCTTTCCTAGACACTGATTTGGCAAGAGTCAACTTCCAGCACTGTTCCCCCTTAGGATAATCTCCTATTGAGTCCGAGATGTCCCTAGGGCCAATGTCTACTAATTTTTAAGTTAGGCTTGGGTTAGTGAGTGCTTGGGATATGATTTTTGGGCTAAGGAAGGGTGATGAAATCCCCACCTTATCTTGTTAATGGGTTATGCCCTTAAGATGAATTAGTGCAAGTGTACAAGATAAATAGATAAGAATCACTCAAAGCAGAAAATCAACCAAGAGATGAATCCTATTCTACATGCAATGCGTACGTACCTTGCTCCTCCAGCACTCTTCAACAGTAAATAAAAATAATTGAAAAGACACGTGCCTAATATGCAAACGTCTAATCAATTTTTATTTTTAACAGCCAATGATTTACTGTTGAATTATTAGCAATTTACAGGTACATCACAGAACAAAACAGAATAGAGCAGTAAGCAGTAATCTCAAATTTCAGCAATCTGCAAAAAACTGAATTAGTAGTTCACTGCATTTGCCGCGGATCCGCGGCTCTGGCCGCGTTTTCGCGGCAAAGTTGCAGGCCCTCGTGCTCTGCCTTCGAGGGCAGAGGCACTGGGTTGCTGTATGTCCTTGCTGCTGCTCTGTTTCTGTTTCCTGTTCTCCAAACCTGCAAACAGAAAAGAATAAAAGAATTAGTTAATAAAAAATATTTTTTTATTAGAGAATAACTTACCGTCCCTCCCCGGCAACGGCGCCAATTTTTGATTGAGATTTAAAATAGAGTTCAGATTGTCTTAGTCTCAATGCGAATCCGCTGTAGCAAGGGCTCGAGCGGGTCGTGATCCTCAGGGAAGGATGCGATGCAAGCTTTTCGGCCGATTCCCTTGTATGCTTCAAGTAAGAGGAAAAAGATTAGATTTGTGATGAAAATATGAGATTAAAAACGTGGTTTTGCTGATCTTCTACCACAACCCTATTGCAAATTAAAGAGCTTGATCTTCATCTTAAGATTAATATAATTCACCCTAGGTTATTACCACAATATCAAGAAAGAAAATTAATACACAATTCTAACTAAGTTACATAGATCAAAAACCTAACTATGGTTCCTCCTAATATCTAGGTACAGCCTAATAGAAGACGAATCTCAACTTATGCTGTCCTAGTTCTTAAGTTGAAGTCATGAAAAGGTCCTTTTATCATATAACCTAGATTAAGAATTTTAAGTATTTTTTTTTTTAACCTTCTAGAATTAGTTGCCTTTAAACCTAGGGTTTCTAGTGATGTTCATTAATCGGATCAAGATTTAATTGCTTCTAGGGTTGCTTCAAGAATCTCAGCAAACCACTAGGAAGATTAGTTCTTCATCATCATTTTTTTTGCTTTTTCAATTATTTAATTTTTTGGTTTTTATCTAATGAGAAAGACTGCAAAAATAAAGAAAAAACGAAAACAAGAAGAGATCGAAGATTAAAACACGAGAGATTGCAAAAGAAATAAAATAATTGCAGAAATTTAACAGAGAACAAAAGAGTGACCTTTATTGATGAATCTCCGGTTACACAATTGTCTCCTTCTTCTCCACAAAAGAACTTGAAATAAAAAATTACAACTTTGAATAAAAAATGGCTAAAGCAAACCCTAATCGTCTCTGCATGCCCCTCCCTGTTGCGAATGCTCTGATATTTATAGTGCAGAATGTAGAGGAGTCCCGGATAAACATCACCACGAAACCTGGTATCCATCCCTATCTAAACTGCCGCGTTCCCACGGCTTTTGCCGCGCCTCCGCGGCACTCCTGGCTCTGTTGGCCACGCGCTTTGGCGCGTGGCCTCTCCTGGTCCGTCCATGTGGGCTTCTGCCTTTATAAGTGTGATCCTGGCCTTTTAATCTAGATTTTCGAGATAACTTGATAATCAAGTTACTCTTAATCCAGATTTCTTCAAATCCTCTCTCCACGAAATTCCTCTTTATCTTGGCTTTTTATCCTTATCCCGCAGGTGTTTAGGGTTTGATAAAAGTCTATCCAACCCTAATTTCTGATATTTGCAACTTTTAGCCCTTGTATTTGCATTTAGAATCTTTGTATTTGCGCTTCTTCACCTGGGCTTCAAACATGGGCTTGGATCTGGGCTTTTGGGCTCTTTTAGCTTTATTCTTTATTAAATTGATAATTTGAGGCCTGCACATATTAAATAAAGAAATATTAATAATTGTGCATTATAATATGAATAAATGTGCAAATGCGATGGTATATATGATGACAATTATGCATTTTTCACTACCTATCACTCTACTCTCTGGAAAGCCCCGGTCGACCAGGTCGGTCGACCGGCAGAGAGCTCTGCTCTCTGTTCCAGGCCACGGTTGACCGGGCCGGTCGACCGAGGCTCCAACGGTCGGATTTCTGACCGTTGGCGGTCGACCGGGCCAGTCGACCGACAGTCGTCCAGGCTACTGTTTTGCCCCAACGGCTAGTTTTTCTAGCCTATAAAAGGGAGGCACCCGTGGACTGTTTTCAATAAGATTTTTAGTGGATTTTGAAGCTAGTTTTTCCTACTCTTTAAGAGGTTTTCTCCACTTGTTTTAGAGCCAAATACTTCCATTCAAAAGGAGAGTTTATCAAGAGTTTTCAAAAGTAATTTTCTTGAGTTTTTCACCACCACATTCAATCCAAGTTTTTCTCACAAACACTTGAGCTTTCCATTGATATATCCATCCTATAGGGATTTTTGTTGTGAGAGGATTTAAGGTGATCAAAGTGTTTAGATCACCAAAGTTTTCATCTTTGCTTTGAGGAGGCGGACTTGTGTGCTTGCGGCTGTTTCGAGTTAGGGAGAGCTCATTGTAGAGGTGCGGCCTCGGCGAGCTAGTGGGCTTGCGGTGTGTAGTTCTTACGGGAACGAGTGAAGGGACTAGAGAGTCCAAGAGTTCTAGTGGGAACTCCTTGTAGGTGTTGCGGCACCAAGTAATCCGGTGGGATCGGTTTTTAGTGAAAATCCTTCATAGTGTTGAAGGCGGGGACGTAGAGCAAGTGTGCTCGAACCTCGAAATAATTCTCCCGTGTTTGCGATTGCTCTCTCTATCTCTTACTTGTTTATATCTTGCATGCTTATATTGCTTTCATCTTTATATGCTTGATATATATTTATGCTCATATTGTTATATGCTTGAGGTTTGTTTGCTAACACTTGTATTCAACCAAGAGAGCCAACGCGGCACCTCAACTCTTATCTAGAGGAATCTTGAGGAGTTAGTCCAGAGTCCTTCACGAGGAATCCGGCTACACTCTTGTGTTATACTTGGTATTTAGCTTAATAAGTTTTAGTTTGCATAAATAGTTTTAATTCCGCATTAATTGTCCTTTAGATTAGCTAGTCACCTATTCACCCCCCTCTAGGTGATTACAATTGGTGTCAGAGGCACGTGCTCTTGATTTGGGTCTTACAACCTAGAGTTAAAGATCCTTATTTATAGCTAATCACCATATTTGTTTACACACACATGGATTTCATGTCACCTCCCACCTTTGACATTCTTAACATCCAAACTTGGAAGGTTAAGATGTCTATGTACCTCAAAGGCCTAGGCATTCATGTTTATCTTGCTACCACTAAAGATTCATATGTTAATAATAGCAAGTATATTGAGGCTAATTCAAAAGCCATTCATGATTTGAAGATTACCCTAAACAATGATTATTTATGTAGGATTGCTAATCTTGATTCGGCTTTTGTAGTATGGAACACCATCATCTCCCTTGGCGAACAAGAACAATATTATGCAGGGAGCGACTCGGATGTTGGAAGTGAAGCTTCCAATGTATGCTACATGGTCCAAGGGGATAACCCCCTTGAGGTAACACCGAATCCGAGGTAGAAGAGAATGTTGATATGTCTTACAATGAACTTGCTTCATTTTGTCAACAACTTCTAGAAAAATATGACATGCTTAAAAAGGACAATAAGAAAATGAAAAATAAATTTGATTGCATGTTAAAAGAAAAAGATTCTTTTCAAACTAAATTTGAAAATGTTTCAAAAGAAAATGAAAGTTTGAAAAATGAAAATATTTCCTTGCTTTCTAAATTGAATGATTTGTGTGAAGGAAATAATGCTTTGAAAAATAAAATTGTTTTGGTGGAAAAACAAAAAGAAGTTGCTTTGAATGAAACTAACTCTTTTAAAAGAAAAATGGTTGAAAAAGAAAAAGTTAATGTTTCTAAAAAGAAAAAGTTTGTTGATCATGCTTTTCATGCTACTACTAAAAATGAAGTTAAATTTTTGAAAAATAAAATAGATTGTTTGAGCTCAACTTTGAGCAAATGTGCTTTTAACCATTCTAGATTGGAGTCCTTGTTTTTAAAGAAATAAGCTCCACATGTTCATGCACATCACCCTCAGCATGCATATGCACACTTTGCACGCCATGATCACACTCATACACATATGCATCCTAGAGTGTACAAGTGTACACATTGTGACCGTAAAGGCCATTTAGCAAGATTTTGTTATGATAGAATTAATTCTTTAAATTTTGCTAATAAGAATGTTTGGGTTCCTTACAATACTAACTCCCGAGGACCCAAAAGAAAATGGGTACCAAAATTCTCACCTTTTGTATTTGATGTAGGTGCGGGCTCTCACAAAACGTGAGAGAGTTGGTGCCTTGATGGTGGATGCACATGGACTTGATGGACGTACATTTGATGCACCGCTATCAAGGAGGTTTGGTGGGACAACCACCATGTTTTGGAGACTTAGAGTATAGTTCTTTGGTTTGGTAACTATCTCTAAAACTCCTAATTTATTTACATGCTTTTATAATTTATGATTTTTTTTGCATGTGTTAGTGTTTGTCAAAATATTCATGTTTTGTATTTGTGCTTCATGTGGTAAATACTTGTTTAGATATAGTTTCTGTCAAAACTTGTGTATATACGTGTACAAGTATGATTCATATACATTTGCACTTCATTGTTCATTTGTACTCACTATATGTACATGTATAGACTAGTTTTGATGATTTTCTCATTTACACTTGTTTTGCCTATTTACATGTTTTACTTCATGTATATGTAATTTTTGTTCAAGACTAATAAATATACATGTATACCCTTGAGTCATTTGCCTTCATGCAATTTACATTATGGACTCTTTTATGTTAGGGATATGTATGCATATTATTAGTTTTGGATAAAAACATACATATACCTAGAAGTTTGTTTTTAGATGAAAAATAAATTTTTATGATTTTCATCTTTATATGAAAAATGAATTTTCATGTTTTTCTCATGATTAATGTATTTGAGCCTTATTGCTTAAGTTCATGAAAATGCTACTCACATGATTATGGTACTTTCACATTTCATTTATTTACTCATGACATTGTTTTCATGAGATATTTTGAGCCTTATATATTTCGAGTGTCAATTCTTGTGTTTTTAGCATGCTTCATGGATTCATATGATTTGATTTCATGTTTGAAGGATCTTTAACTAGTTTTTCAAAAATTACTTTTAACTAGTTATTTATTCTTCATTTGGTAGTGTTTTCACAATAAAAATATTTTCAAACTCTAGTTTTTGAAAACCCCTACCAACTCCGTTATGGGCGGACGGATGGGCGAGCATGCCTTGTATGTCTTATTGAAAATCTTTTATCTTGTGCATGAAAAAGGGTGGTTTATTATAAGTTATATACTTGATTTACATCATATTTTCAATTGGTATCTCAATTGATATTTTTTTTGTATATATTCATATTTTATTTTCTATATATGTATGCTTCATTTCATATAATATCAATTTCTATTAGTATTCTCTTTCATACATATATATGATTTGTTTGTGCTTGATTTACAAGATATTTACATGTTTAAAGCACAAAGTATGTTTATCTAAGCTTAATTCAAATATTGTTTATTTACAATTAGCATCTTAAAATTTTTGTTTATTTACAAAGGTATCTCAAAATGTGTTTTATTACCTTGAGTAAATTTCAAAATTTGTTTTAAGTAATTATCAAAAATTTGTATTAAAAATATTTTGATATGTATTGCTTATATGCAAGGGGAATTTAACATCTCCTCTACATATAGATTCATGTTGAGTGTATTTTATATTGAGGAGCTTGATAACTCTTCTTTATATGATACACGTGTGTAGGGGGATCTTCACATCTCCTCTTATGCATTGCATATTATGCGTTATATGAGTTAGGGCTTGTCATCCCTTCTTCATGTAATGCACATATGTAGGGAAGTTAATTTAGCGTCTTCCTCTTCATGAATGTATATCACATATATCTCTTTATTGGTTGATTTGATTTCACCCCTTTGAGGGAGAACATTGTTTTGTGTTTACTTTAACCCCTTTTTTGATGATTGATAAAAAGGGGAGAAGTATTTTAGTATATATGCATGTTTTCTCATGTTTTCCTTGCTTTATACATAAAGGGGGAGAAAGAATTTTTGTTTATGCATATTGTTTTGTTTTGCAAAAAGGGAGAAAAGAATTTGATGAGTTTTATGCTTGATTGGCATGTTTATCTCCTTATGTTTGCATACATGTTTGTTTATTTTACGAGCTTTAATTGAATATATATTTGTTTATTGTTATGCATGAGTTAAGGGGGAGCTTCTTTGAAGCTTTACTTTCATCCATGCATATATAACTCCATGAGTTTTGTCATCATCAAAAAGGGGGAGATTGTTGGCCTAAAGGCCCATCACTCTAGTTTTGATGATGATTAACTCATAGTACTAATGATCTTGTGTTTAATTAGTCTCAAATTTATGATCAAGATCTTAGTAGGTGTTTAGCTTCAACAAAGGATTTAAAGTCAAGTTTTGGAGCTAACACGGGTTGATTCAAGAGCCTATGCATCAAGACCACATCAAGTACTCAAGAGGAGTCTAGCTCTTTGGGTCAAAGTTTGGACCAAGTCAAGAAGGAGAAGAAGACTTCAAGTGAAGACTTCAAGAGAAGACTTGAGTCTAGGTTTATTTTGTTAAGATTTTATTTTTAGATAAAATGTAAAGGATAGAATAGTTGGTAGATTGCTCAAGTATACCATATACACTCACACACAAGATTTAGTTGTGCTTTCATAAAAGAGATTTTATTTTAGAAAAGAAATTTCACTTTGGAAAAATACCGTTTTGGTTTTTGAAATTTCTTATATAGATATGTTTAACCAAAACTATTTTAGATCTTAATGTCAAAAACATAGATATTTCATTATGTTTTGTGTAGTGGATCATATCCATACACTCTATGCTTTAAAAGTATTTAAAATATCTTGTTTTTTGTATTTGGAGAAGTTTTGGAAAAACCAATTTGGAAAAATACGGTTTTTGTTTTGAGCCAAAATTTCTAAGTTACAAAAATAGTTCAAAATGTTTGTAACATGTCTTGATTTTATTCAAACATGTTTGTTTATCAAAGTATTATACTGAACTTATTTTTGTAGATTTTTAGAGATTTTATGGGATTTTATTTAAGTCAAAAAGGCAAGTTTTTAATCCCTATAATCCCTGTTTCTGGCTTCTGCCGGTCGATCGGGCCGGTCGACCGAGTCGGTCGACCGATGTGCACAAACGTGCACGCTAGGTCTGGCTGGATGGCTGGTCGACCGACCCGGTCGACCGTCTAGAGAGCTCTGCTCTCTGGAAAGCCCCGGTCGACCGGGTCGGTCGACTGGCAAAGAGCTCTGTTCTCAATTCCAGGCCACGGTCGACCGGGCCGGTCGACCGAAGCTCCAACGGTCGGATTTCTGATCGTTGGCGGTCGACCGGGCCAGTCGACCGACAGCCGTCCAGGCTGCTGTTTTGCCCCAACGGCTAGTTTTTCTAGCCTATAAAAGGGAGGCACCCATGGACTGTTTCAATAAGATTTTTAGTGAATTTGAAGCTAGTTTTTCCTACTCTTTTAAGAGGTTTTCTCCACTTGTTTTAGAGCCAAATACTTCCATTCAAAAGGAGAGTTTATCAAGAGTTTTCAAAAGTGATTTTCTTGAGTTTTTCATCACCACATTCAATCCAAGTTTTTCTCACAAACACTTGAGCTTTCCATTGATATATCCATCCTATAGGGATCTTTGTTGTGAGAGGATTTGAGGTGATCAAAGTGAAAAACACCTAGAGGGGGGGTGAATAGGTGTAAGTGCTAATCTAAGAAACTAAATGCAAACTAAGTGCGCTAAATGCGAAAGCTAATGCAAATGTTGCACAAACTTGATACAATACAACAAGTGTAGCCGAATTCCCCTTGCGAGGCTCTGGACTAACTCCTCTTGATTCCCCTTGAAATGGGTTGAGGTGCTATGTGAAGCTCTTGTTGGATGAGTACAAATTAGGCACACACACACAAGCAATCCAAGCAATAAGAAATATGTGCACACACAATCAAGCCAAGCAATCAAGAATGAATAGCAATATGAATAAATGCAAGGCAATATGAAATATGCACAACACAAGCAAATATGATATGAATATGATGCTTTGCACAAATATAAGAGAGAGAGTTAGAGAGACAATGGGTCAATACGCAAACACCAAGATTTGTTTCGAGGTTCGAGCACCTTGCTCTACATCCCCGCCTACACCACCGTGTAGGATTTCCACTATCTCAACTCCCACCGAGGGAACCTCTACCGAAGAGGATTTCTTACAACTCTAGGAGTACCAAACTCCTCTCTCAACAACAACCTCCTCACAACCGAGGGGTTAGGCCCGTAGCCAATACAACAACCAATCCACACACCTCTACCGAAGAGGCTCACAACCAAACTCCACCTCTACCAAAGAGGCTCACAACCAATACCACTCCGATCACCTCTACCGAAGAGGGATACAACAAATAAAGGAGGGTTTACAACAATGAGGTTTACAACAAACAACCTCAAACACTTCTCTTTCTTTTTCTCTTTTCTTTTTCCACAAAAACAAGATCCTAATAGTTTAGGATAGAAGATAGCTCAAGTGTGGAAAACTAGGTGTTTGGAAAACTAGCAACAAAGAAAATCACTTGGGAAAATCCTTCCAAAAGATATAGAATGAAAACCAAGACAAATCTCCCAAAATATTCTTTTCTTTGATTTTTCCAAAAACCTAAAACAATAAAGATTGAAGAATTAAAGCCCCAAACACTTTTGAAAACTTGTTTTAAAACCTCTAGAAACCAGAAATTTTTCTCCTTAAAAAACTGGCCAAAATCCCCAAAGAGATGGGGTTTATATAGCCCCTATACAAAACTAGCCGTTAGGCTGAGTTGGCAGTTCTGACAGGCATCGGTCGACCGGCCCGGTCGACCGCCAACGGTCAAAAATGTGACCGTTGGGCAATAGCGGTCGACCGGCCCGGTCGACCGAAACATCCTGAGAGTTGAACTCTCAACTCGGTCGACCGGTCCGGTCGACCGACTACAATGTGTAGCCAGCGTGCACGTCTGTGCACATCGGTCGACCGACCCGGTCGACCGGCCACTTGGTGCGGTCGACCGGTCCGGTCGACCGAATTGGCCTGGCAGGCACAGTGCAGATCTGCACAGATACGGGATTTGAAAATAGGTCTTTTCACTCAATAAAAATCCCATAAATTCACAGTAAATCTAAAAAATAGTTTTAATCACAATAAAAACTGTTTTTCTAAAAATATGTTTTTCTAAAACTTGTTTTATCATTTTATGTTAAAACATAAACATGTGATAAAAATTTCAAGACAATATATCAACATATCAATTCATTTTAGAGTCTTACAAATTTTATCAAAAACAAAACCTGTATTTTGTCAAACTTGATTTTTCCAAAACATGAATAGGGATATCAAAATAAGTTTATTTACCAAGTTAAAGCATGTATGTATAAATAGAAAACATCTACTATACATATACCATATGTAAACTTGTTTTGAACAACTATTCATAAAAACCAAATATCAAATCATAAAACGTGTGTGTTTTGTGTTCACTTGAGCATATCAACTAAACTAAGCTTTACAAATGGATCTAAAACACAAACTCTAAACTAGATACCTAAGTCTTCTTGTCGATCTTCCATCTTCAAGTAAACTCGGTCCAAACTCCGTGATTCTCCAAGTGCAAAGGTATGATCTTTAAGCTGTGGCACCGGAATCATCATGAATAGCTTCTAATCATCTTGTTGAAGCTAATCACCAACCTAATATCCTGTTAATGATCTGAAACTTAGAAACACAAGAATATTAGTAAACATAACTACATGAGTGTTGATCATCATCAAAACTAGAGTGGAAGGCCATTGGGCCAACACAAAGTGTTTAGATCTCCAAAGTTTTTATCTTTGCTTTGAGGAGGCGGACTTGTGTGTTCGCGGTTATTTCGATTTCTAGTGAGAGCTCATTGTAGAGGTGCGGCCTCGGCGAGCTAGTGGACCTGCGGTGTGTAGTTCTTGCGGGAACGAGTGAAGAGACTAGAGAGTCCAAGAGTTCTAGTGCGAACTCCTTGTAGGTGTTGCGGCACCGAGTGATCCGGTGGGATCGGTTTTTAGTAGAAATCCTTCATAGTGTTGAAGGCAGGGACGTAGAGCAAGTGTGCTCGAGCCTCGAAACAATTCTCCCGTGTTTGCGATTGCTCTCTCTATCTCTTACTTGTTTATATCTTGCATGCTTATATTGCTTTCCTCTTTATATGCTTGATATATATATTTGTACTCATATTGTTATATGCTTGGGGTTTGTCTGCTAACACTTGTATTCAACCAAGAGAGCCAACGTGACACCTCAACTCTTATCTAGAGGAATCTTGAGGAGTTAGTCCAGAGTCCTTCACGGGGAATCCGGCTACACTCTTGTGTTATATTTTGTGTTTAGGTTAAGAAGTTTTAGTTTGCATAAATAGTTTTAATTCCGCATTAATTGTCCTTTAGATTAGCTAGTCACCTATTCACCCCCCTTCTAGGTGATTACAGTAAATCTCAATTGCATTCTAATTACAGTCTAATTTTTATTTTTCATAATTAATTTTTATTTAATATTATTTTACGCTCAGCTTTGTGGGCAACTTTTTCGCTTCCACATTATTAACCAAAACTGAAAAACACAATATACTTTTGCATTTCTACTTTCCGACTACTAACCAAACACTAAAAAGATACACACGAATTCTTATTTTTCAGAAGGAAAAAAAACCTACTTTCCACTTTCTCACTTTCGCCCAGTTTCTTGAATCCAAACAGCCCCTTAATAAAACAATTTTTAACAAGAAAATAGCTAAGTCTTTCATACAAGCTCTTGGAGCTTGTTTTAAATCATACAAAGCCTTTTCAAGTTTGAAAACAAAATCTGAATGTGTATGATCAACAAACCCTGGGGGTTATTCAATATACCCCTCCTCTTCAAACAAGGAGCTTGAAATGCTCGACAAAAAATGGGTACGGGCTCAACAGTGATTGAGCTTTATCAAACTCGAATCTCCAAGGCCTTCAACAAAAAAGTTAAAGAGAGAGTTTTCCAGAAGGGAGACTTGGTCTTAACTGTCAGGCGACTCATGGTCATGACATACAAGACCAAAGAAAAATTTCAATCCAAATGAGAAAGACCATTTGTTGTAGAGAAAGTCCACTCAAATGAAATTTATCGCCTAGTAAATCAAAATGACGATACACTCATGATGTCAATCAATGGTAAGTTCCTTAAAAAGTACTATTCAAGATCACGTTAACATTAAACCTTTGATCAAATAAGTACTATCCTTGATCACGTTAACATTGAACCTCTGATTATTATGTCAAATTCATTTGACTATCTCATCCCCACAGAGTTTGTACTCACTTCTTTAATCTCCAGTTAAATTTTTGAAGTCATATGTGGAGCGAAAATCCAGAAAGTATACCATATTACTTAAAGTAACATAACAATCTGATGCCTCTGACGGCTACGGATAGAGAAAAAGTTGGCTTTTAAGCCAACTGAGAAAGACCATTTGTTGTAGAGATGGTCCACTCAAATGAAATTTATCACCTTATAAATCAAAATGACGATACACTCATGATGCCAATCAATGACAAGTTTCTGAAAAAATACTATTTATGATCATGTTAATATTAAACCTTTGATCAATAAGTACTATCCTTGATCACATTAACATAACACCTCTAATTATTATGTCAAATTCATTTGACTATCTCATCCCCACAAAGTTTGTACTCACTTCTTTAATCTCCAGTTAAATTTTAGAAGTCATATATCGAGCGAAAATCCAGGAAGTATACCATATCGCTTAAAGTAACATAACAATCTGATGCCTCCGACGGCTAAGGATAGAGAAAAAGTTGGCTTTAAGCCCAATGGAAAGTCCTCGATAACTTATCATGATGAGGAGAATAGCTTAGCTAGCCCAACTTAAATGGTAGTTAGTAAAAGAAGACCAAATCCGTTGATAGCTGAGGATTTGCTTAAAAATCTTAGGGACCTGATCCCGCATTTCGCATCAAAATGTCTTATCAATTCCCTTCCATGGAATGGTAGGATCACAAAAAAGGTGTATTCATTGTTGGAACCTATTTCGATGAAAACGTTCGTGAAGATCAATTCATTTGGAGCTCTTACATATGACGAATCAAGAGTCCGACATGATCAAGATGTGCCAAGAAGAGTTGATAGAGTGTGGGTTGTATATGTGGAATAGAATATAAAAGCCTTGTCACAAACACTCAGATCACAGCCTTGTTAGTCGACTTACAAAATCTTATAGTCGACTAATCAAGTGTGTAGTCGACTAACCCAAAAGCCCAAGTCGACTAATCCTGTGTCCTGAAACAGCCCAACTCTCTGTTTCTGTATTAGTCGACCAACAGTCAACTATAGTCGACTAATACATGTTCTAGTCGACTAACCCTTGTCCCCAAGTCGACTAATAACTGGTCAAGTCGACTATAAAGTAGTTGCAGTCGACTTGAAGTAGTTATTTTGAAACTGTTCTTCCAACGGCCACTGACCTAGTCGACTAATAGCTAAACATAGTCGACTAATAGAAGGAATTTTGCCTAGGTTAGTCGACTAACTCCATGGGCAAGTCGACTAATAGGCAGTTCTGACTGTTGGACAGTTTTCATTATCTGGTCTTTTGTGCAACTGTTTTCAACGTTCCTTTGATTCAAATTGCACCTAATAACTCCCTAACTAACCCTAGTCTTCAGCTATAAATAGGGAAGTTATACCAAAGGCCAATTACCAAGAGTTTTTCTCAGTTTTCCAAAAAGCCAAAATTTGCAAATCTGAAAAACTGTTTTCTAACTTCAGTCTTCACCAAATTTCAAATTCCATTTGTGAAGTCCTCTGAAGTTTGTCTCCTATACTAGACCTTGTCCACATACACATCTGTACCAAGGCTTATAGGATAAAAGAGTTGTAATTCTCAAAGTGTTCATTGTACACGGGAGGCTTCTTGGTTGAAGAGGCAAGTTGTACAAGGTGACCATTGTACACGGGAGGCTTCTTGGTTGTAGAGGCAGTTGTATAAAGGTAAAAGGTGTTCTCTTGGTGGAAGAGAAGGTGTACACATTTGGCGAAGGGGATTCGACAAGTGGTGTACATGTTGTATTGATTTTGGGTGGCAAGATCAAGGTTAAAGGAAAATCTCAAGCGGGTGGCTTGGGGACTGGATGTAGGTCACAAGGACCGAACCAGGATAAATCTCTTGTTTGCGTTTGTCAATTTCTGAAATTTGTTTTCCTTTACATGCAAGTTATTTATTTTGTTTATTTACTTAACGCTAATCCTTCTAGTTTTAGATTTGTGTTGACTTGAGTTATTTCAGATCTATAGTTGCCTACAAGAGATAATTCCGCAATTAGTCCTTATCTCAACGATCCAACAATTGGTATCAGAGCGGGTACAAGTCAACAACAAAGATGGCAACGGAGTTCTCATCATCCCAATTCAAAGAAGGACATTCTACACAACGTCCACCGCTATTTGACGGAACCAACTACAACTATTGGAAGTGTAGAATGAAGATATACTTGCAGTCACTCAACTACGACCTTTGGAACATCGTGGAAGCATCGTACACCAAGCCCACAACCAACTACAACGCTTGGAGTGAAGATCAAAAGAAGAACGCGAACCTTGACGCAAAAGCAATGAATGCCTTGTTCTGTGCTCTTACCAAAGAAGAGTTCAACCGAGTGTCAACAGCAACTTCTGTACGTCAAATTTGGCATACTCTTCAGGTAACACACGAAGGCACTAGTAAAGTTAAGGAATCTAAAATATCTGTTCTTGTCCACAGGTTTGAGTTATTTAAAATGGAGGAGAATGAAACCATATCCGAAATGGTTACAAGATTCACCGACATCACCAATACTCTTGCATCCCTTGGAAAGGACTACACCCAAGTTGAAAGAGTTCGAAAGATCCTTCGTGCACTTACACCAGAATGGGAGAAGAAGACAACCGCCATTGAAGAGGAGAATGATCTCTCAACTATGACATTAGAAAACCTAATCGGTAATCTAATGGCATATGAAGTGCAGTTAGAAGAAAGGAAGAAGGACGAACGACAACACCGTTCAAAGAAGAAAGAACTCGCCTTCCATGCATCTTCCGACACGGACAATGATGACGAAGAGGAGATGGCAATGCTCTCAAAGAAGTTCAGGAAATTTCTTAAGCAAGGTAAATTCAAGTGTTTTAATTGTGATAAACTAGGACATATGAAGATGGATTGCCCTTTGCTCAAGAAGAAAGATAAGTACAAGAGTAAGAAGTTCAGAAAGAAGAAGAACTACGAAGCATCTTCAGAATATAGTGATTCCTCATCTTCTGATGAAGAAGAATCCACTGAACATGTTAACTTATGTTACATGGCCATAGAAGATGAAGAGGTATCGTTTTCTGAACTCTCTGATGCATTTAATGAGTTATTTATGAATCTGAAAAATGAAAAACTGAAAAACAGATTTTGTTAAAAGAAAATGAGAAACTTTTACAGGAAAATTCTGTTTATGCATTACAATGTTCTTCTATAAATTCTCAACAAGATGAAACTGAAAATGTCATATCATTCTTGAAAACTGAAAATGAGAAGTTTATAAAAGAAAACATTTTCTGAAAATGGAAACTAAGTCTTTGAATGATAGAATTTCTATATTAGATAAAGACATGTTAGTTTTCAAAAAGAAATATGAAGATCTTATGCAAAATGTGACTAAGTTTAATAAAGGAAAAGAAAAATTAAATGATCTATTATCTTTTCAGAATTTGTCACATGATTATCATGGTATTGGATTTATTGCAAAATCTTCATGTTATAATAATCCATATAGTTCTTTTGTAAAAAGAAAGCCTAAGAAAAGTAAGTTTATATGGATTCCAAAGAACTTAAATGTTTATGATAAAAATACATATATTGCTTCATACATGCATGATATACGTGATTCTTGCAATTATGTATATACTAACAGGTGGAAACCAAATTCTAAATGGATTTGGAGTCCTAAAGGTTAGATATGATCTTTTATATTTGGTACCAACTAACGTTTATCTTGCAGGTACCATATAAAAAAAAATTTTGATAAAGATCAACTATGTATATATGTACTAATATATTTGTTGCAGGGGGAGAACAAAATATTTCTTTATCTGTTATAACCCATTTCTGCAGGGGGAGGAAAAGATAACATATTTTCTGCAGGGGGAGGACTTGTGCACACAAAGCGTCGTCATCAAAAAGGGGGAGAATGTTGGAACCTATTTCGATGAAGACGTTCGTGAAGATCAATTCATTTGGAGCTCTTACACATGACGAATCAAGAGTCCGACATGATCAAGATGTGCCAAGAAGAGTTGATAGAGTGTGGGTTGTATATGTGGAATAGAATGTAAAAGCCTTGTCACAAACACTCAGATCACAGCCTTGTTAGTCGACTTACAAAATCTTATAGTCGACTAATCAAGTGTGTAGTCGACTAACCCAAAAGCCCAAGTCGACTAATCCTGTGTCCTGAAACAGCCCAACTCTCTGTTTCTGTATTAGTCGACCAACAGTCAACTATAGTCGACTAATACATGTTCTAGTCGACTAACCTTGTCCCCAAGTCGACTAATAACTGGTCAAGTCGACTATAAAGTAGTTGCAGTCGACTTGAAGTAGTTATTTTGAAACTGTTCTTCCAACGGCCACTGACCTAGTCGACTAATAGCTAAACATAGTCGACTAATAGAAGGAATTTTGCCTAGGTTAGTCGACTAACTCCATGGGCAAGTCGACTAATAGGCAGTTCTGACTGTTGGACAGTTTTCATTATCTGGTCTTTTGTGCAACTGTTTTCAACGTTCCTTTGATTCAAATTGCACCTAATAACTCCCTAACTAACCCTAGTCTTCAGCTATAAATAGGGAAGTTATACCAAAGGCCAATTACCAAGAGTTTTTCTCAGTTTTCCAAAAAGCCAAAATTTGTAAATCTGAAAAACTGTTTTCTAACTTCAATCTTCACCAAATTCCATTTGTGAAGTCCTCTGAAGTTTGTCTCCTATACTAGACCTTGTCCACATACACATCTGTACCAAGGCTTATAGGATAAAAGAGTTGTAATTCTCAAAGTGTTCATTGTACATGGGAGGCTTCTTGGTTGAAGAGGCAAGTTGTACAAGGTGACCATTGTACACGGGAGGCTTCTTGGTTGTAGAGGCAGTTGTACAAAGGTAAAAGGTGTTCTCTTGGTGGAAGAGAAGGTGTACACATTTGGCGAAGGGGATTCGACAAGTGGTGTACATGTTGTATTGATTTTGGGTGGCAAGATCAAGGTTAAAGGAAAATCTCAAGCGGGTGGCTTGGGGACTGGATGTAGGTCACAAGGACCGAACCAGGATAAATCTCTTTGTTTGTGTTTGTCAATTTCTGAGATTTGTTTTCCTTTACATGCAAGTTATTTATTTTATTTATTTACTTAACGCTAATCCTTCTAGTTTTAGATTTGTGTTGACTTGAGTTATTTCAGATCTATAGTTGCCTACAAGAGATAATTCCGCAATTAGTCCTTATCTCAACGATCCAACATTCATTTCCGCAAGAAAATGAGTTACAAGTCGAGCATGTCATGTTAACATTATATCTCTAATTGTAGAAATTTAAGATATCCCCAGTGGATCAAACTCTACTTGTCATTCTTTCTAATACAATGACAGATTCACTCAAATTGATGTTACGTTAAACATCACACCTCTAGCAGTAGGCAAATCCTTGTCAAGTTAATATTACACCTCTGATATTTCATTTCTATATCTAGTGGAACACTTGTCATGTTAATAATTTCCTCTGATAAAATCTGTTTTTATTTCCCAGTGAGATATTTAGTTATCACATTAATAATTACCTCTGACAACTCTCTCAAATACTACAAGAAACAATCATTTCCCTTTCAAATCCCCACAGGAGTCACTAATGTCATCTTAATAATTATCTCTGACAACTCCTTGTAAATTTCCCATGGAGTTTATAATCAGATCTCATTCCCTCAGCGGAATATCTCTTTAGCTGTCATGTCCAATTTGTCATCTCTGAACAGCAGGGTTATGAGTCAGGTGACTCCTAACTGGTTATGTCCAGTTTATCATCTCTGAATCGATGAGTGCCAAGTTCTCGCCCTTTAGTCTAGTAAGGACTCTATTTTGTTGTCATGTTCAGTTCACCACCTCCGAACAGCAGGTTACGAGTCTGGTGATTCTCACTCAGTTATGTCCAGTTTATCACTTCTGAACCGATGGGTGCCCAGATTTCACCCCTTTAGTCCGAGAAGGACTCTTATTATTGTCATGTCCAATTCGCCTCCCCTGAACAGCAGATTATGAGTCTGTGACTCCTACTTGATTACGTCTAGTTTATCATCTCTGAACTGAATGGGTACCCAGATCACGCCCCTTTAGTCCAGTAAGGACTACTCTTTGCTGTCATGTCCAGTTCGCCACCTCTAAATAGTAGAGTTACGGGTCTAATGACTCCAAATTGGTTATATCCAGTTTATCACCTCTGAACCGATGGGTGCCCAGATCTCACCCCTTTACTCCAGTAAGGAATCCTTTAGTTGTTAAGTTATACAACTATCTCTGAACAATGAATTGTAAGCCTGGTGTCTCTTAGTCGGTTATGTCCATATTATCTCTGAATCGACAGGTGCCCAGATCCAATTCACCATTATCCCCAGTGGACTAGATGTTAAGTTAATACGACTACCTTTGAACAGCGAATGTGAATCTGGTGTCGCTTAGTCGGTCATGTCCAAATTACCTCTGAACTGATGGGTGCCCAGATCAAATTCACTCTTGCAGTCCCCAGTGGACTAGCTATCAAGTTAATACGACTACATCTGAACAGTAGATTGTGAGCCTGGTGTTACTCAGTCGGTCATGTCCAAATTATATCTGAACCGACAAGTGTCCTGATCCAATTCACTCTTGTAGTCCCTAGTGGACTAACTGTCAAGTTAATATAACTATCTCTGAATAGCGGATTACGAGCCTGCTGTCTCTTATCAGTCATGTCCAAATTACCTCTAAAGCGACAGTTGCCTTGATCCAATTCACCTTTGCAGTCCCCAGTGGACTAGCTATCAAGTTAATACGACTACCTCTGAACAATAGATTGTGAGTCTGGTGTCTCTTAGTCTCTTATGTCTATATCACCTCAAAACCGACGGGTGCCCAGATCCAATTCACTCTTGCAATCTCCAGTGGGCTAGCGTCAAGTTAATATGACTACCTATGAATAGCAGATTCTGGATTTAGTGTGTCTTAGTCTATTATGTTCACAACATCTCTGAATAGACAGGTCCCTAAACTGAGTTCATTAATTCTACTTCTTGCTCTTTTATGTTCATATTACCTCTGAACAGATCAAGTTCTTAGACCAAATTTCTTTAGTGATTCTTTATCTGTCATGTCTATATTACTCCTAAACAGACGAAACTTTAATAGCCTACCCTTAATTGGCCCTATCATGTCCATATTATCTCTGAATAGGTTCAGTTAAGTTCACCTTTATAGAGTGTTATCTCCACCCCCTCAGCTCTTTCATGAGCTCATTTTCATGGAGTGCTACCTTCTCTAACTCTGTTGAGAGCGAGTACACAAACCCTTCTTCATATGAGGCCTAAACTGCGACATCATCACCTTCGAGTGATAAAACAAGTGATAGCTAATGAAATACAATTACATCCAGTCTAATATGACTTTTTTAACATCAGAATAACTTATAAAATAGTCAAACTACCTAAGCAATGTCAAAATTTGGGTCGTGAGCTATGAATTCAAAGCATTTCAAAATTCAAACCAGCTCATTACAGATCTTCAAAAATTTTAAACGGAGTTTTGTTGACACTTATAAAAGATAAATTTTCATATAGCTCTACAATTGGTCTGAACAACGTCTAACTTGTTGACACTTTAAAAGGCAAGTTGCAGACAAGTTGACGACCAGTTTGATAGAGTAGTCATTTGGACCCTACTGATCTAGCCAAGTGATCAGTAGGCCAAGCATTGCCTTTGAACATGCCCAAACATGCCCAAGAGAGCTAACTTCTAATTTCGCCTGAAGCTTAGCATAGTTCCGTATGGAATTTTAGCCTCCCAGTAAGGTTAGCTTTGCTTGGAGTTATTAGTCATAATTGACCATTTCAAATATGTGCACGGGATTAGTGGGGAAACCACTAACTACATTAGTAGGATTACATTCTAATTTAAATGGGCAATTACACCCCCATTATCAACTCATTAAAGAGAGATAATAAGATGAACGTGGTCCTCTTGATAGCCGTAACAGCTGTTAAAGGCTCACCTGCGAGCTTGCATAGCTTCGCAGGGGGCTTTTAGACTCGCGCAAAACCTATATTAGCCTTATGTTCAAGGCTACCAAACTCTTTTCAGTCTTGCTGAATTTTAGGGGCGGTTACACCCCTACATAACCTATAAATAGCCATTTCAAGGCTAAACATGGGATGGTCACTGGATAGCAAAATTGCTAGAGAAAGAGAAGAGATCTCATCTCAAGAGAATCATTCTCTAAGCTTTCAAGTTTTTAGAGATTAATTTCTCAAATCCTTTGAGGATAACGTCAGGGTGCTAATACCCTACATCTTTAATTCTTAAAGAATTTTCAGAAACATGTGAAAAGGAAATTCTCAGGCAGTAGAATTCGAGACTCGATCAATCGCATCGTCAACGAGACAAAGTGGTCGCGCACTGACCAGATTCCTACCAACACACTTCTTCAAAAACTCTAAAAAGAAGAGTTCTTATAATTTTCTTTTTATTACTTATAATTTCTCTTTAAACTTTTATAAGTTTTTTCTTTTGACAATCTATGGAAAACAGGCAGCGACTTGGGTTACCACTGTCGATGACACAGTCGGCAAGGCGGCTCAGCCTGGGAACGCTCGAGGAGGAGGCGCTGGGGTGGCATGTAAGTACACCTAGAGGGGGGTGAATAGGTGTATGGCTAATCTAATGTACAAAATACGGAAATTAAAACTTAATTGCAACACACTTAATGTAACCAACGAGTGTAGCCGAATTCCCAGTGAAGGGCTCTGAACTAACTCCTCTTGATTTCTCTGAATAAGAGTTGAGGTGCTATATGAAGCTCTCGTGGTTAAACACAAGTGAGGCACACAAATAATCGCAACCAAGCATATAAGTATGATATGACAATATGAATCAATGCAAGGCACAATATAAAAGAGAGAGAGTTAGAGTCAATGGATCAAACGCAAACACTGAGATTTGTTTCGAGATTCGAGCACACAGCTCTACATCTCCGCCTTCACACAGAAGGATTTTCACTAACTTGACCACACAGGACTCCCACACAGGGAAACCTCCAATGAGGATTTGGGGCAATACAATAACCAGGAGTACACAACTCCTCTCTCAAATACAACACAACCTCTACACTTAGAGGTTAGGCACAAAGCCACTCAAACACAATTACCTCACACTTGAGGGATGGGCACAAAGCCAAACAACCAATCAACCTCTCACTAGAGGGATAGGGCACAAAGCCACCACTCTAATAATCAACCTCTATACAAGAGGGATATTACAAATAAGAAGGGTTTACAACTTGGTAGTTTCCACAACCACAAACTAATTTTCTCACAAATCAAGATCCTAATAGATAGATAGATATGATAAGCTCAAGTGAGAAAATAAAGTGTTTGGAAATGAAAACAACAAAGAAAAATAGTTGGGAAAATCACAAGTTAGATATTGAAATAGAGATCAAAAACCAATTCCCAAATACTCTCTTTTTCTTTGAATTTTCCAACACTTTAAAACAAATGAAAGTAGATCTTTTGAACCCAAAACTCTTTGAAAACTTGTTTAAACACTAGAGAAATAAGAAATTTTTGCTCTAAAAACTTGTACAAAAACAGCTCTCGAAAGGGGTATTTATAACCCCACAAAATTCTGCCAATTGGCAGGCAGAAAGGTCAAAAATGACCTTCCGGTCGACCGGCCAACGGTAAAAAATTTGACCGTTGAGCCTGCCGGTCGACCGCCCGGTCGACCGCGCCCAGAACCAAAGAGCAACGGCTCTCTAGCCGGTCAACCGCCCGGTCGACCGGGCCAACCCGCGAGTGGGTTAACTTCAATCGGCCGACCGTTCGGTCGACCGGCCAAACAAGCTGGCCTGCGTGTACGTCCTTGTGCACGTCGGTCGACCGACCAGTCCGGTCGACCGACCACTGGTCCGGTCGACCATCCCGGTCGACCGCCAGGGCCTGGCAGGGCTAAATTCAGAACTTAAAAACTGGTTTTTAATTATCAAATAAATCCCATAAAATCTCTAAAAATCCACAAAAATAGTTTCAGTATAATACTTTGATATACAAACATATTTGAGTAAAATCAAACCATGTTACAAATATTTTGAACTATTTTTGTAACTTAGAAATTTTACCAAAAACCAAAATCTGTATTTTCCAAAACTAGGATTTTTGAAATGGAAAATCGTTTTATCCAAAACTCATCCAAATACAAAAATATGATATTGAAACAACTTTGAAGCATGTTGTATATGAATATAATCCAACATACATGAAAGATATATATATCAATGTTTTTGACATTAAATCCGAAAATAAGTTTTGTTAAAATACCAAAACTCCAAACTCATGAAATAGACTATCAAACTAAGTTTGTTTAAATAGTTGAAGCATACATGTATATAGATCAAATCTAATATACATTAAACCATGTAAACTTGTTTTGATATAATTCTATTCATGAAAACTAAGATCGGTTAAACCAAAAACCGAAAACCAATAAACATGAAACTTGTGTGTGTTGTGAACTTGAGCATATCACACTATCTAATCTTTACAAATGGATCTAAACTAACTATTCTAAAACAAACCGAGGTCTTCTTGTAGAGCGCCGTCTCCAAGTCGACTCGATCCAAATGTGATCCACCGAGCCTGACTCCAAACGAGTGCTAGATATGAACTTTGACGCTCGGGCTCTTGAATCACCATGTGAAAGCTCCAAAACACCTTTGTTGAAGCTAATCACCTACTAATATCTTGGTTAAGTATCTGAAACTAAACATCACAAGATTATTAGTAAACTATAACTACATGAGTTAATCATCATCAAAACTAGAGTGGAAGGCCTCTGGGCCAACAAACTCCCCCTTTTTGATGATGACAAAACTCATGGAGTTATATATGCATGGATTAAAGTAAAGCTTCAAAGAAGCTCCTCCTTAACTCATGCATAGCAATAAACAATAAGATATGCAATGAATATTAAATATGAATATGCATAACATGTATAATGAAATAAACATGCTCTTGATACCAAACTTTTAAAATAAATTCCTTTTCCTTTTGTTTAAATAAACATGTTCTTAAGTATCAATTGAAAATATAAACTTAAAATATTTCTCTTGATACCAATAAAAATTTCAATTGAAAACTTTATCAATAAAAGCAATAAAAGCTCTTGATACCAATAAATAAAATTTCTTGATACCAACTGAAAGATAATCAATAAAAGCTCTTGATACCAACAATAAAAATTTTAACAAAAGTTCTTGATATCAATAAAACAAAACAACAAAGCATGATTATCCATGCTCTTGATATCAATATCAACAAAACATCAAAAACAAAACAAACTCTCTTGATACCAATATGAAACAAACTTTGATGTAAACCTAATAAACATGCATATAAACTCAAATACTTCTCCCCCTTTTTGTCAATCATCAACAAAGTGGTTAAAGTAAACAATAAAATCATTTTCTCCCCCTTTTTGTCTTAAACAAAAAATATCAATAAGGGGTGAAATTAAATCAAAATATTTTGATACCAATTGAAAAAAATATATCAATTTAGTGCATCATGATATCAATTTAAAAATAAAAGAAACATACCAATTGAAGGTACATAAAACAAATGTTTTTAATATAAATTTAAATAAACATGTTTATATTATACCAATTGAAAGTAAATAAAACATGTTGAAGAATTCAACCAAAAATTTTGATATCAATTGAATGATGTAAACATATAGATAATCTTGATATCAATTGTAAATATTAGTACCAATTGAAAGTAATTTTTCATTAGGAGCATATGATACCAAAAAAAATCAATATCATTTTTCAATCATTTTTTAACATAAAGTGTGGGAGTAAAATAACAAAACCAATTGAAAGGTGAAATATGAATTTTCTCCCCTTTTATGAAATACCAAATAAAATGATGCATAAGCTTGTATAAGATACCAATTGAAACATAATCAATTGAAATATATTAGTCATTGAAGAAATCAAGCTTAGCATAACCAAAATTTGTGCTCAAGGATATAGAGATATAGTAAGCACAAATAAAACAAATATATATGTATGAAAAATTTAATACCAATCGAAATTGATACTATTTGATGTTAAAACATACATATATATAAAAACATATATGAGTATACAAAAAGAATGTCAATAGTGATACCAATTGAAAAATCTAATGATACCAATTGAAAACATAATAAGATCAAGTGTATAACTCATACTTCCTACCACCCATTTCATGCACATTTTAAAAGAATTTTCAATAATAAGCATACAAGGCATGATCGCCCAACCAACTGCCCTTGAATGGGTAGGGGTTTTCAAAAAATAAGTTTGAAAATATAGTATGTTTGAAAGACTCTACCATATGAAGAATACGAACTAGTTATATGAAAATTTTGAAAAACTAGTACGAAAACCTTCAAGTAAGGAATAAAACAAAAATATATTTCATGAAAAACATGTAAATCACATGATCACCAAACACTCAAAATCTATATAGCACAAATTGTACTCATGAAAACAAAATCATGAGAAAACATTAAATAAAGTGAGTGTATAAGAGTTATGTAAAACACATTATCATGAAACAAGGCAATCGAGCTCAAAATGAAATTCTTTAAAACATGAAAGTCATCAAAACTAGAATCCTTCAAGGTATATGTATGTCTTGTACAAACTAAAGTATCATACGAATGAGTCCACAAAAGTATATGCTGAAAGCAAGTGGCTCAAGGATGTATATGTATAACAATTAGTTTAGACAAAATAGACATATATATGAAGTTAACATAAACATGAAAAACATGTACAAAATGGGAATACAAGTCAAAATGTATGAATCATCAAAATTAGACTATACTAGTACATCTAATGAGTACAAATGGCATTCAAGCACAAACATATAATAATCTATTTGTAGCTCATTAATTGTACAAGTATATGTTCAAGTTTTAATGAAAACTTACATCTAAACATGTAATCAAAACATGTAGCATAGAAATCAAAACAAAAACTCATATGATCATTATGTATATGAACATGCATTAGATTTAGGACATACACATTAGTTAATAAAAGTGAGAACACAAAGGTATAAGTCCATATTAAACATGGGTGTCTCAAAATACTAATCATGTATGACAATAGTCTAATAAGCATGGCATATGGCATAATGAGTATTAAAACAAGACATGCTATAAATGAATGATCTAAAAGCATGCAAATATAAATGAGGAGTAAGAGATAGTTACAAAAACCATGAGGGCAACTCTCTATATCTCCAAAACAAGGTGGTCCTCCCACCAAACTCCCCTTGAAAGTGATGCATCCAAATTGTCCTCTTTAAGCTCGGAACGCATCCACCTCAAGGCACCATCACTCTCACGTCATGCGAGATCCCACACCTACATCAAATAACATAGGGGTGGTCTTTGGTACCCATACTCTTTTGGGTCCATGGGGGTTAGCTCCTTTCCTAATCCAAACAAATTTATTTGCTAAATTTACATCATGTATCTTATCAAAATAAAATTTAGTAAGGTGGCTCTTACGTCCACAATGTGTACATGTGTACACATGAGCATACATTGTGTTATGAGTGTGTACGTGAGGAGCATGTGTATGCCGTGATTTGTGTGCATGCATAGGAGGAACTTGTTTCTTTCGAAACATAGATTCCAAACGTGAGTGGTTCAAAGCACAATGGCTCAAAATGGAGCCCAAACAATCCACACTCTTCTTAAGCATACAAATATCATTTTCTATTATGGAAGAAGAGATGCATGTAATAGGTAAGCTAGATGAAGAAGCTACATTAGCATGGCAGACATGTGAATCAATATCATTTTGTAAAGAAATATTTTTCTTAGAAACCAAGTCTAAATCCTTTGAAATAGAAATAATTTTGATTTTCAAAGAATTATTTTCTTTTACAATAAAATCAAGTTTGGAAGATAAGATCTCATTTTTCTTCAAAACATCATTGCAATCATTTTTATTTTTCAAAATATTGTTTTCATTTAAAACAAGTTCAAGTTGGGTCTTCAAAGAGTCACACTCATTTGAAATCTCAACCTTCTCTTGTAAAGCCAACTCAAGTTTTGAAAACAAATCCTTATTTTCTTTATTTAATTTATAAGTTTTCTTTTCAAAACTTTATATTTTTTCAAGAGGTTCTCACAAACAATAGATAGCTCTTCATTTAATGCATCGGCATCCATACTATCAAGATCATCAAAAGAAGAGCTAGCACTATCTAGTTGAGTATCCGAATGTACCTCAAGGGAGTCATTCCTTTGACCATGTAGCATCGTTGTTCAAATTCATCCTCAGTAGATTCCTTCTCCATTATGTTCGGCGTTTGAAGCTTGGAGGAGGTCAAAGTGTTCCACACTGCAAATGCGGAATCACAGTTAGAAACCATCATAAGATATTCTTTGTTAAGTGTGCTTCTAAGTCCTCAAGGGCTTGTGCATTGGCCTCTATATGTTTGCTATTACCAAGATAGGATTTCTTGGTAGCGGCAAGGAAAACATGCAAGCCTAGGGTTTTCAAGTACATAGATATCCTAAATTTTCACATGTCAATGTTAGAAACATCAAACATGGGAGGTGTCAAGCAATCCATGAGTGTGTGTAAACAATATAAGTGTGCAAATGCAAATGTAGATTAGCAAACCAAGATCACACTCCTAGGTGGTTAAACCTAATATCAGGAGCGTAGGCTCTGATACCAATTGTAAGTACACCTAGAGGGGGGGTGAATAGGTGTATGTCTAATCTAATGAACAAAATGCGAAAATTAAAACTTAATTGCAACACACTTAATGTAACCAACGTGTAGCCGAATTCCCGTGAAGGGCTCTGGACTAACTCCTCTTGATTCCTCTGAATAAGAGTTAAGGTGCTATATGAAGCTCTCGTGGTTAAACACAAGTGAAGCACACAAACAATCACAACCAAGCATATAAGTATGATATGACAATATGAAGCAATGCAAGGCACAATATAAAAGAGAGAGAGAGAGTCAATGAATCAAACGCAAACACCGAGATTTGTTTCGAGGTTCGAGCACCCAGCTCTACGTCCCCGCCTTCACACAGAAGGATTTCCACTAACTTGTCCACACAGGACTCCCACCACAGGGAAACCTCCAATGAGGATTGGGGTAATACAATAATCGGGAGTACACAACTCCTCTCTCAAATATAACACAACCTCTACACTTAGAGGTTAGGCACAAAGCCACTCAAACACAATCACCTCACACTTGAGGGATGGGCACAAAGCCAAACAACCAATCAACCTCTCACTAGAGGTAGGGCACAAAGCCACCACTCCAATAATCAACCTCTACACAAGAGGGATATCACAAATAAGGAGGGTTTACAACTTGGTGGTTTCCACAACCACAAACTAATTTTCTCACAAATCAAGGTCCTAATAGATAGATTGATATGATAAGCTTAAGTGAGAAAATAAAGTGTTTGGAAATGAAAACAACAAAGAAAAATACTTGGGAAAATCACAAGATAGATATTGAAATAGAGATCAAAAACCAATTCCCAAAATCTCTTTTTCTTTGAATTTTCCAACACTTTAAAACAAATGAAGATAGCTCTTTTGAACCCAAAACTCTTTTGAAAACTTGTTGTTTAAACACTAGAGAAGTAGGAAATTTTTGCTCTAAAAAACTTGTACAAAAACTGCTCTCAAATGGGGTATTTATAACCCCCACAAATTCTGTCCGTTGGCAGGCAGAAAGGTCAAAAATGACCTTCTGGTCGACCGGCCAACGGTCAAAAATTTGACCGTTGAGCCTGCCGATCGACCGCCCGGTCGACCGCGCCCAGAACCAGAGAGCAACGGCTCTGGCGGTCGACCGCCCGGTCGACCGGGCCAACCCGAGAGTGTGGTTGACTTCAGTCGGTCGACCGTTCGGTCGACCGGCCAAACAAGCTGGCCTGCGTGCACGTTCTTGTGCACGTCGGTCGACCGGTCCGATCGATCGACCGACCACTGGTCCGGTCGACCGTCCCGGTCGACCGCCAGGGCCTGGCAGGGCTAAATTCAGAACTTGAAAACTGGGTTTTTAATTATCAAATAAATCCCATAAAATCTCTAAAAATCCACAAAAATAGTTTCAGTATAATACTTTGATATACAAATATGTTTGAGTAAAATCAAACCATGTTACAAACATTTTAAACTATTTTTGTAACTTAGAAATTTGCCGAAAACCAAAATCCGTATTTTCCAAAACTAGGATTTTTGAAATGGAAAATTGTTTTGTCCAAAACTCATCCAAATACAAAAACATGATATTGAAACAACTTTGAAGCATGTTGTATATGGATATAATCCAATATACATGAAAGATATATATATCAATGTTTTTGACATTAAATCCGAAAATAAGTTTTGTTAAAATACCAAAACTCCAAACTCATGAAATAGACTATCAAACTAAGTTCGTTTAAATAGTTGAAACATACATGTATATAGATCAAATCTAATATACATTAAATCATGTAAACTTGTTTTGATATAATTCTATTCATGAAAACTAAGATCGGTTAAACCAAAAATCGAAAACCAATAAACATGAAACTTGTGTGTGTTGTGAACTTGAGCATATCACACTATCTAATCTTTACAAATGGATCTAAACTAACTATTCTAAAACAAACTGAGGTCTTCTTGTAGAGCGCCGTCTCTAAGTCGACTCGATCCAAACGTGATCCACCGAGCTTGACTCCAAACGAGTGCTAGATATGAACTTTGACGCTCGGGCTCTTGAATCACCATGTGAAAGCTACAAAACACCTTTGTTGAAGCTAATCACCTACTAATATCTTGGTTAAGTATCTGAAACTAAACATCACAGGATTATTAGTAAACTATAACTACATGAGTTAATCATCATCAAAACTAACGTGGAAGGCCTCTGGGCCAACAGGCTAAACCCGTGGCGGACCCGAGCACGACCCAAAGAGTAATGTCACAACTACAAGAACTAATTTAAAAGTGTAGTGTGACAAATACAATTATATGCTTGATTTATGAATTATATATAGTTATACATCATTTTCATTGATTTGGATTGTTCTGTTTTGCCTTGATGATACTCAATAGCAAGTAGCAGCTGAAACATCACTAAAATGCACTTTGGATTGTGGGCACATGCCTAATAGAGTTCAGCCCATGGTTTGAGACCAAGGTGGAAAACAATGATCTCACCTTGTTTACTATATTCTTGCAATTTTATGTTTTAAATATGTTTCATGTGCTTACCTATTATGCAATTAACTTGTCTTTTATGGGGACCATTTCATGACAATATGTCATTTGATGATGATAATGCTCTTATCAAAAAAATTGCCCTTTTGCTTCTCCTGAAGATCAACTCAGAAGAGAGGAGGTCCTCCATTGGAAAATTATGTGGAACCTTGTGAAACCCAATGACTTGAGCAGGATTGTTTGATGAAGAAAAGGGGAAAAAAAAGAAAATGGTACTGCAAGAAAAGTCAAAGGAAGTTCTATCCTCCAAAATCCAAAATGACCATCCTTCCTATAATGTGCGTCGACCACTGACTTTCTGTGGGCATTATCAATTTACGTCTTCATGCCTCTGCATGCCCTTAGTTTGACTCATCAATTTCTTAACAGTAATGGCTACTAATGCATGCATAAACTAAAATATTAATTTTGTATGCCGCATCTAGTCGCAAAATTCACCAGTGATTCCAAAAACAAATAGATTTGCGTTTGATCAGGTTTTTTTAAGCAAAATGGTTGGGACTGCACAGTGGCGAAGGCAGGATATTTTCTGAGGAGTCAAAAATTTACTATGACAATAATATTGAAGAAAATTTAAAACTATTTTAGTAGAAGTGAAAAAGAACATAAAATTGCTTCATTTATTTCCTATTGTTCAACAATCGCAAAAGAAAGAACATTTTCTTCCATACACCATTCAATAGTAAATTTAAAAGCATACCAATAGCACTGAAGAAAGAACTTAAAATTGCTCTATTTTACAATTATTCAATCCAAAAAAAAAACATTGGTTATCGAGCATCTATCAAATAATAAGTTTAAATTAATAACGCTGAAAAATAATGAAAAAAACATTAAGTTTGATATAACTCTAGAAAATATAACAAAAAATATCAACTCATAAAAAGAAATGACAAAACGAATTAAGTTCACATCCTGGGAATTATGAACTTCTTCATGACTTCTTCGTGCTTTGTTGCTCGAAGAGCGCTTCCTTTTCATCTCCTAATCCTTTCTCGTTTGCGAAAATAATAAAGGAATCCAATACAATTTTAGAACTAAATGTATATTTAAAAAGAATGCAGAAATATGACAAATTGACAATAAAATTTAAATTGCACATATTTTCATAATTTCTATCTAAGAAAAAGAAAAGATACAAATAAATAAATTATCTTATTATTTTTCTTCTTACCTTATTATTCTTTTCTTCTCTTCTTATTCTTTCAATTTTCTTTGAATTCTTCTTTGAATTGAATTCTAGCACAATGGTGAGCACTCAAGAGTCGTCTCGCCACTATTCCTCTTCTTTTGCAAGAAAAAAATAAAATAAAAAGAAAGAAAAGAAATAAGAGTACTTCTTATACCATCTGTTCATTAAAATTTTTAATTGTGTGTAATATCACATGAATTAAAGCGACCCTTCATATAAACTCCTCATTTTACGAGGGCTCATCATCTACGTCTTGCAAATCTAATGGGTGTGAGTAATTAAATAATGACGCTAAATTATTTTAAACATATCATCTTCATCTTCAATTCAATGGCAAATTTAATCGGGTTAAATGACTCTAAATGGGCCAATCAGCGCTTGACATGTGGAACTCTTGCTGTCAATTGGATTTACTTTCTCATTTACCGATAACAATCAGTAACGTCCACTTTTTATTGAAAAATCATTTAAAATTAAGCTAATACAGAAGCAGAAGGAAAGAAAATGCAAAAATAATATAAAACCCCTTGATGTTTGAATTTTCTGTTTTATTTTTTCTTCTTTTTCTTTTCATTCATGCTTAATATTTTTTTTCTTTTTTGCAGGACCATGAAAACTTTCTGTCATTTTAAAGAAAAATTAACTTCAATTAAAATTTTAATACAGTATGATATTTCGTAAAACAAATAAAAAATTGGTAACAAAATACCTGAACGGATTTTTTTTTTTTTGATAAGTATACATTCAAGTATTATTAATAAATCAATACAACGTATGGAATTATAAAAACTGTAAACATATCAAAAAACTTAAGATTCAATAATATTTTAACTACACTTTAAAATAATATAACCAAATGAAAATCAAGATTCACTATAAATAGGAATTTATAATGAAAATAGTGAGTTTTTAATTTTTACTATAATTGGAAGCAACTTGCATTTTATTTGAAAATAAATTATTGTTCAAGTCTCAAGTTTGTTGAGCTTTTTATTTCTTCTAATTGTGAGTATTATATGCAAAGCAATATTTATATGAGTATTTTTCGTGTGTATAAATGACAATGAGTATAATACAAATATTCTAATGAATCATTGGAAAAAGATGTATGCATTAGGAATCCGTTGAGTTCGTATTGTACACAAATGAATAATATGTGAATTATACGAGTATTGAACGACATTCCTTAAAGATTCATATGTTCTAAATATAAGAATAGGCTTTGAGAGTTTAGTTAGCAAAAATGCACCCTTATCCTTTCATGGCTTACTAGGTGAGAAAAGGATGAATATTCTCTTCATTGTTCTTCTAATCACAGGTGATTCTCTGGAAAATAAAAGAAGAAGAAGAAGAAAGGGAGAGAGAAAGAGAAACAATTTATTCCATATTTATTATAGTTAATTATAATTGTTAAAGGAAAGAAACCCTAGCCAACTGATGCTAAACTGCGAATCAGGTTGCTAAATTGTTCCTTGCACCCGTCATCATGTGGTCTGCCCTGAAACGCAGCAAAGATAACAGAAACTAAAATAAAGCACTGTAGTGTGAGGCTCACCGTCCACTTTCTCTCCTTTTTTTTCAAAGCCTGTTTGTTTGAGTTTGTAAAAGTAGGTGCTAACGTCGTTAAAAAAAACGTAAGCATTTTCCCACTGCCGTTTCAGCCCAGTTTGGTTCGAAACCGCTGGAAAGCCTGACACTCACGGGCCGATACATAGGCTTTCTTTGAGAAAACCAGAGAAAACTAAAACTATCAGCTTTCCCTTTCTCTTTCAAAAGGCCAAACACGCCCTAAATGATGCAGAGAAGGCATCCCAGATGGTTGGTACTAAGAAAGAACTTGTTCTGTAAGAGCCATCTCTTCTGAGTTGGAATAGGGAGATCCTGTCAGTTGACTGAACAACAACAACAACAACAACTAAGCCATTTGTCCCAAGTATTTGGGGTAGGATACATGAACCAAATAAGAATTACGTCGGATCGGGCACATGGATCAGCTTTCTCCACTCATTCCTATCGAGCAATATGCCTTCACTAAGACCTTTAGGCACTATATCTTGTCGTATTACCTCCATCCATGTTTTCTTCAGTCTCCCCTACGCTCTTTTAACTTGCCCTAAATTGATACGCTCTACTCGCCGGACTGGCAAATCTGTAGGTCTACGTCGTACGTGACCAAACCATCTTAAGCTGTTTTCTCTCATCTTCTCTTCTATAGAGGCTACACCTATCTTAGTACAAATATCCTCATTTCTCACCTTATCTCTCCGCGTGTTACCGTATCCAACGAAGCATGCGCATCTCTGCTACACTCATCTTCTTGGCACGATGTCTCTTATAGCCTAACATTCTGTGTCATATAACAAAGTTGGCCTAATAACAGTCCGATAAAACTTTCCCTTCAGCCATAATGGATTGTTACGATCACATAAAACTCCTGTTGCACTCCTCCATTTCAACCAGCTAGCTTGGATCCTGTTGTTGACATCACTATCGATCCCCCCATCCTTTTGGATAATAGAACATAAGTACTTAAAATGACTACTCATCAATATTTCTTTTCCATCTAGTCTCACAATACTATAATCTCAAATTCCCTGTTTACTGAATTTACACCCCATATACTCTGTTTTGGCCCTACTTAATTTAAAACCTCGAGATTCTAGAGTTTGCCTCCATATCTCCAATTTTGCATTTACCCCGATCTCGTCTCATCGACTAGGACAATATCATCGGCAAATAGCATACACTACGGTATCTCATCTTGAATAGCTCTGGTAAACTCATCAATCACTATGGCAAATAAGAATGGACTCAATGTAGATCATTGATGCAATCCAATTGTGATAGAAAAATCACTTGTTATGCCTCTACAAGTTCTGACATTTGCTACTACTCCATCGTACATATCCTTGGTTATATTAATATATTTGATGGAGACTTCATTTTTCATCAATGTCCACCATAATACCTCTCTTGACACCTTATCATAAGCTTTTTTTAAATCAATAAAGACCATATGTAAATTTTTCTTCCTCTCTCGAAATCGCTCTATAAGTTGACGAAGCAAATGAATAGCCTCTGTCGTCGATCGTCCCGCATGAACCCAAACTAGTTCTCTGATATTGTAACATTCTGCCTTAACCTGTGTTCAATTGCCCTTTCTCAAAGTTCATGGTGTGACACATGAATTTTATTCCACGATAGTTTGAACAACTCTAGATATCACCCTTGTTCTTATAGAGAGGTACTAAGGTACTCTTTCTCCACTCATTTGGTATCTTTTTAGTTAGCCAAATCTTATTAAAGAGGTTTGTCAGCCATCTCACGCTTATCTCTCCTAAGCATCTCCATACCTCAATAGGAATTCCATCCGGATCAACAGTTTTCTTGACTTCATCCTCTTCAAATCCTCTTTAACTTCAGATTCGCTAATTCTGCGCATATAATTATGCTTCATATCCTGGCACTGAATGGTAAGGTCATCCAAGTCTTGAGTAGAACTACCATTGAACAATTTGTTAAAATACTCTCTCCATCTTTTTTTGATTTCTTCATCTCGAACTAAAACCTTCTAATCCTCATCTTTGACACACCTCACAGTACATAAATCTCTAGTCATTCTCGATTCATGCAATTCTATATATATCTTTTTCAACTTCTTTGGTGTCCAACTTCTCATACATTTCTTTGTACATTTTAGCTCTTGCATTCTGAACAGCTTTCTTAGCCTCCTTCTTGTCTAGCTTATACCTCTCAAAACTCACTTCATCACAATTTTTCTTCAAATCTCTATAAGTGTCTTGTTGACTGAACTGAAAGTACACCTAGAGGGGGGGTGAATAGGTGTACGGCTAATCTATGAACAATAATGTAGAAATTAAAACTTAATTGTAACACACTTAGTGTAACCAAAGAGTGTAGCCGAATTCCCGGTGAAGGGCTCTGGACTAACTCCTCTTGATTCCTTTGAATAAGAGTTGAGGTGCTATATGAAGCTCTCTTGGTTAAACACAAGTGAGGCACACAAACAAACAAGCATGTATATGATATGACAATATGAATCAATGCATAATGTAAGAGAGAGAGAGTAAGAGAAAGTGGATCAAACGCAAACACCGAGATATGTTTCGAGGCTCGAGCACACAGCGCTACATCCCCGCCTTCACACAGAAGGATTTCCACTAACTCGTGCACACAGGACTTTTCACACAGGGAACCTCCACTAAGGATTTGGGTAAATACAACGGGAGTACACAACTCCTCTCTCCAACAAATACAACCTCTTCACAAGAGGCAAGGCACAAAACAAATCACCTCTACACTTAAAGGGATAGGCACAAAGCCACTCAAACACAATCACCTCACACTTGAGGGATTCCAACACAATCTCCATCTCTCACTAGAGTGAGCCAAATACCACTTCCACTATCACCTCACACTTGAGGGATACAACTCAATTACCTCTCACTAAAGGGATATCACAATCAATGGAAGGTTTACAACTTGGTGGTCTAACAACCACAAACCAATTCTTTTCCCACAAAACAAAGATCCTAATAGATAGGATAGTAGATAAGCTCAAGTGTGAAAAATCAAGATATTTGAAAATCAAAAACTCAAAGAAAAATACTTGGGAGATCAATTAGAGTTTGATAGAAATGAAGAACAAAACAAAGATCCCAAATCTCTATTTTTTTTTGATTTTTTCAACCCTTGAAAAATAAATAAAGATCAAATCTTTTGGCTCTAAAACTCTTTTGAAAACTTGTATTAAAATAATTTAGAAGATAGAAATTTTAGCTCTCAAAATCCTTATAAAAAACCAACTTCAAATGGGGTATTTATAGCCCTATTGAAATCTGCCCGTTGGCAGCTGAAAAGGGCATTTTTGCCCTTCCGGTCGACCAGCCAACGGTCAAAAAATTGATCGTTGAGCCCTCCGGTCGACCACCCAGTCGACCGTGCCAGATCCAGAGAGCAATTGCTCTCTGGCCGGTCGAGCGCCCGGTCGACCTAACTGAAAACAGAGAGCAGAGCTCTCAGCCCGATCGACCGCCCGGTCGACTGGAGGCTTTCCAGATAGCAGAGCTCTCTGACGGTCGACCGACTCGGTCGACCGTCCTCCCCAGCAAGGCAGCGTGCACGTTCTGTGCACGTCGATCGACCGGCTCGGTCGACCGCTCACTGCTACGGTCGACCGGCCCGGTCGACCGGCAGCTTGCCTCTCTGACTAATTAGGGTCTTAAAAACTTTGATTTTATCCTTAATTAAATCCCATAAAATAACATAAATTCCACAAAAATCAGTTCATGTTATATCTTTGAAATACAAACATGTTTGAGTAAAAATCAAATCATGTTACAAAAATTTGAACCATTTTTGTGATTTAGAAAATTTGCCTTAAACCAAATTCTGTATTTTCAAAAATAGAATTTTTGAAATAGAAATCCGATTTTTCCAAAATACATGTAAATATAAAAACATGATACTTAAACAACTTTAAAGCATATAATATATGGATAGAATCCAATATACATGAAAGGTATTATATCTATGTTTTTGACATTAAATCCAAAATTAGATTTTGTCTAAATACAAAACTCCAAACACATTAATAGTGAATCAAAATAAGTTTTTCTAAATAGATGAATCATATATATATATATATATATATATATATATATATATATATATATATATATATATATATATATATATATATTGATCAAATCTAATATACATTAAACCATGTAAACTTGTTTTGATTCAATTCTATTCATGAAAACCAAGATCGGTTAAACCGAAAACTAAAACCAATAAACATGAAACTTACAACAAGTGTGTGTTGTGAACTTGAGCATATCACACTATCTAATCTTTACAATGGATCTAAACTAAATCTTAACTAAACAAACGAAGCCTTCTTGTAGAACGCCGTCTCCAAGTTGACTCGATCCAAACGCGATTCCTCGAGCTTGACTCTAACGAGTGCCAGATGTGAACTTTGACGCTCCAGCTCTTGAATCACCATGTGAAAGCTCTAAAACACCTTTGTTGAAGCTAATCACCTACTAATATCTTGGTTAAATATCTGAAACTAAATATCACAAGATTATTAGTAAATTATAACTACATGAGTTAATCATCATCAAAATTAGAGTGGAAGGCCTCTGGCCCAACATGAACATTTATCCAATTACTTGTGAATATATCATGAATTTATAAAATTAGCAGATCTATAAATAATCTTTTTAGGTTATAAATAATCTATAAATATATCATGAACTAAGAAGCTGGTGATTAATTTTTTAACTGACCCTTCTAACTCCGTAAATGTTTACATAAATCTTCTTAAGGAGCCTAGCGAGAACTATTTTGTCAGAAAGTTTTGCATATCACTTTCTGGTAAGTCTAAAGAATTATTTTTTACTTTGAAAATAACTATATTTCTAAATAAATCTTCTTGGACTTCTTTTTTTGTCGGCCTTTTAAATTGGAAAGAATGTGAGCTTGGGCTTTTATTTGTAAGCCTTAAAACTCTATTTCTTTGGTTGCATTTTTTGTCCTCGCTCTTCACAGCTGTTGGGCCCTGGTGGACATAACATTCAGCCAGTGGGCCCTACTGTGAGGCAGCCAACGGGACTAATGGATTGGGCTTGACCTAAGGCCTTCTAACTAATACGGCCCAAATTCTCAACCCGCACAAAAGGTTGGGGCTGGAGCCCAAGCTTTGCCTTAGGCTGTAGCTAACCAGGACTTGATTCTTTTAACGCCTATTTTAGAATCCAGTCAGAAAGTCCAAAGTTATTAATTTCATTTAATGCCCAAAACTCTTCACATATGAAAATAATTTGAACATTTGAGCGGTGACTAATCTTCTGTCAAGTTCCCCTCTTGTTTTTTTGTTTTTCCTTTTTCCTAACTAAAAAAAAAGTGCTTATCAAATTGATAGTGTAAACAGATCTAGCATAGCAGCATGAGGTCTACTAACCAAATAGTCGCGAATAGAGGACCATCCATTGGGCTTCCAGATTGCAACAGTGGAGAATTAAGGTTCGTGGTTAATTTTGTCAGCGAGATGATCCTTGCTAGTTAGTACTCCTTTGTTTATTATAGTTATTCTTAAATCACCTTTTTTTTTCCCTTCTCTCATGAATGTTTTATTTGAATGAGTTCGTAGCCTACTTAAATTTTGATAGTTGCCTTGTATAGAATTGTTCACCTACTGCACTTTTGGTTGGCACCAAATTATTATTATTTTTAGAATAAACGGTGAACGTGAAACAAAGTCCCCGCGTTTCATTAATAAATAGTTAATGAAACAATCTTAAAAATACAACTGAAAGCAATAAAATTCTTCCGAACTGTAGAGCTTTGCAGCACATGCAAGTATAAGAGAACAATAGATACAAAAGTACAAGTAAACCGATGCCGAAAAAGTAAAATATGCATCAGATGCTCCCTAATTCAAAATACAAAAAAATCTGTATCAAAAGTCAAGCTGAGCCTGAGAACCAAAAATCCCTTCGTTAATTCGCCTTATATATAAAGCGTATGGGGGAAGATGAAAATTGAAATTTGCAAACTCAATTGGATAACTCAGAGAGATTTGGAGATCAAAGTTCACAAGGAGCACAGTAAAAAAAAGAAAAAAGAAGACAACTGTCGACAGGCATGTGAAGGCGCTCAATATCTGATACATGGATACACCAACAGAAAGCAAAGTAGTTGTCAGTTTGTCAACAATTGAAATAGAGCTGTCGACAAGCATTTGTATTGTGATCGACAAACGAAGCTCAGTCTAACGACAGGAAACCAATAGAGAGTTGGGTCATCTCAGTCTGTCGACAAGCCTCTTGGAGCTGTCGACAGCTATGGTATTCTAACATTTTCCTGATTGATTTCTGATTTGTATTCTGATTCGGTTTCAGAATTGTTAGTTTTCTTTTATTTGTGAACTCTCTGGCTATATATTGAAGGGTGTTGTACCTTTATTGTAACTAAAGTTAGATAACCTGAATTGGTTAGTTCGAAAAGAGTCTAGAGTTAGTTTATTTATGGGAAGTCTACAACAAATTACGTAGTTTCTTTATTTGAATCAGTTTTGATCAGTTAGTTCTTCATATCAATTTGTAACTCTTGTAACTCTGTTGATTGAGTAAAATCTTCTCCCTTTCTGCCTTGAGGACGTAGGCAGGTTGTAGAACCTCATTAAATCTCATTTTCTCTTTTTGTATTTGTGTTCATTGCTATAATTATTTGGTGATTGATTCAATGTTAGAACTCTGATCTTGGTGATTGGCGTGTTTGGTTCCTTCGAAAGACGCAACATGTGGCATCAAAGCATCCCAGGTTCGGCTGGATCATGTGTCGATCCCAAAAGCATCATGATCTGTACGATAAAGATCGTGTGTCAATCTCGTAGCAACATTGATCTCTTTGTGAGATCGTGTGTCGATCTCAGAATTGTAGGTCACCTAGAGGAGGGTGAATAGGTGACTAGCTAATCTAATGATGAATAAATGCGGAATTAAAACTATTAATGTAAATTAAAACTATTAAGCTAAACACACCAAGTATAATACAAGAGTGTAACTGAATTCCTGGTGAAGGACTCTCGACTATCTCCTTAAGATTCCTCTAGATTAAGAGTTGAGGTGCCACTATGACTCTCTTGGTTGAATACAAGTGTGAGCAAATAATCCTAAGCATATAGCAATTAGGTACAAGATATATCAAGCATATAAAGAGATAAGCAATGTAAGCATGCAAGATATATAAACACAAGTGAGAGATAGAGAGAGCAATCGCAAATACGGGAGAATTATTTCGAGGTTCGAGCACCCTCTACGTCCCCGCCTTCAACACTACGAAGGATTTCCATTAGAATCGATCCCACTGGATCACTCGGTATCGCAACACCTACTACGAGTTCACACTAGAACCCTTGGACTCACTAGTCCCTCTCCGTGTTCCCGCAAGAACAACACACGCAAGCACACTAGCTTGTCGAGACCGCACTCCTTACAACTCCTCCAATCACACGTCGGAACACTTGGTGATCACTTCACTTGATCACCACAAAACTCTCTTCAATACAAAGATGAAACTTGTGATCACTTCTCTTGATCACAAAAATAACTCTTACAACAAAGATCCCTAGAGGATAGATATAGTAATGAATAGCTCAAGTATGTGTGAGAAAACAAGATAGAGTAGTGTAGGAAAAAACTCAAGAAATTTCTTTAGAAAAACACTCTTGAAAACTCTTCTTTTGATATGAAAGTATTAGCTCTAAAATAAGTAGAGAAAACCTCTAAGATAGGTAAGAAAAACTAGCTTTGAAAACCTCTCAAAATCTCGTGAAAAACAGCCCAAGGGAACCCCATTTTATAGGCTCCCAAAAATTAACCGTTGCAGGCCAACTCAGCAGAAAAGTTTGCTGTCGGTCGACCGGCCAGTCGACCGGCCAACGGTCAAATTTTTCACCGTTGCAGCCTACCGGTCGACCGCCCGGTCGACCGATCCAAGGCTTTGACCTATCAGTCGACTGCCCGGTTGACCGAGGTCAGATCCAGAGAGCAAAACTCTCTTGACAATCGACCGCCCAGTCGACCAGGGCCAGATCCAGAGAGCAAAGCTATCTGAACGGTCGACTGCCCCACTAGCCAGTTGGCCGTGCACGTTTTGTGCACGCCGGTCGACCGCCCGGTCGACCGGCAGAAGGCCAGGTCAGACATCTTTTTGGGATTAAAACTTGGTCTTTTTAATTCAAATAAAATCCCATAAAATCACATAAAATCTACAAAAATAGGTTCATTGAAATACTTTGATGTACAAACATGTTTGATAAAAAATCAACACATATTACAAACTTTTTGAATCATTTTTGTAATACAGAAATTTTTCCTTAAATAAAAATCTGTATTTTTCAAAATCAATCTCCAAATTGAAAAATGATTTTTTCAAAACTTCTCCAAATACACATTTTGGTATCAGAGCTTGGTGCTCTTGGATTTCATGACACCTCCCATGACTAACAATTGGTATCAGAGCTTGGTGTTCTTGATTAGGGTCGAACAACCTTGAGTTAAAGATCTTCATTTTTAGCTAATCACAATATTTGTTTATACACACACATGGATTTCATGGCACCTCCCATGTTTGATATTCTTAACATCCAAATTTGGAAAGTTAAGATATCAATGTACCTCAAAGCCCTAGGAATTCATATTTATTTTGCCACTATTAAAGACTCTTATTGTTTAAATGGTAAAAACCTTGAGGCTAATGCAAAAGCCCTTCATACTTTAAGATCTACCCTAAATAATGAATATTTATGTAGGGTTGCTAATTTTGATTCAGCTTTTGTAGTATGGAACACTCTAATCTCCCTTGGTGAACAAAAGCAATACTATGCGGTGAGCGACTTGGATGATGGAAGTGAGGCTTCTAACATATGCTACATGGTCCAAGGGGATGACCCCCTTGAGGTAAATTCTGAATCCGAGATAGAAGAAGATATTGACATGTCCTATGATGAACTTGCTTCTTTTTGTCAAAAACTTCTTGAAAAATATGATTTATTGAAAATTGAAAACAATAAATTGAAAAAGAAAAATACTTCTTTGTTAAAGAAAATGACTCTTTTAAAAATAAATTTGCATGTGTTTCAAAAGAAAATGAAGCTTTGAAAAAGGAGAATATTTCTTTGTCTTCTAAATTAAATGATATTTGTGAAGAAAATAATTCTTTGAAAAATAAAATCACTTTTGTGGAAAAAAGAAAAAGAAATTGTTTTGAAAGAAAATTACTCTTTGAAAAGGAAAATTGTTTCAAAAGAAAAAGAAAACATTTCTAAAAAGAAAAATGATCCTTGCCATGTTTTTCAAGGTACTATTGATAAAAATGGGATTCAAGTCTTAAGAAATAAAATTGATTGTTTGAGCTCAATTTTGAGCAATTGTGCATTCAATCATTCTAAATTGAAAACCTTATTTCAAAAGAAACAAGCTTCACATGTTCATGCACATAACCCACGGCATACATATGCACACTATGCTCACATTCACACCACTCATATGCATGCTAGACTTTACAAATATATACATTGCGGCCGCAAAGGCCATTTAGCAAAGTTTTATTTTGATAAGATAAATCATATAAATTTTACAAATAAAAATGTTTGGGTTCCGTATAATGCTAAACCCCGTTGACCCAAAAGAAAATGGGTACCAAAATCCTCACGTCTTGTGTTTGATGTAGGTATGGGCTCTCACATAACGTGAGGTATGGTGCCTTGGTAGTGGATGCATGAGCTAGATGGACATACCCAATTGATGCATCACTATCGAGGATGTTTGGTGGGAGGACCACCATGTTTTGGAGGCTTAGAGAATAGTGTGTATGGTTTGGTAACTATCTCTAAAACTCCTATTTTAGTTTACATGCTTTCATATAAATATTTTTAGCATGTTTTAGTTTTGTACTTCAGTGGTGAATACTTGTTTAGATGTAGTTTTTATTAAAACTTGTGTTTATACTTGTGCAAGTAGTGAGCTACACTTGATTATTATATGTATGTGCCTCATTGCTCACTTGTACTCACTACATGTACATGTATAACCTAGTTTTGATGATTCTTTCATTTTGTTTTTCCTACTTTGTATATGTTTTGCTTCATGTATATGTTATTTTGTCTAAAGCTAATAAATATACATTTATACCTTTGAGTCACTTGTCTTCATGCAAATTCTATTATGGACTCGTTTGTATTTGGGATATGTATATTTTTAGTTTTTGATAGAACATACATATACCTTGAAGTTTGTTTAATTTTGATGAAAATTTTAGTTTTTATGATTTTCGTAAAAGAATTTCATGTTTGTTTTGAGCCTTATTGACTATTTCATGAATATGCTATTCACGTGATTCTTGTGCACTTACATTATTTTTATTTACTCATGACTTTATTTCATGAGCACATTTTTTAGCCTTATAGATCGACAATTTTTGTGTACTTAGCAATGATTCATGGGATATATGATTCGGTTTCATGTTTTGAAGGATTTTTAACTAGTTTTTCAAAAATTACTTTAAGGTAGTTATTTATTCTTCATTTTGTAGTGTTTTTAATCTATAACTATTTTCAAATCTTATTTTTGAAAACTTCTACCTTAACAGGCCGGATGGTTGGGCGACCATACCTTATATGCCTAATTGAAAATCTATTTAAACTTGTGTATGAATATGGTGGTAGTTATGAGTTATACACATGATCTTCTTATTATTTAATCTTTGTATACTTGTATATGTTTCCTTATATATGTATGATTCAAAATTCAATTAGTATCAATTTCAATTGGTATATACATTTTCATACATATATATGATTTGATTGTGCTTGTTTTACAATAACTTTACATGTTTAAAGCACAAATTATGTTTATCCTAAACCTGATTTAAATTTAAATATCAATTGGTATCTTAATAAGCTTATGCATTGTTCTCTTTTGGTATCTCAAAAATTTTTGTTTATCTACAAGTGGTATCTAAAAGTGGTACCAATTTTATTTTGATCGTCAAGTACAATTTGATTTCATTGGTATCAAAATTATTTTGTTGACTTCTAAAAGTTCAAATTTTTTAAAAGTAGTTTCAAAATATTTTGATATGTATTGCCTATATGCAAGGGGAGCTTAACATCTTCTCTATATATAGATTCTTGTTGAGTGTGTCTCACATTGAGGAGCTTGACATCTCTTATTTATGTGATACACGTGTATAGGGAGAGCTTAACATCTCAACTTATACATTGTATATTATGCTTTATCTGGGTTAGGGTCTTGTCATCCCTTCTTCATGTAATGCATGTATACAGGGGGAGCTAACTGTTGGCCCAAGGTTACAATCACCCATGATTAGTATATTTTGATGATTACAAAATATATTAGTTATTTGTACTAATAACATTTGTTGTTTAAGTGTGTTTCAAATTTCTATTCATTCTAGAAGTCTTCTCTCACAAATACAAGGATTTGGACTCAAGTCAACTCCAATTGGGCTCAAGAAACAAGTGTTGAAGATCATATGAAGAAGCCTATTGAAGACCTTGAAGTCTTAGAATCATTGTAAGAAATAGAATGTTAAAGTTTGAGTATATGAAATTTGGCTCTAGGATTTGCATACACACTTGTTTCATATATTTCCTATATTTTAAAAATGGTTATTTCTAAGTTTTATGCCTTAGTTTATATATACATGTACCAAAAGCTTTATATCTTGAAAATCTTGTATAAAACATGTGTATAAACTATTTTCTGCATAATACTTAGCTATATGTATTTTTAAAATATTTCTCAAAATTTTTCTAACTCTAAAAACAAGCCCAGTTTTCTGTTTCAGGCAACTTCGGTCGACCGGCCCGGTCGACCGGCGATGTGTCTGGACATGCACTGTTTGTGCATGTCTGTCGGTCGACTGGACCGGTCGACCGACGGAGAGCAAATTGCTCTCGGGTTATTTCGGTCGACCGGACCGGTCGACCGGAAGAAGGAAACTGTGTTTCCTCTTTTGGGACGGTCGACCGGACCGGTCGACCGGGAGCCAACGGCTCTCTGCAGCTGGGCTGGCGGTCGACCGGACCGGTCGACCGCCAGGCCTGCAAAATCCCAACGGCTCTTTCCTCTTTTGTGCAATTCTGAAATCTGTTTTTTATCTGATTTCTTGGCAGACTTTTTCAGTGTTTTTCAGGTCTTTTTCAGAGAAAATAAGACCAAAAGAAATTGTTTTTAACCTATTTTTAACCCTATAAATAGAGGAGAAGTCTCTCTTGCATATTACTAAGAAAAATCCTCAAGTTTGTATTGTTTTCAAAAGAGAAAAGAAAAGAGTTTAAAGCTTTCATTCCAATTCTTTTTGAGCTTGTTTTTCAGTTGTGTTTGATTACAAATATCACTCTACAACTGAAGTTTTTCTCACCACACTTCATAGAGCCAAAAATCCTATACTCATTCTATAGTGAAGTTGTAATTGAAGTGAGAGTGTTTGTAAAAGAGTTTGAGAAATAGTGTAGTGATCTTGTTGTGATCACTTTGTTCTTGTAATCCTTTCTTTGTGGAGCAACCTCTTCGGTAGAGGTCCTTTGTACTCGGTGGAGCTCGGTGCTCGGTCTTCGGTAGACCAAATTGTAAAGGCGTCCTCGGTGGATAGTGGAAACCCTTCACGGAGGTGAAGGCGGGGAGTAGAGCGGTGGCTCGAACCTCGAAACAAATCACTTTGTTTGCGATTGCCTTTGCGTCTAATTCTTGCTTTACTTTTCAATAGCTCCTTATTGCTTTCTATTGCATACTTGTGATATTGTTTAATTTTGTTGTGCTACTATTTGCTTGCTTGTAATTCTTGCCATATATCATTGTGTTTGCATCATTCTTCATATCATTCATTTCATACTTGTGTGTGCCAATCCCGTACTCATCCAACAAGAGCTTCACATAGCGCCTCAACCCATATCAAGGGGAATTAAGAGGAGTTTAGTCCAGAGCCTCGCAAGAGGAATTCGGCTACACTTGTTGAATTGTACTAAGTTGAGCCTCACTTGTTTTAGGTTCCACATTTAGAGAGTTAAAATTATTGAGATTAGCAATCACACCTATTCACCCCCCTCTAGGTGTTTTTCAATTGGTATCAGAGCTTGGACTCTAGGATTTGGTTTAACAACCTTAGAGAAGATCCTAATTTGCTAATCATTTCATTCATATTCATATAGTAAAAATGGCCGATGGAATTAAGACCCCTCCTAAGTTTGATGGACTTAACTTTCCCATATGGAAAGTTAAGATGACCGTGTTTTTGCAATCTCTAGGTAGCCGAGTTGCAAAAGCCGTGACTAAGTCCTTTAGTGTACCCCCCGGTGACGAATCCACTTGGTCCGAAATAGAGACTAAGGAATTCGATGCCAATGCCAAAGCTCACTATGCACTTCTACAAGCCCTTAATGATGATGACATTTCTAGGGTTATCCATTGCAAATCCACATATGAGATTTGGTCACATTTGATAGTCACACATGAGGGGACCTCACAAGTAAAGAAGGCTAAGATTGACCTTCTTCGGTCCCAATATGAAACATTTAGCATGCAAGAAAATGAAACCATAGATGATATGGTTACAAGATTTACCAAGATTACTAATGGACTCTCTTCTTTAGGTGAAGATATCAACAATGATCAAAGAGTAAGGAAGATCATCCGTGCACTTCCTCCTTCATGGGAAGTTAAAGCAACAACCTTGAAGGAACTCAACGACAATGAAGAGATGGAGCTTATAGGTCTCATTGGGAACCTCAAAACCCATGAGATGGAAAGGAAAGCAAGGGAGGATATGGCTCCTTCCAAAAAGAAGACTATCGCCTTCAAGAGTCAAGCTACACACTCCGATGAAGATGATGAAGAAGAAGATGATGAGGAGCTCTCACTCCTTGTTAAGAATGTCCGGAGGATGTACAACAAGGCGAAGTACCAAGGTAGAAGAAGATGGCAAGGAGGCAAAGAAGAAAGGAAGATTGTGTGCTTCAATTGCCAAAGACCGGGACACATTGTGGCGGAATGTCGGACAAAGCTAAGCCCTCCACTTCAAAGAAGCCTTACAAGAAGAAGGCTATGAAGGCAACTTGGGATTCGGAGACCGAATCCGAGGAAGAAATAGACACCGCCAACATGTGCTTCATGGCTAATGAAGGCACAAGCAAGGTAACCTCTTCCCCTTCTCATGATAATGAACTTTCTATGGATGTGTTAGAAGAGGCTTTTGTTGAGTTGTCACAAAACTATGATTTCTTAAAGAAAAAGTATTTAAAAATGAAAAAGGATAATGAATCTTTAAGTCTTCAAGTTTTTACTCTTACAAAAGAAAAGGATGATTTGGTTTCCACTTTGGCCACTACCAAAAATGATTTTGAAAAATATAAGATTTCTTACAAAGGTAAGGCCCCACTAATTGATTCAATTGAAGTTTCTATGCTTAAGGAAAGATTAGACTCATTAAGTGTTGTTCTGAAAGATTGTGAGTTTAACAAGAAGAAAATTGAGGCTATGTTTCCTAAGAAACAAGCCCCAAAGAAAAATGCTCATGCTCATGTTCATGTTCATGCTACACAACCTAAACAACATGGCAAAACCCCAAAACATGCTTACACTACACATACACATCATGCATTCATGTATGGTAGAGTGTTCTCATGTTCACATTGTGGACGGAAAGGGCACTTAGCCAATTTTTGCTATGATAGATTAAACGTTTCACGTCATAATGTTTGAGTTCGAGGCACTAACTTTCAAGGACCCAAGAAAGTTTGGGTACCAAAATCAACAATTATGTTAAATGATGTAGGTACTTTCCAAATCCCAACGACGTAGAGGATTGTGGTATCTTGATAGCGGTTGCTCAAGGCACATGACTTGGGACATCAACAACTTTGCAACCCTATCAAGATATCATGAAGGTGGCACCGTCACCTTCGGAGATGACGCCAAGGGTAAAATCATCGGTATTGGTAATGTAAAACTTGGCACCTCTCCTTTAATTGAAAATGTAGTTTTAGTTGATGGCCTCAAGCATAATCTCTTGAGTGTTAGTCAACTTTGTGATAAAGGTTTTGATATTATTTTTGATAATGTTTCTTGTAAAGTAATTGATAGAACTTCTAATGTTTGTGCATTTTCCGGTTTCGTGAAAGTAATGTTTATATGATTGATATGTTAAATATGTCTTTTAATATTACTTGTTTGAAAGCCCTCGATGATGACTCTTGGTTGTGGCATAGGAGATTAGGGCATATTTCTTTTGATCACATTTCTAGGTTAAACACAAAGGAAATGGTGAAAGGTATTCCTTGCTTGAATTTTGAAAAGGACCGAGTTTGTGACGCATGTCAATATGGGAAACAAACTAAGTCTTCTTTCAAGTCAATTAAGGATATCATGACATCACGTCCTTTGGAGTTAATCCATATGGATCTTTTTGGCCCTACACAAACCAAAAGTCTAAGTGGGAATAGATTTGCTTATGTTTTGGTTGATGATTTTTCAAGGTTTACTTGGGTTTTCTTTCTTGAACATAAAAGCCAAGCATTTTCATATTTCCAAACTTTTAAGAAAAGAGTTGAAAAAGAAAAAGATGTTTCGATTTTGAGAATAAGAAGTAATAGAGGAGGTGAATTCATTAACCAACCCTTTACCACTTTTTGTGATGAACATGGAATAAAGCATGAACTTTCTTGTCCTAGAACTCCACAACAAAATGGAGTAGTTGAACGGAAAAATAGAACATTACAAGAGATGGCTAGGACAATGCTAAGTGAATATGGTCTACCACATTATTTGTGGGCCGAGGCCGTTAATACATCATGCTATATATCAAATCGTGTTTTCTTGTGTAAAAATACTACTAAAACTTCTTTTGAAATGTATTTTTCTAGAAAACCTAATGTTTCCTATTTTAAAGTTTTTGGTTGCAAATGCTTTGTTTTAAACACAAAAGATAATTTAGGGAAGTTTGATGCTAGATCTTATGAGGCTATTTTTGTAGGTTACTCAAACACTAGTAAGGCTTATAGAGTTTTCACTAGATCATCATTGACTATTGAAGAGTCTATTCATGTTAAGTTTGAGGAATCTAACAAGTTTGTTAAGAATGTTGTAGAAATAGATGCATTGGATGAAGGTTTGGAGAAAGTGACCTTGGAGGATGCTTCTACTATGGGAGACAAACCAAAGGATGATGAAGGAAGCAAAGCTAAAGTGGAAGAGGCACAAGGAAATGAAAATCAAACACATGAGGTGGAGCCTACTCAACCACTACCAAAGGATTGGAGATACAATCCACATCATCCCAAGGACCTCGTCATAGGTGAAGTATCAAAAGGGGTAACCACTCGCTCTAGACTTCATGACTATTGTGGTAACTATGCATTCATTTCTCATATTGAACCCAAAAATGTCCTCGAAGCCGAGGCCGATTCATATTGGTTGCTAGCCATGCAAGAGGAGCTCAATCAATTTGAGCGCAACCAAGTTTGGCACCTTGTTCCTAGGCCCCACGATAGACCAACAATTGGTACTAAGTGGATCTTTAAGAACAAGTTGGATGAATCGGGTAATGTAGTTAGAAACAAGGCTAGGTTAGTTGCCCAAGGTTACACTCAAATCGAAGGAATCGATTTTGAAGAAACCTTTGCACCCGTAGCACGGCTTGAAGCCATACGGATGACACTAGCATTTGCCTCATATAAAGATTTCAAATTATTTCAAATGGATGTTAAAAGTGCTTTTCTAAATGGATTTATTGAAGAGGAGGTGTATGTTGAACAACCTCTCGGGTTTGTTGATCCTACACATCCGGATTTTGTTTTTAAATTAGATAAAGCTCTTTATGGTTTGAAACAAGCCCCTAGGGCTTGGTATGAAAGACTTTCTTCATTTTTGACTTCAAATGGTTTTAAGAAAGGTAAAATTGATACAACTTTGTTTACAAAACATGTAGAAAAAGATATTCTTATTGTGCAAATTTATGTGGATGATATTATTTTTGGTTCTACTAATGAATCTCTTTGCAAAGCTTTTGAGTCATGCATGAAGGATGAATTTGAAATGTCTATGATGGGGGAACTCAACTATTTCTTGGACTCCAAATCAAGCAAAGGAAGGATGGGATCTTCATCAATCAAGCCAAGTACACAAAGGAACTAATCAAAAGGTTTGGGCTTGAAGGATCGAAAGTAAGCAAAACTCCCATGGCAACAACTACAAAGCTTGACAAGGATGAACAAGGTAAAAGTGTAGACATTAAATTATATCGTAGTATGATTGGTAGCTTGCTTTATTTGACGGCTAGTAGGCCGGATATTATGTTTTCCGTTTGTCTTTGTGCACGTTTTCAATCTTGTCCTAAAGAATCTCACATAATTGCGGTTAAACGCATAATTAGATACCTTAAGGGCACTATTGAAATGGGTTTGTGGTATCCTAAAACCGGATTATTTGAAATGAAGAGTTTTTCGGATGCCGACTATGCGGGTTGTAGGGTAGATAGGAAGAGCACAAGTGGAACATGTCAATTCTTAGGTAATTGTCTTGTATCTTGGTCTTCCAAAAAGCAAAATTCGGTAGCCCTATCAACCGCCGAGGCGGAGTATGTTGCAGCCGGAGCTTGTTGTGCACAAGTTCTTTGGATGAAACATACTCTCCTTGACTATGATTTACACTTTGATCATGTTAAAATATTTTGTGATAATACTAGTACTATTCACATGACAAAGAATGCAAATCAACATAGTAAAACCAAATACATTGACATTAGATATCACTTTCTTAGAGATCATTATGAGAAAGGTGATATTGTTATTGAATATGTTTCTACCGATTTTCAACTTGCCGATATTTTTACTAAACCATTGGACTATGCTAGATTTTCATTTATTTGTGGTGAGTTGAATGTTTGCATTATGGATTCTTAAAAATAAAATTTTTTTTATTTGGTATTTTAACCCTTTTTGATGTATGACAAAAAGGGGGAGAATAAGTTTAGTTTGATATTTAGTTTTTGATATTTAGTTTTGATATTATTTGAGTTTTATTTTATGAAGAAAAAGAAAGTTTGTTTATTTAAGTTTTTGACAAAACTTGTATTGTGCTTTCAATAGTCCAATTTTTATACATAGCATTATTTGAGGAGGAGTTTTTCAAACTCTTCTTCCATGTTTATTTAAATAACCTATATGTTTTGTCATCATCAAAAAGGGGGAGATTGTTGGCCCAAGGTTACAATCACCCATGATTAGTATATTTTGATGATTACAAAACATATTAGTTATTTGTACTAATAACATTTGTTGTTTAAGTGTGTTTCAGATTTCTATTCATTCTAGAAGTCTTCTCTCACAAATACAAAGATTTGGACTCAAGTCAACTCCAATTGGGCTCAAGGAACAAGTGTTGAAGATCATATGAAGAAGCCTATTGAAGACCTTGAAGTCTTAGAATCATTGTAAGAAATAGAATGTTAAAGTTTGAGTATATGAAATTTGGCTCTAGGATTTGCACACACACTTATTTCATATATTTCCTATATTTTAAAAATGGTTATTTCTAAGTTTTATGCCTTAGTTTATATATACATGTACCAAAAGCTTTATATCTTGAAAATCTTGTATAAAACATGTGTATAAACTATTTTCTGCATAATACTTAGCTATATGTATTTTTAAAATATTTCTCAAAATTTTTCTAACTCTAAAACAAGCCCAGTTTTCTGTTTCAGGCAACTTCGGTCGACCGGCCCGGTCGACCGGCGATGTGTCTGGACATGCACTGTTTGTGCATGTCTGTCGGTCGACCGGACCGGTCGACCGACGGAGAGCAAATTGCTCTCGGGTTATTTCGGTCGACCGGACCGGTCGACCGGAAGAAGGAAACTGTGTTTCCTCTTTTGGGACGGTCGACCGGACCGGTCGACCGGGAGCCAACGGCTCTCTGCAGCTGGGCTGGTGGTCGACCGGACCGGTCGACCGCCAGGCCTGCAAAATCCCAACGGCTCTTTCCTCTTTTGTGCAATTCTGAAATCTGTTTTTTATCTGATTTCTTGGCAGACTTTTTCAGTGTTTTTCAGGTCTTTTTCAGAGAAAATAAGACCAAAAGAAATTGTTTTTAACCTATTTTTAACCCCATAAATAGAGGAGAAGTCTCTCTTGCATATTACTAAGAAAAATCCTCAAGTTTGTATTGTTTTCAAAAGAGAAAAGAAAAGAGTTTAAAGCTTTCATTCCAATTCTTTTTGAGCTTGTTTTTCAGTTGTGTTTGATTACAAATATCACTCTACAACTGAAGTTTTTCTCACCACACTTCATAGAGCCAAAAATCCTATACTCATTCTATAGTGAAGTTGTAATTGAAGTGAGAGTGTTTGTAAAAGAGTTTGAGAAATAGTGTAGTGATCTTGTTGTGATCACTTTGTTCTTGTAATCCTTTCTTTGTGGAGCAACCTCTTCGGTAGAGGTCCTTTGTACTCGGTGGAGCTCGGTGCTCGGTCTTCGGTAGACCAAATTGTAAAGGCGTCCTCGGTGGATAGTGGAAACCCTTCACGGAGGTGAAGGCGGGGAGTAGAGCGGTGGCTCGAACCTCGAAACAAATCACTTTGTTTGCGATTACCTTTGCGTCTAATTCTTGCTTTACTTTTCAATAGCTCCTTATTGCTTTCTATTGCATACTTGTGATATTGTTTAATTTTGTTGTGCTACTATTTGCTTGCTTGTAATTCTTGCCATATATCATTGTGTTTGCATCATTCTTCATATCATTCATTTCATACTTGTGTGTGCCAATCCCGTACTCATCCAACAAGAGCTTCACATAGCGCCTCAACCCATATCAAGGGGAATCAAGAGGAGTTTAGTCCAGAGCCTCGCAAGAGGAATTCGGCTACACTTGTTGAATTGTACTAAGTTGAGCCTCACTTGTTTTAGGTTCCGCATTTAGAGAGTTAAAATTATTGAGATTAGCAATCACACCTATTCACCCCCCCTCTAGGTGTTTTTCACTAACTTTATGTCTCTCCTCTTCATGAATGTATATCGCATATATAACTTTATTGTTTGATTTATTTTTGCCCCTTTGTTGATGAATTGACAAAAAGGGGGAGAAGAATTTTGAGAGTTTATCTATGCATGTTTATTGTATTTTCTTGTTTATGCAAAAAGGGAGAAGAATTTAGTGAGTTTATGCATGTTTATCTCCTTGTTTATGCACATATATTTCTATTTAGTTTATGCACTTTATTGCATATCTTTATATTTTTTGCTATGCATGAGTTAAGGGGGAGCTTCTATGAAGCTTATCTTTAATCCATGCATATATAACTCCATGAGTTTTATCATCATCAAAAAGGGGGAGATTGTTGGCCCAAAGGCCTATCACTCTAGTTTTGATGATAATTAACTCATAGAGTTATAGTACTAATGATCTTGTGTTTATTTAGTCTAAGATATTTGATTAAGATCTTAGTAGATGTTTAGCTTCAATAAAAGATTTGAAGTCAAGTTTTGGAGCTAGCACGTGTTGATTCAAGAGCTCACGCATTAAGATCGCATCAAGTACTCAAGAGGAGTCTAGCTCATGGATCAAAGTTTGGACCAAGTCAAGAAGGAGAAGAAGATTTTCAAGAGAAGATTTTCATGAAGACTTGTGTCTAGTTTTGTAAGTGTTAAGATTTATTTTTAGATAAAATTTAAAGGATAGATTAGTTGTAAATTGCTCAAGTTCATATACACACACACAAAATTTATATGTGTTTTCATAAAATAGTTTTATTTTTAGAAAATACCATTTTGATTTTTGAGCTTCATAGTATATACCTTTATGTTTCATGATTAGAGTTCATAAAAACAAGTTTATATGGTTTGTATATGTTTTGGATTTCATCCATGTACATTGTGGGTTCAAAAGTTTAGAAAAACTTATTTGGTGTTTTTATATCATGTGTTTGAATTTTGTATTTATCAAAATCTATTATAGAGCTTATTGTCAAAAACATAGATATTTCATAGGTGTATTGGATCATATCCATACACACTAAGCTTCAAAAGTGTTTAAAATATCTTGTTTTTGAGTTTTGATAAATATAAAATTCAAACACATGATATAGAAACACCAAATAAGTTTTTTCTAAACATTTGAACCAACAATGTGCATGGAAGAAATCCAAAACACATATAAACTTATTTTGATGAACTCTAATCATGAAACATAAAGATATATACTATGAAGCTCAAAAATTAAAACGGTATATTTCTAAAAATAAAACTATTTTATGAAAATACATATAAATTTTGTGTGTGTCTATGAACTTGAGCAATCCACAACTAATCTATTTTTATATTTTATCTAAAAATAAATCTTAACACTTACAAAACTAGACACAAGTCTTCATGAAAATCTTCTCTTTAAAATCTTCTTCTCCTTCTTGACTTGGTCCAAACTTTGATCCATGAGCTAGACTCCTCTTGAGTACTTGATGTGATCTTGATGCGCGAGCTCTTGAATCAATAAGTGGTAGCTTCTAAACTTGACTTCAAATCTTTTGTTGAAGCTAAACACCTATTAAGATCTTAATCAAATATCTGAGACTAAATAAACACAAGATCATTAGTAATATAACTACATGAGTTAATCATCATCAAAACTAGAGTGATGGGCCTTTGGGCCAACAAGAATAGCATTGTTTCTGTTCGTTGGAATCAGTTTGGGTAGAGTAGATCGTTTGGAAACTCGTCTAGGGTTTCACTTTGAGGTAAAAATTCAATCTTTACCTAGTTTGAATCTACTGTTTCGTTGGTTTTCTGTATTGTATTTGGTGTTTTCTTAAGGAAATGGCTGGGGCTACTCGAGGAGATGGTCCACGTTGAAGAGCGTGAACATCCGCCAGTCGAAGATCAATGTGGCGAAGTTTGATAACATGAACAATTGGAAGGGAAAGAAAAATATTGAAAAGTCCAAAATCGATAATCGTCAATTGGGAAAGAATCAGTGTGCTTACTGTAAAAAGGAAGGACACTGGCAAGTTGATGTCTAAATATCAAGAAGTAGAAGTCAAAATCAGAGGCTAACATCGCAAAGGCGGATGGTAATGATTCTTACTCATCTGTATTTTCACTTCTATCAACCCTACAATTTGCTATTCAGAAAAATCTGAGTGGATTTTGGATACGGGTACTACCTATCACGCTTGTCCCAAAAGGGAGTAGTTTGCTAGTTTTGAAAAACTAGATGAAAGCTTGGTGTTATTCGGTGATGGTCACATAAGCCATATGAAAGTGATAAATACAGTTTTCTCCAAGTTGTCTGATGGGATGGTGAGAGAGTTGAAGCATGTGAGGTAGTACCTCAATTGAAGAAGAATTTGATTTTATTTGGAGTTTTGGAGGCGTAGGACCTGAGAGGGACTCTTGGAGAAGGATTCTCAAGATGTTCAGTGGCTTATCGATTGTTCTGAAGGGCATTCGACACAACAACTTGTACTACTTAAAAGGTAGTGCAATTACTGAAAATTTGATAGCTTCAGAACATTTGGATGGCGATTCTAACAAGTTATGATATTCGAGGCTAAGACAGGTTGGTTTGGATTCTTTGCAAGTATTGGCAATACAAAGATTTTTGGAAGGGACATTGACCTGCAATTAGAAATTTATTGAGCATTGTGTTCTAGGAAAGGAGAAAAATGAAAATTTTGGCACCGTTATTCACCACTGGGAAGGTCTTCTTGATTTGGATCATATGGAAGCTTGGGAACCGACCAAGACTGCATCACTTGGAGGTCATTGGTACTTTGTCTCTTTTGTTGATGATTTATCTAGACATTATTGGTATACCATATGAGATAAAAGTTTGAAGTCCTAGATTTGTTCGTGAAGTAGAAGAAGTTGATGGAGAAATCGACTGGCAGGAATATCAAATTGCTCCAATTTGATAATATTAAGGAGTACAAGAAGGATCAGTTTTTGCAATATGTCCAGAACAATAGTATTGGTATTCACTTCACGGTTCAAAAACAGAATAGGGTGGTTAGGGAGTTGAACTGTGCCTCGCTGAAGAAGATTGGTGTTTGTTTTCTAATGTATAATTAGACAAGTCATTTTGGGCTAAATCTTTGGTGTATGCTAGTCATCTCATGAATAGGTTACCGTCGACTGCGATAGGAGGTAATATTCTATTGGATATTTGGTCAGGTAGAGCTGCTCGAGATTTTAGTTTGTTACGGGTATTTGGATGTCCGACCTACTTTAGAGTCAAAGATGACAAGTTGAACCACGAGCAAAAAATGTTTGTATTTTTAAGTGTCAAAAGAAATTTGAAAAGCTATAAGCTATTGGCTCGAAAGCAAGAAGATCGTGTGAGCAGGTATGTCACATTTGATGAGGCTTCATTGCTTAAGTCTACCGTATCTCAACAGGTGGAGAGGATGAAGATCAAAGACGTATCGTAGCGGGTAAAGGTTAATGCTACTCCACCAACTCCAGTAAGTTTAGTATCATTTAAGATCTCACCGGATGTGATACCGGATGGAGATCATGTAACCGTCTTGGATGCTAAACATGTTGAAGAAAAAGTTGATTTGATTGCAGCTTGAAAAATCAAGTTGAATCCACAAAATTGAGTGCGAAGAGGCGTAGAGCTCAAGTTGGTGAGTTAGATCAGCTCAAGTTGTATATCATTGTTTTCCATGACGAACGTGATGATGAGATCCATATGACTCAGCCAGTTGGATTCTTTGCTGCATATTTGGTTTCAGTTGATGGTTGGGCTTTTTAAAGCTCGTTTGGATGAGCTATATGTGTTTTGATCCCTTGAGCAAGGGGTACGTAAGCAGTCATAATGGTGCGGCCGTTTGCTGAGCTAAAATTTGTTATTCATGGTATTTGACTTAAATTCGAGAAATCTTCACCGAGATGGAGAATTGTGAGGAGAAGATGAAAATTAGAGTTTTCAAACTCAATTAAATAGCCCAAAGAGAATTAGAGTTCAAAGTGCACGAGGAGAATAGTGGAAAGAAGAAAGGAGCAGACAACTCTCGACAGGAGTGTGGGCGGTTGACAACTGATACATGGATATGCCAACGGAAAGCAAAGTGGTTGTCAGTCTGTCGACAACTAAAATAGAGCTATCGATAGGCGTTTGTAATGCGGTAACCTGAATCGTGGTAATTGAGAATGGAAAATTGAATTAAAAATAAAGAAAACGTTAAAGTTAGAAAGTTCTTAGTCTCTTCTCAATGTAACCGCGTAGTAAGGGATAGACAAATCGATCCACAGGGAAGGATGCGTTGGAAGTTTTTCGGAACGAATTCTATAACAAATAGCTTGAAAAAAAAGAATTATGATTGTAAGTAAAATTTAAATAGAAAGAACAGGCATAGCCAACTAATCATCTACCGCAACCAAATACTAGTCTATCAAGAATAAATATCATGTTGAACCTATAAAGATTAACTCTAGATTGTTGCTTCAAATCCAAGAAAGAAAAGTAAGAAAGAAAGTAAACCCTGATTACAATACACTAGATAAAATTAAGCATTGGTTTATCGAAGTCTCAAAGTATAGCGTAAGAAAAGTAGTTTTAACTTAACATTAAGCCATCAAAGCATCTAAGTATAAATCAAGAATAATTATTAAATAGTATACCCTAAAACTAGTTTAACTTAATTTATGACTAATCTTAAAGAATTATTTACTTACCTTAGGTGGGTTTCTAACATACATAGAGTTCAATCAATTTATTTCTATAGATCTATGTTTTAGTTAGTGGAGAGATTAGCAAGCTACTAAAGAATTAGTTACACATATTCATGGTGGAATTAAGCATGGTATTTGAAGATTGCATAAAAGAGATGAAATTAGAACAAAGAAAACACAAATAAAAATATCAAAGAGATTGAAAGAAAATAATGACTTTTAACTAAATCTGTCACCAACTCAGTACAAAGCCTTTTCCTTTCTTCAACTCTTCTTGAAAGTAAAAAAAACTAGAAAAATACAAGTAAATTCGAAAAGAAAGAGGATCTAGAAAAGCCTCTAAGCTTGAGCTTCTGAAATCTGCCCTTCCTCTATTGCTCTGAAGGGGTATTTATAGAGGATTTGAGAAGTAGAATCCCAGTACAACTCCACCAAAATGCTGCACCAACCGCATCAACAGGGCCGCAAAAACGCGATTTTGGCCGCGTTTTCATGGCAAAAGTGTGGCTAATGGCCACGCGCTTTGGTGCGTGACCTCCTCTGGTCGTCCATCCGGTAATCTATCCTCAGAATCTTCAGTGTATCTCTGAATTTTGAAATACGACGATCTCTTAGATAACTTGAAAATCAAGTTATCTATTAATCTAAATTAAATTCAGATTTTCTCCCTTTATCTTCATCTTGTAGTGCAAGCAACCAAATTTTAAATAGAAGTCAACCTCTATCTTTAATTAGGATGAGGATTCATCTTATTCTATCCTTCTCCTCCTTTAGATTTTAAATTAAATTAATTTAAAACCCAAATTTAAATGAGAGAGAAAAGATGATTACTTTATCTTCCCGATTAATCTTTATATTCATAATTCTTGTGGGATTTTGGGCTTCTTTTGGGCTTTCTCTGGATTATGGAGGCCAACACATCACTAAATAATAAATGAATTAAATATTAATATTTTAACAAAAAGTAAGCATGAAAATGTGAGTAATAATATGCATTATTGTTGATGAATCACCACCCCACACCTATTTTTTTGCTCGTCCTCGAGTAAAAAAAAATAAAAAACTAATCTAACTATCTTAATATCACTTTCGTTAGTATCATGATTGCACTTAGCATGTGCAACAAGCCGTTAAACCTCTAGGTCACCCCTGAGGACGAGTGTTGTCTCGTGAGGGTTTTCAGTGGATTACACCACAAAAATCATAAAGAAAGAAAAATAAAATTTTAATATTTTTGAAATTTTATTTTAAAAGAGGAGAATATTTAAAATATCTTTGTAAAAACTAAGCAATTTATAAGTTTTTTAGGATTACCAAATTGATCACTCTTATACTTAGTCATTACTCAAGTAATTATTTATCAATTTAGGTTAGGATTCAAACTGAACTTCTCATCGAGTCTTTTATCTTACCCTAAGTCATATGCATCCTTGTGAACGTTAATTTTTTTACTTGGGATTCTTCAACTTCAACTCTAATGTCTTATACATTTATTACTTTTCGTTTTTTTTGTAAGAAGTTCGAAGTATTACCACTTCGTTGCCCTTTAAGCACTTTTTAAAAAAAAAATATGTATAACTCATCTAATTTATTTTCGTGTAAGTATAAAGGCTTCTTGAGGCCTTCGTACCTAACTAATTGATTATTAGATGTGTTAATACATATATTATATATTTTTTTCTTTGTTTTTTTTTCAAACTTACCCAATTACCTTTCGTGTAAATACCAAGGCTTTCTTAGTCCAAAGTACCTAGCTAATTAATAATTAAGTTTGTTTATTTTTTATATATATATTTTTTAAGACACAAGAGTCTTTATTTTGAATCCCAAATGTGTAAGTGTATAACGCATGCATATTTCATCAAGGTAAAGATATCAAAACTAAATTAATTTTTCAATTTTTCCTCCTAAACCTAAAAATCAAACAAATACTCTTATTTTGACCAAGTAGTAAGAAATCCTAATTATGATTTTCCTATTCCTTAAAATCAACTTAATTATTAACAAAAAATAAGTCAAAATATTATTTCATTTTTCAAAAAGTTCTTTTAAAAGAAATTTCAAAAAAATTATTTTTATTTTTTATGTTACTTTTTTTATTTTTTAGTTAGTTTATTAATTTTTTTATTATATTAGTTGGTTACCCCCATACCTATCTCATGCATTGTTCTCAATGTATGAATGTATGTACAAATGCATGAAATGAAATGGCAGAAAGGTAGAGTTACTAATACATTGGGTCAAAAAGACCCATAGCTGTGTTTGCTTCTAGTACTGATTCCAAGAACGGTTTCAAACATTGACCATTTACCTTAAATTCATTACCATTATTATGGTTGCTTATCTCTATGGCTCCATGTGGAAACACGGTCCTAACAACGAATGGTCATGTCCATCTTGATTTCAACTTTCCTGAAAAAAAGTGAAATCTAGAATTATAGAGTAAGATTTTTTGTCCTATGACAAAAGTTTTTCTCATAATGAACTTATCATGAAAAATCTTAACCCTATCTTTCGTAATCTTCGCATTTTCGTACGCCTCGTTCCTTAACCCCTCAAGTTCGAAAATTTGTAATTTTCGAAATTCAGCTGCTTAATTGCCCATAAGGCTCGGTGCTCTAACTCGACAGGAAGGTGGTAAGCCTTTCCAAAGACTAACATATAAGGAGATATTCCTAAAATCGTTTTAAAGGCGGCCCTATAAGGCATCCACCAATTTGGTGGACCAGTCCTTCCTATTTTGATTCACAATTTTCTCCAAGATAAGCTTAACTTGCCTATTTGAGACTTCTACCTGCCACTGGTTTGGGTATGGTAAGGTGTGGATAACTTATGTGTTATGGAATATTTTCACATAAGAGCTTAAAAGTTCTATTGCAAAAATGTGTACAATTATCATTAATTATGGCACGAGGGGTTCCAAAACGTAAAAAGATATTTTCTTTCAAGAACTTGACAACAACTTTGTTGTCGTTTGTCTTGCAAGGGATGGCTTCAACCCATTTAGATACGTAATGCACAGCCAACAAGATGTATTGGTGCCCAAATGAGTAAGGAAAGAGACCCATAAAGTCAATGCCCCAAACGTCAAGAGTTCTATTTCTAGAATTAGGTTTAAGGGCATCATATTACGTTTTGATATCCTTCCTATCGTTTGACATCTTTTGCACATCTTAAAAAAGTCAAATGTGTCTTTAAACAAAGTGGGCCAATAGAACCCACTCTGTAGAACTTTTTTGGCTATTTTTCGGGTACCAAAGTGTCCACCGCCTGCAAAGTCGTGACAAAAGGCTAGAACACTCTTTACTTCTTGATCGGGAATACATCTCCTAATGATTTGGTCAGAATAATATTTAAAAAAATAAGGTTCCTCCCATTGGAATTGAGATAAGAACCAATATACATCTTGTTTTGACCAATAAGATGGGGTTCAGTTTGTGACTGAGTAGTTAACTATGTCAGCAAACCATGGCTCCCTAAAGGTAGCTAAGAGTTGTTCATCGGGGAAGTTATCATTGATTGGCAACTCATTGGAAGGGGCGTTTGGCATACGAGAGAGGTGATTAGCGATGATGTTTTTGACTCCCTTTTTATCTCAAATTTCGAGATTAAATTCTTGAAGGAGGAGGATCCAACGAATGAGTCGGGTCTTCGTGTCCTTTTTGAGTATTAGGGATCGAAGTGCAGAATGGTCGGTGAATATGCTAGTTTTGATCCTAAGTAGGTATGGATGAAATTTTTTCAATGCGAACACTACTGCTAAGTATACCTTCTCGGTTGTAGTATAGTTCAATTGGGCATCATTAAGCATCATACTTGAATAGTAGATCACATGCTGCTTGTTATCTATACGTTGTCCTAAGACAGCGCCTATGGCAAAATCAGAAGCGTCGTACATGATCTCAAATGGTTTGGACCAATCCGGGGCAGAAATTATGGGCGCAAAGATAAGTTCCATTTTGAGCTTTTCCCAGGCGTTAAGACATTCGTCATCAAAGATGAAAGGCATGTCTTTAACTAAGAGGCTTGTTAAGGGTCTAGCAATTTTACTAAAATACTTAATGAACCTACGGTAGAAACCGGTGTCTTAAGAAAGAAAGGATGTCTTTCACACATGTGGGTGTGGGAAGCTTGGCTATAACCTCTATCTTTGCCTTGTCCACTTCAGTTTCTTTCCTAGAGATCTCATGACCTAGAACAATCCCATGTTGTACCATAAAGTGACACTTTTCCTAATTTAAAGTAAAATTCTTTTCTGTGCATTGTTTGAGCACAAGTTCTAGATGATGGAGACATTGGTCGAAAGAGCCTCCATAGGCGAAGAAGTCGTCCATGACGAGCTCTAAGAAACTTTCGACCATGTTAGAGAATAAGCTTAACATGCAACATTGAATGTCACGGGAGCATTGCTTAAACCGAAAGGCATTCAGCGATAAGCAAAAATCCCAAATGGACACATGAACATTATTTTCTCTTGGTCCTCTGGGGCTATGGGGATTTGGTCATACCCTGAGTCACCGTCCAAGAAACAGTAATACTCATGGCCCGCTAATCATTTAAGCATTTGGTCGATAAATGGAAGGAGAGAAATGGTCTTTGCGAGTGGCAGCATTTAACTTACGATAGTCAATGCAAACTCGAATCTTTGTAAGGAGTCTTGTTTGAACTAACTCTTGTTTGTCATTCTCTATCACTGTAAAACCAGATTTCTTAGATACCGCGTGGACTGAGCTGACTCATTGGCTATCAAAAATGGGATAAATTATCTCATTATCTAAAAGTTTCACTATTTCAGCTCGTACTGCTTCTTACATGATAGGATTTAACCTACACTGTTGTTCTCTCTTTGGTTTTGTCTCTTCATTTAGATAGATTCGGTGTTGAACTATAGTCAGACTTAATCCCATTATGTCGGTCATCATCCAACCAATGACTTCCTCATGCTTCCTAAGGATTGTCATAAGGTCTTCCTCTTGCTTGTTAGTTAAGTAGGATGCAACTATAACTGGTAGAGTCTCTTGTTCATCTAGGTAGGATGCTTGGGTAAGATTTTTAGCTCTAAGGAAGGAGATGACCCGACAAGTGGAGTAAGACCTATTTGCTCCTGATTTAATGAACTTGGGCTTGATGCCCACTCAATCATAAAATTGGCTATCTCGTCAAGGTTGAAATACTCGGATTCCAACTCAGTATCACACTTTGCTTCAAGTTCTATCTCCTCTCTATGCTCACTAGTCACATTTTCAATTAGGGTGACCTCAAAGGGTTGGTCGTTGATGTCGTACGGGTATTTACCTAAGTTGTAAACATTGACTTTCTTAGTCATGTCTCCAAAGGTCAATCTCATGGACCCGTTTCTATAATTTATAATTGCATTGGCAGTCACGAGGAACAGATGTCCCAAGATGATGGGAGTTTGGGACCTAATATTAGACACGGGTTGTGTCTCTAGAACAATGAAATCCACTAGGTAAATGAATTCTCCTACACATATAAGGGCATCGTTGATTTCTCCCTTTGAAACCTTAATTGATTGGTCAGCTAACTGGATCGTAACTTGATTTGGGCTGAGTTTGCCTAACCCAAGTTGTTGATATACGAAAAAGGAAAGCAAATTAATGCTTGCTCCCAAATCAAGAAGTGCTCTATTAATTTCGGCTTGACCTATTGAGCAAGAAAGGGAGGGACAACCAGGATGCTTGTACTTGATAGGGATTTGATTGGACAATAGCTCACTATTGTTAGTGGCTAGAAAAATCTTCTTGGCACATTTGTCTTTTCTTTCTTAGTGCACACGTCCTTAAGAAATTTGGCATAACTAGGAACTTGTTGGATTGCATCAAGAAGTGGTATATTAAGCCTAACTTGATTGAACACCTCAAGTATTTTCTCCATATGTGCATCATTATTATTCCTAAGCCTATTCAAAAATGGGGCTATAGGTTGATGCACTTGTTTTGCTGACTTATCAACTTCGGTTTCTCTAGAGTTTTGTGGATATGGAGTGGAACTAGATGGAATGGATGTTTGAGTTGGGTCCGGTGGCATGGATACCTGATTATCAACTTATTTTCCTGACCTTATTGTATGAACTAAGTTACACTAGTTTGCATCTAGAGTCTCATTGGCTTGCCTAGGATTCCTAGGGTTTGGCAATATTTGACTTGGTAGAGTTCCCTTTGGTTTTTCGCTAATTGGATTAGCTTGTTGACTCAATGCATCTCTATCTTTAACATGATTTTAGATAGTGTTTCTTGGCTTTTAACTAGATTGTCCACCTTTCTTTCCATATTGGAGAGTCTTGTTTCCATATGTGAATTTTGAAAAGAGGGAGGAAGACTTTGGTTGGGGAAATTTTGTTGATAAGGAGATTTTTGAAAATCGTTGGAGAATTGGGGTCTTGATTGATCATTGTTGTTTGGGCCCCATGAGAAATTTGGATAATTTCTCCAACCGAGATTATAGGTGGATGAATATGGATTGTTGGCGAGCTTTGTGAAGACTGCATTCATATGCTCGGGCAACGTTTGATGAGTTAGAAAGACGGGACATTCCTCGAACACGTGGTTCATGGCCTGGCAGTAAGTACAGCCCGCCGAAGGTGTTGAGCCGACTTGGTTCACTGAGACTGGCTCTTTAGTTTCTAGAGCATCTAGTCTTCGCATCACAACAGCTAGTTTAGCTTCAGTAGCTATGTTTGTCTCACTGGAATGGACACCTCCTTTAGAAGAGCTAGGGTCGTTAGTCTCAAATTTTTCTGGAGTTGGTTCCCATTGGATGGTCTTATCAACCAAATTTTCATATAATAACCATCCTTCATCTTCATTCTTTTTCAAAAATTCTCCTTGGCACATGAATTCTAATAGGATTTTCATTTGATATTCTAATCTATCATAAAGAGCTTGGCAAAGTCGCCATTTCTCTATCTCATGATGAGGGCATTGGGCAAGGAGGTCTTTAAAACGTTCGAAATTCTTTCAAAAAGGTTAATTAGCTATTTGTTTAAACTGCAAGATGCTTTTTCTGATTTGCGCAGTCTTGTGCACTGAATAGAACTTTTTTAAGAAGGCCTTGACGAAATTATCCCATGATGAGATGAAACCGGCTTATAGACTGTAAAGCCATTCTTTGCTAAGTCTTTCAAACAGAATGTGTCAAAACGTAACATAACGGCGTCTACTCCTAGGTTAGGTATTTTCATCATGAGACATACTTCCTCAAATTCCTTTGTGAAAAAGTATGCATCTTCGGATTCAAATACATGAAGCTTGGGGAGAGTGTTGATGTATTATGGTTTGCTCAAATTGGTTATCTCTTACATCGGGGAGCTGAATGCAAGATGAAAGAGAGGTCCTAATAGGATAGAACCTATCCTGCAGTAATAGTGGTTGTGCCATGTGTGGATTGGGTTTGGGTGGTGAACTGTTCGTGGTTAGTTTAGATGTTACTGGGTCTCTCGACCAAGCTGACATGCACAATTAAACAAGCAAGTTCACCCAATCAATTAAGAAAAAAATCAAAAAAATCAAAAATAAAAAAAATCCTAATCTAGGGTAAGCTTGGATCTAAATGACTCCTAACTTTAGACTGTCTTTGGGAGGTATATTGTCGATCTTAATCACAAGTTAATCAGACATATAAGTGGCAAGATCGGTGGGAGGTATCCGTCAAAGACGGGCCTAATTATGCCAAACCACCAACCTTCGGGGTTTCGCCTCTCAATCCCCAACCTAGTCACCGATTTGGCGAGAGTTAATTTCGAACAACTTTCTCCTTCAGTCAATCTCTTATTAAGCCCGAGTTAACCAAAGGTCAACGTCTAGTCAATTTTTAAATTAGGGTTAGGGTTGTGAGTGCAATGAAAATGGTTTGTGGGCCAAGAAAAGGTAATGGTGTCCCCACCTTATGTTGTTTATGGGTTTTTCTCTTAAGATGTATTAGTGCACATGAACAAAAAAATAAAAAAGAATTCACTCAAAAGCAGTAAATCAGCCAAGGGTGTTTTCTAGTCTATATGCAATGTAGACGTATCTTGTCACCAACACTCTTCAACAAAAATTAAAAAATTTAAATAGACACATGCCTATGATGCAAGAGTCTAATTTTTTTTATGTTAATCAACTAATAGGTTACTGATAATTAATTAGCAGTATGCAGGGTGATCATAGAGAAAAATTATTAAAGCAGTAAATAGAACTTTATAATTTGCAGCAACCTGCAAAAGATCAATAGTAGTGATCTACTAATGCCACGAAAATACTGCAATTGTCGTGTTTGCGTGACTGTTTAGTAGGCTCTATTGCTCTGCCTTTTAGGGTAGAGGCACAGAGTAGTTATATGTTCTTAACTGCAACTAATTTTCCTATTATCAGATCCTGCAAACATAAACAAAAAATAATTAGTTTTAGAGAATATCGTATCGTTCCTTCTCCGGCAACGACGCCAAAATTTTGATTGAGAAGAAAAAATTAAATTAAAAATAAGAAAAAGTTAAAGTTAGAAAGTTCCTAGTCCCTTCTCAACGTAACCGCGTAGCAAGGACTAGACGGGTTGATCCACAGGGAAGGATGCATTGGAAGCTTTTCGGAATGAATTCTCTAACAAATAGCTTGGAAAAAAAGAATAATGATTGTAAGCAAAGGTTTTTAAATAGAAAGAACAAGCATAGCCAACTAATCATCTACCACAACCAAACACTAGTCTATCAAAAATAAATATCATGTTGAACCTATAAAGATTAACCCGAGATTGTTGTTTCAAATCCAAGAAAGAAAAGTAAGAAAGAAAGTAAACCTTGAATACAATACACTAGATAAAATTAAGCATTGGTTTATCGAAGTCTCAAAGTATAGCATAAGAAAAGTAGTTTTAACTTAATGTTATACCATCAAAGCATCTAATTATAAATCAAGAATAATTATTAAATAGTATACCGTAAAGTTAGTTTAACTCAATTCATGACTAATCTTCAAGAATTATTTACTTACCCTAGGGTTTCTAACATGCATAGAGTTCAAGCAATTTATTTTTATAGATCTAGGTTTTAGTTAGTGGAGAGATTAGCAAGCTACTAAAGAATTAGTTACACATATTCATGGTGGAATTAAGCATGGTATTTGAAGATTGCTTAAAAGAGATGAAAGTAGAACAAAGGAAATACAAATAAAAATAGCAAAGAGATTGAAAGAAAATAATGACCTTTTATTGAATTTGTCACCAACTTAGTACAAAGCCTTCTCCTTTCTTCAACTCTTCTTCAAAGTATAAAAAAACTAGAAAAATACAAGTAAATTCAGAAAGAAAGAGGATCAAAAGAAAATCTTAAGCTTGAGCTTCTGAGATCTGCCCTTCCTTTGTTGCTCCGTAGGGGTATTTATGAGATTTGAGAAATAGAATCCCAGTACAACTCCTCCACCAAAACATTGCACCAACCGTGTCAACACGGCCGCAAAACGAGCTTGGCTAATGGACATGCGCTTTGGTGCGTGGCCTTCTCTAGTCCGTCCATCTGGTAATCTATCCTCACAATCTTCAGTGTATCTCTGGATTTTAAAATACGACGATCTCTTAGATAACTTGAAAATCAAGTTATCTCTTAATCCGAATTAAATTCAGATTTTTTCCTTTTATCTTCATCTTGTAGTGCAAGTAATCAGATTTTAAATAGAAGCCCATCTTTATCTTTAATTAGGATGAGGATTCATCTTATTCTATCTTTCTCCTTCTTTAGATTTTAAATTAAATTAATTTAAAACCCAAATTTAAATGAGAGAGAAAAGATGATTACTTTATCTTCCCAATTAATCTTTATTTTCATAATTCTTATGGGCTTTTGGGCTTTCTCTTGAATTGTGGAGGCCTGCACATCACTAAATAATAAATGAATTAAATAGTAATGTTTTAACAAAAATTAAGCATGAAAATGTGAGTAATAGTATGCATTATTGATGACCAATCCCATGGTAACCTGAATTGCAGTAACCCCTATTGGTAACCAGAATTGGGTAATCTGAATTGGTTCATTTGAAGAGAGCGCTTTTCATTTAATTGAAATGTGGGAAAACTTACAAAAGTCGAAGAGAATTACAAGTAAAAAATAAAGATTACAAGAACTCTCTTCTAGAATTTCTAGGGAAGTACGCCGGTGAAAATCAGGTGAGCACGCGACCACTTTGTTCCGTTGATAATGCGAGTGATTGAGTATTCGAGTGTTCTGCTTAAGGATTTTCTTTTCACCTTGTTTCGAAAATCCTTTGAGGAAGGATGATCGTGAGGGTATTAGCAACCTAAAAGAGAGAAGCAAGCTTCTCTCAAGGAGGTCGGAAGCTAGAGATTGATCTCTTTTCAAAACTTTGGCTCTTCTCCTAAATCTTCAGCCAGCCAGCCTTATCTTTCAGCCCTGAGCCCCTCCTTGCAGTAACTGTTTATAGGCTTTATGAGGTATAACAACCCCTCCTAAAAATCAGCAGATTGATTTAGTCAATCTAGTATAGCTTCATTTCTGAAGCCAGAATGCTTCGCTGCAAAGCTAATTGTAGCTTGAGCGAAGCTGCAGATCCCTGCGCGAAGTTAATTAGCTAGCTGCTTGCTTCTGGTTTGTTGCACCAATCCCTTGATTTGCTCCAACTAATAGAGGAATTTTCTTTGATCCTATCAACTGACTGAGGGATTTATTTCAATCCTTTCCAACTAATTAAAGATCTCCCCTGATCTTCTCAACTGATTGAGGAGTCAAGAGATCACTGCAATTAATTGACAATTTTGATTTTAACCATATTGATCTCGTGTTGAGATTCAAATGGTCAAAAATGACCATAAAACTTACAGTGGAGCTAGCTCTCAGCAGAGCTAAAAAGAGAGCTTCATGCGAAGCTAAACCTACATCCGGGCTAAAAAGAGAGCTTCATGTGAAGTTAAGACCACAACGGAGCTACAAAGCTTGCAGCGAAGCTGATAGTGAGCTCTGAACAAAGCTATGCAAAGCTTGCAGCGAAGCTTAAAAATGAGCCCTCAGCGGAGCTAGAAGATAGCTCTCAACCGAGCTATAAAGAGCTTCATGCGAAACTAGAAAACAATCTCACAGTGGAGCTATGGATATTGCAGCGAAGCTAAAAATAGAGCTTGCAGCGAAGCTAGGTGTTAGCTTCCTCGGCTTTTTCAGAGGACAGCAATTGGTTAACTGTCTGTTTCTCTAGATCAGTGGAGTCCAAATCACCATCTTTTCCATCAGGGATGGATAAGTTTTCAGCCTGTCTGCAACTTGTCTTTTTGAACTGTCGACAAGTTAGACATCGTTTGGACCAGTTGGAGTGTTGTATGAGAGTTTGTCTTTTCAGAGTATCAACAAAACCCCCATTAAAGTTTTCATGAATCTGCAATAGATTGGTACAGATTTCAAATACTTTGAATTTGAAGCTTGAGACTCAAATTGCTTAGTTCAAGAAAGCTCATTACAACCGTGCACTAAACTAGGTAATCATATTGGTTTTAACCTAAGAATTCCCTAAGAAATGAGCCCTTAGCGGCGCTAGAAGATGAAGCTTCAAGCAAAACTAAGGATAAGCTCTTCAGTAGAGCTAGAATATAGGCTCTCGGCGGATTTGACCGAGCTTCCTGCGATGTTAAATGACGATCGCACAAGAAGCTAAGACAAGGCTTCATGCGAAGCTGAGGTTCGTGTCTCAGTGAAGCTAGAATAACTTTGCTGTCTAATTTTTAGACTTTTTGTTTAGTCATTTAATTTGACTTGACACTTTTGAACTCCTTTTTAGGAGGCGAAGCTATGACTCAGCGAAGTTAGAGTCCTATATAAGCCAAAGTTGGCAGAATTTCAAGAGATGTTATCTCCTTTTAGAATTTTTTGAGAACGTCCAAGTCTTCAAGACTTTCACGAAGATCGCCGTCTTCATCTTCATCCTCGAGAACCCCCTCCGTTCTTCACATATAACGTAATGGCATCTAAACAACATGCTGTTAAAGAGGTTAAGTCCTCTGCAGCGGCTGCGCCGTCTGCTTCAGCCATTGGAACGACCCATTGCGGGTAGGAAAAATCTCCCTCTCTTAGAGATCTTTTGATCTCTTTAAAAGCCAGTCTTGGCTATTTCACAGTGAATCTCAAAGGATTCGCCGGATTCTGATGACCTTAGGGAGTCGAACTACCTTAATTTTGATCTTTTCAAATTTTAGGAAATTATTTCCCTTTAATTTTGAGGACCAAAATCAGAAAACGCATAGTTTCTTTTTTTAAGCTTCCGAACGAAGCAAGCCCTTGGGGCTTTTTGCATTCCCTTGGCTGATGCGACACATTTGAGCTTCGAAACGAAGCTGACTCCTTTGAATTCCTTCAAGGCAAAGTGCCTTTTGCACTTCTGAGTGAAGTTAGCCCTTGGGCATTTTGCATTCTGTGAGCTTCACAGCAGAGCTGCGTTGCCCCTTCAACTTTCATGCGAAGTTAGCCCTTGTGGCATTTTGCATCCTGTCAAATAATAGAATGTAAAGTTTTGCATTAAAGTGAAGTAAGTTTCGCTTGAGGAGCGAAATTAGTTTCGCTTGAGGAGCGAAGCTGAGTCAGGATTAACGTCGCTCCAGGAGCGAAGTTATGCCTTGAGCATTTTCTTTTTTCCTTTTTGCCAGAGACTAACATGTTGTTTTTTTTTCCTTTTGTTTTGTAGTGCACTATGCTCCTGATCCATCCAACACTCTGTTCGGGTCTGTGAGGGGGATGGATGGGAACATCCACTTCCAGTTCGAGGGGCAGACCTCGTTGTTTTGTGAAGAAAGCACCCCTGAACGTAACGCCCTTATTTCAGGCATAGATGAGTGGACCCTCAGGATGATCATGTCAACAACCTCTTTTGAGGGGGAGACGGCACAATCCTCAGGAAGCCCGACTTTTTGTTCGAAGATGCGGCACCGAATATAGATCATCAACTGTTCGTCGGGGAAGGACAGTGGGTTTATACCCTGAACGGGGACCAGTACTACCTCCCAGAAAGTAAGTGCCACTATCATCTGGCCTTCTTTCATTCAATTACGATGCTAAGATTGATGAGATGGGGGTGTTAGCCATAGCACAAAATTGGTGTATGTAGGGATCCTAACCCTGCATGGCTTCACTCATAGTGGACCTCCTCGCAGTGTCATCAATTTGCATTCGAGCAACATCAGTCGTGATGTGCCCATGAGGGAGATCCCCGCTCAAGTTCCAACCTTCTTAAATCAATTTGTGAAGGCGGGAGGCAATTATTCGACTGTGGACTTTCGGACACCAGGGTAGTTGTGTTCCTCCAAGCAGGCATGGTGGAGCAGCCTTACACTGCATGTGTTGGATGTCTTTGAAGCTGACTTAAAGCGATTAGGGCTCTATAAGGCTATCAGGGCCACTTACTTTGAGATTAACATCAGCGTCCCCACCTTATATGCCATCATGGAGATGTATTGTCCGGCGTCGGGGACTTTCTTCACACTAGTCGGTGAACTGGGGATGGCGCTCCATGAAATGTTCGAAGTATCAAACCTCCTAATGGGTTTGTTATAGTACGAGGAGTACTTTCTCTGCTTTGAAGAGTTGGCACAACTGGAGAAGAATGAGCCGGTTCTCTACGATACGTACAGAGAGCTGATGTGTCATTATTATATCTGTCTCGACCTCAACCCCAGCTGTGGAAATGTGATCAGCTTAAAGTCTTGGGTGGAGTACTTATTCCCAATGGTGGATGGGCCCATCGAAGATCTCCATGCTCCAGTATCGGAGAAGAAGAATGCCAAAGCGATGAAGACGGGGAATCACGAAGACGTTGTCCTGGTGAAGGAGGATGACGAATATAAGCGAGGGGATATCTTCTTGAGTTTCCACCGCCAGGCTTCCAGGCTGCTTTGCCGACATGCATTATTGACCGGTTACTTGTCAGCCTGGTTGAAGAGGTGCATGGTCTTATCACCACCTAATGACGGCATTGCATCTTTGGTGATCTTCCCAGCTATTCAACTAGAGCACAGACGCTCGTCGGGCTTGCTACCTACCATGGCATGCTGCATCAGAGTGGGTTCCGAATGCTCACAGAGCAGTTTTGCCGAAGAAAGACTACCACCCGGTCGGGCAAAGAACTTATCTTCCTACGCGATAGGCCTTCTCTCAGAGTTGAGATGTTGTATACATACCTGATGGCTTGGTTCGCCCTTTCACTGCCCAGTCTTGATTCAATCGGGAAAAGAACCACCAAAGGATGAATATCATGCCTATCTCCACCACTTCGAGAACTCGCAGTAGGTGGGAAAATACTTGGCAGGGGTCTGAAGGCCGGTCGAGCGTCAAGACTCGTACAGTCTCTTTCGCTATTTTTACCATATCCTAGGGACAGAGTATGGTGAGAAATTTCGCGATGTTGGGGACGAGCGTACCTTGCTAGGAGAAGGGACCTTTAAGTGGTTGGTCAGAATCAGGCCTTCCCATCTGGTGTACCGGTGTGGGGATGAATGTTACTTGGAGCCCTACCTGCCCAGCCATTTTGCCAGACAGTTTGATTACGACCACATGTATATCGGTAACCCCAACCCTTGGCTCGGGTGCATGAGAAGTTTAATTGATGGTGCCAGGGCTTGGAGGTACTTCAAAACCGGATCTGGAGCCCGATTTTGCATGCCCCATCGGACTCCCACACTGCCAACAACTCTCAGCTTCTGCCAATGGTAAACCAACACACGTCCCCCTCATATAAAGTTAACTCTTCCAGGATAAATTTGATCGCCGCCCGATTGAAGGGAAAAGTGCCAGAATAGTAAAAAGGAAGACATGTTCGAGTACCCGGCATCGAAGAGTTCCTTACTGATTATGCTAGTGAGGCTTCGGTGGCTGCGAGCCCACATACTGGTGAAGTGGGTAGCAGGCCTGGTGATGAAGTTGCTACGAGTCCCCATCCCGATGAAGTAGGTAGCGAGCCTGCTACAAAGATTGCTACAACTGCTAATGTCAGAGAGGAGGAGGAAGAAGACGAGGATCACGACACCCATTTTCAATAGAAGCATAGATCATCTTCTCCAGTTATCTCTCCTATTGCTTCTCCCCGAAAGAAGACAAAGCAAACCGTTAGGCCCTCAGGCTGGTGTCGAGGGACCCTTCAAATTAGGAAAGTTGATGCACCAACTGTTCGTGCCCCTCCTCCTGCTGCTCCAATTTGTGTCTCGCCTCCGGTTCCGCCAATTTCCATTCAAGTTACCCCTGCTACTCTCATGTTGCACCCGTTGCTGGGACGTTTTTAGTGCAATTTGTGTCAGTCACAGGTAGGATCATCTTTTTCTATTTTAGTTCTTATTTCTGTGACTGACTATGAGCTTTGGAATGCAGATGACGAAGATGATCAAGCATGGGAAAGTGCCTTCCCTCCCCATACAGAGGACGTGGGAGAATATCTGAACCTTGAAGGCCCCAGGGGAGAGAGAGAGGACATCAGGCCTTCCACCCAGGTTGAGGTAACTGCACCAATGGATAAGACGAAGGGTGCAGAGGTCGTTGAGACCCATGAGGCCCCTAAGGAAGATATTCCTCCTCGGTTGCTCCACTGGACAAGCCGGTCACTGAGATGGCCTCGGTGAAAACTCCTGCTCCTGAAGTGCTTCCTGCTGTTGAAGCTGTTATGGTCGAGCGTGTTGCCACTGCCGAGCCTGTATCTACTGAAACTCCACAAGGCGAGGCAGCAGAATTAGAAATTAATATCGCTACTTCGGCTTTTGCAGGTAAGAATCATAATTTTTTGAATTTAGCATGTGTTTCTCTATATCCGTTGCTAAACACAAAATTATTTTGTAGAGGCTCCTATGAAAGTTGCTCCTCCAGTGATGTTAGAGCCGGAAGACGCGAAGGAAGCAACTCCACCGATGACTGATCCCATGTTGCTAGGCCTTGTTCATCAAAGAGCCATTCAACAACAGGCCGCGCTGGGAGACTTGCCAGTGGCAACGGTTGAGATGGAGGCCATATCTAAACAAGGTGGAGATCTTCAGTCCTACCAGCTGCTTGTAGCCCCTCAACTTCTGACTTGGTGGAGGTCGCAAAAACTGGTCTGTCGACACCCATAGTTGAACTGATCCCCACGCATGGCTTCCGATTCCTGGCGGATGTTCCTATGAAGACTCCTTTTTCGAGGATTGCTCAAATAGCTGATCGGTCACTGATATTGCATATTTGTTGTCATATTTCTCATATTTATGTTAAAATAAACTCTATTTTTAATTATCTTTTTGTCTAATAATGTGAAGGCCTTTACCAATGGAGAAGGAAGAGAAAACAAGCCCAAAAGCCCACTGAAATTCAGACTTAATCAAAATCAAAAAGATAATGGCAATTCTAGCTGAAGATCAGTGCATATCAAGAAAGATAACACTAAATGAAGATCAATTCTCAATTTTTTGTGGATCCAGTTAGTTAATTGAAGATCAACAAAAGAATCGTCAAAATCAGAAGATCAAACGGAAAATCTTTTTGGATAAAAAAAAAGGAGATAAACAAAGAGATCCTCCCCCGGGATGTGCCCTAAGGCCACATCCAGGTTACAGATCCACAGTGAAAGGCCATACTATTGAGATAGGGGGAGCGTTGCTCCCCTTATCTGCTCACTTTTCGTTCCTCTAGTTTCTCCCTATAAATACCAAGAAATTTGTGAAGAAAGGGATGAAGGCTAGGATTAAATTCTTGTTTTATTTTTTCAAAGTTTAGGATCATAGTTAGATACTTTATGAGAAGTTATATCTTAGTTTTTATTTTGTACTTCAGTCCAGCAACAAGTGAAAGAGAGAGAAAAAGAGTATGTAATTTATTGTTGAAGTGACAATCAAAGGAGGTTCACCTTGCTTATCTCTATCTAATCTTTTTGGTACATCTATGCTTTTTATTCATTCTTGTGTTTGTTCTTTCTTCACAATGATAACTAATTCCCCTTCTTCTGGGCCCACTGATCTCTGCTCTCTAGTTTTAAGCTTAATCGATTTTCATGAAAAAGACCCAATTGAATCATTTGAATGCCTTAGTTTAAGCCTTGCTTTTTAGCAAGTGTTCTTGTAGGCACATGAGGATGGGATTGATTTTTTAACTTACTCTTGAAGTTAATCTTTAAAAAAGAACTTATTTTTATTCCATGCTTACTTAATTGCTTTGATAGTTTAACATTCAACTCAAAGAACGATTTCAAAACTGAAGTTCAATGTCTCAAAGAACTATTTTATGTGTTTTACTTGATCTCTCTTAGATACAAGATTAAACTTTTGCCTATGATCTCATTGAAGCACTAAAACTTTCAAGGAAAAAAATTTAGAGTTGAGTAAAGTTTAGTAAGCCTGGATCTTCTCTTTTATTAAATACAAACAAAATCACTCTCAAGCCTTCTTAAAAATCATCTTTTTCAAAACCTATTATAAAGCTTAAATTTTTATTTGAATCACTTCTTTACACTCCATATTCTTTTCTCCTAAAAAATACTAACACTTAAACTTGTTTCCCCCAAAAATACTGAAATGCTTACATCACATCTTTCCTCATGGACACGACCCGTTAGCCCTAAGCTACAAGGTTACTTTAATTTTTACAATCAATTTTTGGCGCCATTGCCGGGAAGGAAACGATATTTTTTTGTGTTTTGACAAGTTTGGTGTTTTTCTTTAGGGTTAAGGAAATCAGGTTGAGAATTCAAGCATTATAGAAGAAGACTTGTGATCTTGTGCCCCTGCTCTAGAAAGTAGCAAACAAGATTTCAAGAGTTTGTCACAGAAACACATTTATTGTGGGACTACTAAAAAAATTTTTGCAGGACATATTGCCTTACAAAACAAGCTTTCTTAATTGCTAATTTTTTATACTTGATTAACCCATAATCTTATTTTTAATCCAATAGCATTTGGTTGATTGAAATTATTTAAAAAAATTTAGACTTGCATTCCTAGGCATTAGTCTAATTATGTTTTCATTTCAATTACTGTTGAAGAAAGCTGGAGACAAGGTACGTTTGTATAGCATATAGCTTAGGAAACATTCTGGGGTGATTACTTGCTTGTTGAATGTTACTTTTGTATATCTTGCATACTTGTACTAAAATATTTTAAGGGCAAAACCCAACAAAAGATAAGGTGGAGGAGTCATTACCCTTTCTTAGCCCACAAACCATCTCCAAACACGCACAACCTAAGCCTACTTAAAATCTAATAGACGTTGACCTTGCGGACATCTCGAACTCACTAGGAGGTTATCCTAAGGGGGAAGGTGTTAGAATTTGACTCCTGCAAAATCGGTGTCAAAGAACGGGGATTGAGAGGCGAAACCTCTAAGGCTGGTGGTTTGACTTAATTAGGCCTGTCGCTTTTAGCGTGGATACCTTCCACCAATCTTGCCCCAATCTGGCCGATTAGCTTGTGGTCAGATTCTGCATTATACCTCATGTGGACAATCTAATTAGTTAGAAGTCGTTTAGCTCTAAGTCTACCTTAGAATAGGAGTGGTTGAATTTTTTCTTTCTTTTTGACTGATTGGTGAACTTGTTTGTGGTAGTAACTGTTTATACAAGTGTGGTCAAGAGACCCAAATTCATCTAGGTTGACTAGAAGCACTTTACCACCCAGACTAGAACCAAAACTAGATCCAGTTATGGCTCAACCTACAACGTTGCAGGAGAAGTTCTATCCCATGAGGACCTCCCTTGCATCTTGCATTCGGCTCCTGAAAGCCAGTGACAACAGTTTTGAACTGAAACCATAATTCATCAATACAGTCCCCAAGTTCCATGGAATAGAGTCCGAGGATGCATACTTCTTCATAAGAAAATTTAAGAAAGTATGCGTCATGATGAGTATACACCACTTAGGAGACAATGCAGTTAGGTTATATTCCGTTCCCTTTGCACTTAAGAATCTAGCCAAGAAATGGCTATACAGCTTAGCAGTCGATTCCATCACTTCTTGGGATGTTTCGTCAAGGCCTTCTTGAAGAAATTCTATCATGTTCACAAGACTGCTCTCATTAAGAAGAATATCATGTAGTTCAAGAAAGAAATTAGTGAACCATTTTGAAGGTATTTTGAACATTTCAAAGACCTCCTTACCTAGTGTCCTCATCATGGCGTAGAGGCGACAATGCCAAATTCTCTGTGACGATTTAGACTACCAAACCAAAACCCTCTTAGAAATTATGTGTCAAGGGAGATTCTTGCAAAAAAGGATAAACACCAAGGATGGGATTTATTTGAGGGCCTAGATGAGAAAACCATCCAATGGGAACCAACTTCTGAAAAGTTTAGGAACACCAATCCTATCTCTTCAAAAAAGGGTATCCATTCCATAGAATCATCCATTGCTGCCGAGCCTAAAATTTCTAGCCTAATGAGAATATTAGAAACTCTAGAAACATAGGCGCCAGTTACAGTTAACCAAGTCAGCCAAACTAATTTTTAACTCCGGGTTGTACTTATTGTCAAGCCATGAACCATGTATTTGAGGAGTGTCCAGTTTTGAACGCTCAACAAATGTATCCTGAGCCCCTGAATGCTATCATTTCAAGGCCCCCTAACAATCCTTATGCTCAAATGTACAATCCTGGTTGGAGAAATCACTCGAATTTCTCATGGAGCTAAAACATCAATGACCACTCAATGTCAAACCACTTCCAACATCCCAATCATAACCACAATTCTTTGAATCATCAACCCAACTTTCTAAATTACAATAATAATTCTTCCAATCATCAATCTAACTTTCATAATTATCAACACAACTTTTCCAACCAAGCTCTACAACCTTCCTTCCAAGGTCCCTCTGCTGACAAGAAATCGACCGAATTGGAGAAGATTTTAGCATCCTTCATGAAGAATACAGGACAAGCCATATCTAAATTAGAGGGTCAAATGAGTTAGTTAGCCAGTTCCATAAGTGAAATTCCCAAAGAGACTTTGCCTAGTCAACCGGTAACTAATCTTAGGAACTCTAATCAAGCTCGTAAAGCTAAAGAGGATCTAATGAATCAATGTAATGATGTTCATACATTAAGGTCAGGAAAGAAAGTTGATAATCAAGTGTCAATACCATCCAATCCCATTCAGAACAACAACACGCAAGCATCCATTTCATCTAGTTCCAATTCATCCCAATCTGACAAGTCTGAAAAAGACAAGTCAGCCGATTGGTGCACAAGCCTATAGTATCATTTCCAAATAAGCTTAAGAACAATAAACAAAATGCACACATGGATAAGATAATTCAGATCTTTAATCAAGTAAAGATTAATGTGCCACTTTTTTATACTATCCAACAAGTCTCATCATATGTAAAATTTCTTAAGGATATGCACACTAAGAAAAGAAAGTCTAATATACCCAAAAAGGTCTTTTTAGCCACTAACATTAGTGACCTACTATCAGGTCTGATCTCTGTCAAGTACAAGGATCTTGGTTATCCTACCATTGCATGCACTATAGGACAAGCTGAAATTATTTGAGTACTCTTTCATTTGGGAGCAAGTACCAATTTGCTCCCCTTCTCAGTTTATCAATAACTTGGGTTGAGCGAGCGTAGTCCAAAAAGTCACCATCCAATTGGTTGACCAATCAGTGAAAGTTCCCAAGGGAAAATTTAATGACGTCCTTATCTGATCGTAGAGTTTATTTACCCCATTGATTTCATAGTTCTTGAGATACAACTTGTACCCAATCCTAGGACTCAAACTCTAGTTATCCTAGGATGCCCGCTTCTTACTACTGCCAATGCAATTGTCAACTGTAAGAATGGATTCATGAGGTTAACATTTAGAGACATGACTAGAGAAGTTAATGTCTTCAACCTTGGAAAGCAACCCCGTAATGTTGAGGATCAAACATTTAAAGGCAACCTCATTGAGAACTTGACAAGCGAGCATAGAGAAGAATTAAAACTAGAAACTGATTATGACTTTGAGCTAGAGTTCGAAGATTTTAACCTCGATTAGATTGTCGAGTCTGCTGTGAATTGGGCATCAAACCCTATTTCACCAAATGTGGAGCCAATAAACTTGACTCCTCCTTCCATTGAGCCTTCCCCTTCCTTAGAATTGAAAGTTTTACAAACGCATCTCAAGTACGTATCTAGGCAAACAAGGGACCTTTCTCTTTATGATTGCATCACATTTAACTGACGGGTAAGAAGAGAATCTTAAGACAATTCTTAGGACAGATAAGAAAGTCATTGGTTGGACTATAACTGACATAAAGGGATTGAGTCCAGTCATAGTTCAACATCGCATTCATCTTAATGAAGAAGCCACACCGAAGAGAGACCTGCAGCGTAGGTTAAACCTTATATTGCAAGAGGCTGTTCATGCTGAAATCTTGAAACTTATAGACAATGGGATAATCTGTCCTATTTTCGATAGCCAATGGGTCAGTCTGGCCACGCGGTTTTGAAGAAATATGGCTTCACCGTGGTGGAAAATGAGAACAAATAGTTGATCTAAACTCGGCTTCCCGTGAAGATTCAAGTTTGTATCGACTATAGGAAACTAAATGCAGCAACCCATAAGGACCATTTCTCGCTTCCTTTCATTGAAAAAATGCTTGAATGTTTGGCTGGCCATGAGTATTACTAATTCTTGGATGGTTACTCATGATATAATCTGATTCCCATAGCTTTAGAGAACCAAGAGAAAACCACGTTCACATGTCCATTTGGGATATTTGCTTATCACCGAATGCCTTCAGCCTGTGAAATGCCCCAGCAACGCTTCAACGTTAAATGTTGAGTGTTTAACGCTTCAATGCCTTCAGTCTTAGAAATATTAATGGATGATTACTCTATTTATGAAGACTCATTCGATTAATGTGTTCACCATCTCGAACTTGTCCTCCAACGTTGTGCCCAAAAAAATCTGACAGAATTAGGAGAAATGTCACTTCATGGTAAGACATGGAATTGTCTTGGGTCATGAAATTTTTAAAAATAGAATTGAAGTGGATAAAGCCAATATTGAGATCATAGCTAAGCTCCCAGTGCCAAAATATATTAAAAATATCTGATCCTTCTTAGGACACGCCTATTTTTATCATAGGTTCATTAAGGACTTTAGCAAAATTGCTAGACCTTTAACTAACTTTTTAGCTAAGGACATGTCCTTTACTTTTGATAGTACATATCTTAATGCTTGGGAGAAGATAAAATTTCTGCACCAATCATTTCTACATCGGATTGATCAAAGCCATTTGAAATCATGTGCGTCGCTTCGGATTTTGCTATAGGCATTGTCCTTGGACAGCACATTGATAACAAGTAGCACGTCATTTACTACTCAAGTAGGACAAGATAAAGTTATTGAACTTGATTGCTAGAGGCGACGATAATATAGCAACTCAAAGTTAGGTAATTCTATTAGAGAATTTAAGAAGGTTATTGTCAGAGGTATGGTGTTAACTTGACAGGGATTTGATTCGTGATTGAATGAGTTTTGTAGACCGCTATTCTTTTAATTAGAATAACAAGTGGAGTTTGATCCACTGAGAATTTGTGGAAATTCTCATCGTCAAAAGTATAATGTTAACATGACGGGTTTGAATTTTACAAATTGAATTGTCATAGGTGTTATACTAACTTGATGTAAATGTATGCTAGATGTATAATATTAACTTAGCATTAAGAAGATCTCATTTTCATTAAGAAAACTGAAAAAATCACTGTCATAGGTTTAGTGTTAACTTGACAGCAGGATGAATGCTATAGGTGTGATATTAACTTAGCATTGGACGTCTCAGTTTCAATGAGAAAGCTTGAGGGAAGATCATTCTCATAGATATAGTATTTAACTTAACAATGAAATGGATGTTAGAGGTGTGATATTTAACTTAGCATCAAATGTCTCGATTTCAATAAGAAAGCTTGAGGGAAGATCATTGTCATAGGTGTAGTATTTAACTTAACAATGATTTGTATTGCGATATGAGCGCTTTGGTCAGAAGTGTGATATTAACTTGACTGGAGAATTTTGTGATTTGAGCAATTTAGTGGACTCGTCATTCTATTAAAGAGAATTGAAAAGTTGAAACTTTTATCTGCTGGGAAAATTGAAGGAAATTAATGTTAGAGGTATAATGTTAACTTGAAGGAAATTTCACGGACGAGAATTAGTAAGGTATTTTGTAAGGGAAAGCGGGATAGTTCCCTAAGGATTTTTTGCAAACTCTCAGCTATCAACAAATTTGGTATACCTTTACCAACAATCATTTGAGTTGGGCTAGCCATACTATTCCCCTCGGCATGATGAGTTATCGAGGATTCTTTGTTGAGCTTAAATGCTAACTGTTTCCTCTATTCTTTAGCCATCGGAGGCATTGGATGAGTGTAGCGTATCTCCTACATTTTCACTGCGCAGATGAGCTGGGGATCACAGAGGTGTATGTGAATTTCGCGGGTGTGTTGTCCAGAGATTAACCTTCATCACAGGGTCCTTTTCGATTTTCATTCGGTCTCCACACTTCGGTATGAATGTGAAAACAGTGCAAAGATTCTGCAAAGATACGCCACGAGCCTTCTTCAATGAGTTTAGCATGATAAGCCATTAGATAAACTCGTTCAATCAGCTCAACTGACTATTTGGATGCCTTGTCGTTGAGTCAAGTTTTGATCAATCGAACAGGAGAAGGAAGACATGCCACATTACGTATGAAAAAGTCAAGCTGGATAAGCATCCTTCTGGATCGAGAGGAATGATCAAAAAAAAAGAGTGCCTAAAACTGTTTCTTAGGCATGCTTGATTTCAAAAAATGACCTATTCTTCTAAATTGAAGATGGGGGCATGTCTATATACTAGAGAAGAGTGACAAGGTTAAAACCACAGTTTTTATGTTTGTCATTTCTTCAATGTTAACATAATGCATCACTATCTCCTGATGTTCAGTTGGCTTGATGTCGATAAATGAGAAAGCTTTCTTTGACGCTCTCCAAAGCATCTTTGAATTTCAAACCCTAATCCGTCTAATTGATCAGGGTGAAGCTCTGATCAGAGGTGTAGTATTAACTAATCTTGAGAAGCGTGACAAGGCTAAAACCAAAATTTTCATCTTTATCATTTCTTTGATGTTGACATCATACATCATAATGTCAGCAATGTTCGGTCGATTCGTCATCAATCGATCGTGATGTGATCCACGGATTGAGGAAGCTTTCTTTGGCGCTCTCCCAAGTATCTTAGATCTCAAACCTTAATCCATCTAATTGATCAAGGTGAAGCTTCCATCAGAGGTGTAGTATTAATCTGATCTTGAGAAGAGTGACAAGGTTAAAATCGAAGTTTTCATCTTTATCATTTCTTTGATGTTGACATCATGCATCATAATGTCAGCAATGTTAGGTCGGTTCGACATCAATCGACCGTGATGTGATCCATTGAATAAGGAAGTTTTCTTTGACGCTCTCCCAAGCATCTTGGATCTCAAACCTTAACCTATCTGATTAATCAAGGTGAAGCTTCGATCAGAGGTGTAGCATTAATCTGATCTAGAGAAGAGTGACAAGGCTAATACCGAAGTTTTCATCTTTACCATTTCTTTAATGTTGACATCATGCATATAATGACAGCAATGTTTGGTTGGTTTGGCATCAATCAACTGTGATGTGATCCACTGAATGAGGAAGCTTTCTTTGGCGCTCTCCCTGGCATCTTGGATCTCAAACCTTAATCCATCTGATTGATCAAGGTGAAACTTCAATCAGAGATGTAGTATTAACCTGATCTTGAGAAGTATCCCATCAAGGATATAGTATTTCTTCAGAAATCTGCCATTGATCGGCATCATGAGCGTATCGCCGTACGGAGTTATATGGTGGTATGCTTCATTTGTGTAGACTGACTCCACTACAAATGGTTCTTCCTATTTGGGTTGAAATTTTTCTTTCATCTTATGTATCATAACCATGGGTCTTCTGACAGCTAAGACAAGGTCGCCTTTCTTGAAAATATGTTCTCTAACTTTCTTATTGAAGGCTCTGAAAAATCTAAGCTTGATAGAGCTAGATTTACCATTGGGCTTGCAGACATTTGTCGTCTAAAACTTTCAACTCTTGGAATGTAATCAATGTTTGTCCTCGTCCGTCATCTTGGTTGTTAAGGCAACTCGCAAAGATGGAATTTAGATTTTTAGTGGAAGAATAACTTCACATTCGTACACCAAGAAAAATGGCGTAGCCTTTATCGGGGTCCTTACAATTGTGCGGTAAGCCCAGAGGCACTCGGCTAATTTGTCGTCCTAGTCGCGTTGGCTTTTTGAGACAAACTTTTTGAGAAGCTTTTCAATAGTCTTGTTAAAGGCTTCTGCAAGATCGTTGGTAGCTGGATAGTATGTCGTTGAAGATATACTTTAGATTTTGAACTTATTACAGAACCTTTAAAATGCTTGGCTAACAAATTGGGGCTCATTATCATGGACAATTCGTCGGGATACACCGAAGTGATAGAGTACGTGATGCTTGATGAACTTGATCATGTCTGATGTCTTTACTTCCTTCAGGGGAACAACTTCCGCCCATTTAGAGAAGTAATCAGTTATGCCTAAGATGAATAGATGTCCTTTGGATGTTGGAGGGCTGATGGGTCTGATAACATCCATTCCCCACATCTCAAATAGCCATGAGAAGGACGTTGGATGAAGATGTTCCGGTACTTGATGAATGAAGTCACCTAAATCTGACACGCATAGCATCGCTTAGAATAGACGATGGCGTCAGGGATCATTTGAACCAATAGTAGCCAAGTCTTCTAAGCCAATTTTCAAGCTTAGATCCAGATTGGTGAGCTCCATACATACCGCCATGTGCTTCCTTGAGTGCCTCATGTGCCTCTTTATATGAAAAGCAATGGAGTAAGATTCCATCATACAACTGACGGTACAATGTTCATGATCGCATTATAATAGAATCGATAAGCTTTCCTTCTGATGGCTGCTGCTTCCCTGGGGCCACCGGGCGAGATGCCGTACAAGATAAAGTCAATGTAAAGGAATCGCAAATCCCTGGATTCTAGACTTGTCGAAGTCTCTAAAACCTCTTTAACTTTGTAGAAGTCTCTAGAACCTCTTTACCTTAAAGGTCTCCTCTTAGAGTTTTACTTTCTTTAAGGGTGAATCTTGGGCAGCACAAATCGTGGTTGTAGGCAACTACTTTCTCCGTGGCTCCACTGGAAGAGCCAATGAAGCAGCGAGAGATGCCAGTGCATCTGCATGTGCATTTTGCTGACGTAGCAATGGTCAATGTAGAAGCTTTTAAACTTCTCTACCACATCAATGGTCGCACTGTGATAGGGCACCAAATCTTCATGTCGGACTTCATACTTCCCACGAACCTGGTTGACGATGAGCTTTGAATCACCGTATGCTTCGAGATTTTTGACTCCAATCTCTTCAGCAAGTTGCATTCCAATCAAAAGAGCGTTGTATTCCTCAACATTATCAGAACATGGCTCAGTTAATGAGAACACACGAGGGATCATATAGTTATGTGGGGAAAAGAGTATCACCCCCACACCTGCGATGATATTTCCCTCAGGACTTGTTCTTGATGCTCCATCAAAGGATAGTTGCCACACTTGTTCTTCTGAGGAGACGTGAATCATATTAACTTCTACAATCTCATGTGGGAGATCGTCATAAAGTTTTGAGCTTCCTGAAATTGGATGATCAGCCAGGAAATCTGCTACAGCTTGACCTTTAATCGTCTTTTGTGGCATGAATTGCATCTCATATTGTGAGAGCAATATGGCCTATTTCGCTAATCTATTATTCAGCAAAGATGGTATTGTCATGAGTTATCGCAAGAGATTAAATCTGAAAATGATGTGAATGTGTTGCCCCATAAAGTAGTGTCGCATCTTCTGAATAGCGAAGACTAACGCTAAGCACTCCTTCTCGATTGGGTTGTAATGGTGTTCTGCCCCAATCATTATTCTACTTAAATAATAGATTACTTGTTCATGGTTTTGATCATTATTTTGAGCTAGCAAAGCTCTCAGGGAATGATCTATAGCTTGAACATATAACAAGAAAATTTTTTTGACACTAGAGCTATCAGAACGAGAGGGTGTGTGAGATACGCCTTGATCTCTTCGAATGCTTGTTGACAATCACCATCCCACACGAATGAGACTATCTTCTTTATCAGTTTGGTGAAGGGTTAGCAATGTCCTGATAGATTCGATATAGAACTCCAAATGTACGCCAATCGTTCTTGCAATCCTCTGAATTCTCTAAGATTTCTTGGAGGTTGCAATTTCTAGATAGCACAGACTTTCTCTGGGTCAAGGTGGATTCCTTTGGATGTAATAATAAATTCAAAAAATTTGCCACTGGCTACCCCCAGAAAGGATTTGGTTAGGTTCATCTTCAACTAGAGTCTGCATGATGTCAAACACTCTTTTCAGATCTACGAGGTGATCATCTTTGTTGCGGCTTTTTACAGTGATATCATCAGCATAGCATTCTACTGTCTTACGTATATGGTCATAGAAGATTACATTCATGGCGCGTTGATATGTCGCACTAGCGTTTGTCAAGCTAAAGGGCATTACTGTGTAGCAGTATACTCCAAAAGGCGTCTTGAAAGATGTGTACTTTCATCTTCAGGATACATTTTAATTTGATTATACCTTGAGAAGTCATCCATGAAGGACATTCTTTCAAATCTGTATGTGTTGTCAATCATGACATCTGTAATTGGAGGAGGACACTCGCCTTTAGGGCAAGCGACATTTAGATCGCGATAGTCGATGCAAATTTGGATCTTTCCTTTCTTTGTGGCGACAAGAACTATGTTGGCCACCCAATCGGAATGTTGCTCTTCCCTGACGAAATCAGAGTCTATAAGTTTTTTGACTTCTGATTCGATTGCTTTTATATCTTGGGACATAATTATCGTCGTTATTGCTTGACTGGCTTAATGTCGGGTTGATGTGAAGGCGATGCATATACCTGGGGATCGAGTCCAGGCATATCTTCATAATTCCAAGCGAAGTCATCCTTATACTCTTGTATTAGATGTATTAAGTCCTCTTTCTCAGAGGGTGAAAAGCTCTCGCTTATGAAAATGGGCTTGCGATTAGCCTCATTTTCAAGATTTATTTGAGTCAATTTATCCTCAGTGGGTGATTCACGTTGTTCAAAGCGTATGTTCCAAATAGTATTTAAGTGTTCAGTCCATGGATCAAAGTCTGACCGGATCAATTCTTCAGATTCAAAAGTATCTTCTTTGTCATCTTCTAAATGACTTGTAGATACCATGTACGCTGAGAGATTCATGAAGATAACCCCAACACTGACTTCTGAGTCCCATGATGATATTGCTGATAAGTTGTTATGATAGACTTCTTCTTCAGATTCGAAATCTGACAAGACTGGTGTCGATATATAACTGAGTCCTCTTCAAGTCCTGTGATAGTAGTTGGGGTATTTGCCTTTCGGTACAAATGAACGGAGTAATGCTCGCTTTCCTTTACCAAAATTAAGGTCCGATCTTTTAGTAAAATCATATCCCATTTTTTTCATCATGTGATGTGACTTTTGCCAATATTGGAAGAATTATGGAGATTCAGACCCATTCTCTGAGCTTTCACAAGCTATGGGTTTAAACTCGATTATTCTAAATAGAATTGGCTTTTAACCCCTTCTGCTTGGCTGGTACGTCAAAGAAAGTTCTATGTGCATCGTCGATCTTTTCGCGTACCATAAGAAATAACTTTATTAGCGCACGCAATAATGTCAAGGCATTCATTGCTGACCAAAAATCACTATCTATATCAATACTAGTCTGATTGTATAGAATGAGAGACAAACACAGAAAAGTAAGCCAAATTTAGATTCTCATTGACAAACCATTCGCCTTCAATATTAGCGGTGGTATTAAAATTGAGCTTATCAATGCTCATTAAAAGGGGATTTATTTCTCAAAAACACTCTTCTTCTGGTTTCATACCAGCTCCGTTATCAGAGTCGGGTTCTTTTAGGTGTGGATTCTCGTCAGCCTCAAGATAATCTTGATAGAGGAGGGAATCAGTAAAGTAATTCTCGACTCCCTTGAACGGATGTCTTTCAGCAATCAATGTTCTAACTTTTCCTCTTTGTCAACATATTTCATCACTTAATGAAGAGTGGATGGGATGATGGAATTGTGGTGAATCCAAGGTCATCCCAGTAGAAAGTTGTACGAGGTGTCGCGTCAATGACATAACACGTTACCTTGAATCTTAGGTCTCCAATTTGACATCTGAGTTTGATTTTCACCATCGGGTGTGTACCATTGGTGTTGAAGTCATAGATGGCTGTCTGAGTGGCGCTTAGTCAGTGAGTGGGGATCTTCAAATGCTAAATGATCCTGCAGGGCATAATGTTCAACGCGGATCCGTTAAATCTATTATTATGGTTGTGAAATGTTTGAAATGTTTTCTTGTACTGTCCGGGCATAATGTTATGATCCTATAATTACTTTTATTGTTATACTCCACAGATATCCTGACACCTGACTAATTAATTATCTGTCTCATGATTATCACATTATGAGAATTTAATAATTAATATTAAGTTATACTCCAAGCAATCATGTACTCTTTTTTTCTTCTGTACCATGTATATTTCTCCAGTTATAAAACTCATGTTAATTCCCGTAAATCGATCACCATGAACTTAAAATCTGTAATAATCGGATAACTTACACTGGGTCAGGGGAAACTGATGAAGATCAATATGTGTTCGTGTCTTCAATGGCAAAATGTTGTGCAATTAAAACTTTGGTTCTACCTGAAGGCTTCCATATGTTCGTGGGGTATGCTGGCGCTCCTACTTATTTTTTTGGCGCAATGATTTGTTAGATGAGACAGGATGCTTGTGCAACAAATGTTGCTTCATGAAGAGTAGAAGTTTTCCTCTTGACAATGGTGAGGTCTTTTAGAAATTTGGCATAAGAGGAAATCTGGTTGATTGCATCCAAAAAAGGAATATTGATTTGGACATTCTTGAAAACTTCTAAAATTCACTCATAGTGATTTTTCTTCCTATTAGCCTGAAGACGTTGAGGTAATGGGGATTTGGCATAAAGAATTTCTCTTGAGTGCCAACAACAACTTTATCATGTTTCTTTGTTGACTCCTTTGGGACCTCTTTCTCTTTTTCCTTGTTAAGAATTTTCTCTTTTTCCTTGTTAAGAATTTCAACGTTGGTGTGATTGTTAGATGGAACTTCAACTTGGTTATCCACTCTCCTACCAGATCTTAAAATGTGAATAGCCTGGACTTCTCTGTTTGTTAGACCAGAGCCAACTTTGAATTGGCCTGTTGGAACATTTGGAGGAACATGTTTGGCACAATTTGACTTGAGAATTGTCCTTTCTCTCTTCCTCCTATAGATGCAACTATCTGATCAGATTGAACCTCAATCTTAGCTATCGCCTGAGACATAGTGTGAATTATTCAGGCTTGGTTCTGATTAGCCAGAGATCGCGGCTTTGCATAAACTGTTGAAATATGTCCTCTAAAGAAGGTTTTTTTTTATCGGGAGGGAAATAGGGAAGGGCAGAAGGTGTTGTAGAGAATTGGTTCCCCTTATGGAATTGATTTTTAGGAGATGTCCTTGAAATGGTGGTGGTCCACCATATCCTTGTCTTTGAGATGACACCCAAGAAAGGTTTGGATAGTTCTGCCATCCTGAATTGTATATTTCATTGAATGAGTTGTTGTTAGGATTGGGCTTGCGAAATGTATTTAGAACATTTGCTTGCTCGACTTTGATAACCGGCAACCAGGTCACTGTTCTACCAAATGGTCATGACTGTCACAAAAGACACAGATGGGAGACACCACTGGCTTAGATGGTTGGAGAGCTGAAGATTTAACCCTTTTGCTCATCTCTAAGGCTTCAAGTTCTCACTACTGATGCCATTTTGGCATCATTATCAAAGTTAGGGTCGATTCTATGCATACCACTCTTGTGTTGGCCCAAAAGCCCATCACTCTAGTTTTGATGATAATTAACTCATGTAGTTATAGTACTAATAATCTCGTGTTTATTAAGTTTCACATATTCAATCAAGTCTTAGTCGGTGCTTAGCTTCAACAAACGATTCGAAGTCAAGTTTTGAAGCTAGCACATGTTGATTCAAGAGCTCGCGCTTCAAGATCGCATCAAGTACTAAAAGAGAAGTCTAGCTTATGGAACAGGATTGGATCAAGTCGAGATGGAGAAGAAGATTTTCAAGAAGACTTGAATCTAAGTTTGTAAGTTTAAAATTTTTATTTTAGGATAAGGATAGATTTGTTATGGATTGCTGAAGCTCATACACACACACAAAATATTATCTTTCATGATTAAATAGTTTTAATTTTTGGTTTAACCGTTTTGGTTTTGAGTTTCAAGAATACATCTTTCGGTTTCATAATAGATTTCATCAAAACAAGTATACATTATTTATATGTGCATTGGATCTCATCCATATACATTGATGCTTCTTACATGTTTAAAAAACTTATTTTGATGAGTTTAGTTCATGTGTTTAAAATTTTGTATTTATCAAAACTTATTTTGATGCATATTGCCAAAAATAAGTATATATCATTTACTTGGTGTATTGGATTCTATCCATATACATTATGCTTCAAATGTGTTTCAATATCTTATTTTTGTATTTATATAAGTTATAGAAAAATCGGATTTTCATTTAGAAGTTGGTTTTTGAAAAAAACCGATTTTGGTTTATGTTTTAATTTTTATGCGCAAAAATATTTCACATGTTTGTAATATGTTTTGATTTTTTTCACACATATCTGTACTTCATAGTATTTCAATGAACTTATTTTTGTAGGATTTATAGAGATTTTATGGTATTTAAAATATATTTAAAAGATGTTCAAAATATGTCTTTGGGTTGCTTGCGGTCGACCGGCTGGTCGATCGAAGGCTAGCTCGGTCGACTGAGGTACACATGCACGAGCCCAACTAGCGGTCGACCAACCAGTCGACCAACTGGCTCAAGCCCACTCTTGATTTTGGCTCGGTCGAGCGAGCGATCGATCGACAAAGAGTTGTAACTCTCTGGGTTTTGGGGGCAGTCGACCAAGCGATCAACCGACAACCCCAATAGTCATAAAAATGATCGTTGGCTCGTCGACAGGGTAGTAGACCGACAGGCCAACTAGCCCCAACGACTAGCTTTCTGCAGCCTATTTAAAGGGGCCTTTTCGGCCAGTTTTTGGATAAGATTTTGAGAAGTTTTTAGAGCCAGTTTTTCCTATCTTCAACAGAGTTTTTCGAACAAGTTTTTGAAGCTTCATTTCCATATCAAAAGAGAGTTTATCAAGAGTGTTTCTTTTGACTTTTTCAAAAGAATTTCTTGAGTTTTTCACTTCCTTATCTATCTAGATTCTCTCACACAAGCTTGAGCTTTTCATTGCTATATCCAATCCTAATAGGATTCTTGTTGTGAGAATATTTGTTGGTGATCACCAAGTGTTCCGTCTTTGTTATTTTGAGGAGTTATAGAGGTTGCGGCCTCGACGAGCTTGCGGGTTCGCGTTATGTGTTGTTCTTTTGGGAACAAGTGAGGGACTTGCAGATTCAAGAGTTCTTGAGGGAGCTCGTTGTAGGTGTTGCGGCACTAAGTGATCTTAGGAGATCGTTTATAGTGAAAATCTTTCATTACGGTGAAGGCAGGGAAGTAGAGCAAGTGGTTCGAACCTCGAAATAATTCTCTATGTCTGTGATTGCTCATCTCTCTCTCAACTCACTTGTGTTTATATCTTACTTGCTCTTATTGTTTACATCTTTATATGCTTGATATTTACTCGTGCTTAATTGTCATATATGCTTGAGATTGTTTAATATCTTACAGGCTCTATGCCTTGCCTATTTCATAACATGCTTGTTATTGTGTTTGTGTTCACACTAGTATTGACCCAAGAGAGCTATAGTAGCACCTTAACTCTTAGTTTAGAGGAATCTTGAGGAGAAGTTCAGAGCCCTTCACCGAGAATTCGGCTTCATTCTTTGGTTATACGTTGTCTGATAGTTTTAGTTTGCATCATAAGTTTTTAATTCTGCTATATTTGGCATTTGATTAGCACATCACCAATTCATCCCTTTAGGTGATCTACCAGTGGTATCAGAGTTTGGTGCTCTTGATTTGGATCTAACAACCTAGAGTTAAAGATCTTTTTGTTTGCTAATCATAATATTTGCATACACACACATGGATTTTCTTACACATCCCATGTTTGATATTCTTAACTTTTAAAATTGGAAGGTTAAGATGTATATGTATCTCAAAGCCCTTGGTATTCATGTTTATCTTGCCACAATTAAAAATTCATATTTTTAAATGGCAAAAACCTTGAGGCTAATGCAAAAGCCCTTCATGCTTTAAAGTCAACCCTAAATGATGAGCAATTATCTAGGATTTTTAACTTTGATTCGGCTTTTGTAGTATAAAACACTCATATCTCTCTTGGTGAACAAAAGCAAAATGATAAGGAGAGAGACTCGAATGAAAGAAGTGATACTTCCAACATATGTTACATGGTCTAAGGGGATGACCCTCTTGAGGTAAACTCCGATTCCGAACTTGATGATGATGTTGAGATGCATTATGATGATCTTACATTGCTTTGTCATAAACTTCTTAAAAAATATGATTTGTTAAAGAAAGAAAATGATTCTTTGTTAAAGGAAAATGATTTTTTGAAAAAGGAGAATGTTTCCCTGCTTTCAAAATTGAATGTTGTTTTTGAAGGAAACAATTCTTTGATAAACAAAATTGATTCTATTTCAGAAAAAAAGAATTTTATTTTAAAAGAAAAGAGAATTTGTCTATTTCTTTTAATAGTCTTAAAAATGATTTTGATTCTCATTCTTGTCATGTTTCTCATGCTCATATTTTTTTCTTCCAATATTAATAATGATATTTAAATTTTAAAGAAGAATATTGATTGTTTGGCCTCCACTTTGAGCAATGTGCTATTAATCATTCTATATTGGAATTTATGTTTCACAAGAAAAATGCTCCACATATTCATGCACACCCTCTATAGCATACACCACATGCACACCTTGTAAATCACCTAGAGGGGGGTGAATAGGTGATGGTTATAGTAAATGACAAATAATACGGAACTAAAATTTCTTGCTAGCAGCCTAGCAAATATCAATCACAACACAAATAATACTTGCAAATAAGTAGACAAGTTAAGTAAGTAAGTATCTAAAGAGAGAGTAGAGTACAATCGCAAACCCTCTAATATATTCCAAGGTTCGAGCCACTGCTCTACGTCCTGGCCTTCACCACTATAAAAGATTTTCACTATGACCGATCTCACTAGATCGTCAACTTTACAAGTTCTAACTACAACTCTATGGACTCACAAGTCCTTCTCTCGGTACCGCAACATCAACAATAGAGCTCACAAGCTCACTTGAGGCCGCAACATCTACAACTTCAAAATTGAAAAAAACGGTGATCTTCTCTTAATCACAAATGGCTCACAAGCACAATCTTATAACCAAGATGAGGAGGTGAAGTTCTTTGGGATTGTGTGGTAAAAATAACTTGTAAAGATGTAGAGGAAGGCTTAAGCTAAAAATCAAGGATATGGAATTTCGGCTCAAGCTGAAAATCTTTTTAAGAAAAATAATATTAATCACTAAAACTTGATTTTGGATGTTCAAAACTTGTTGTAGAGTTTTTTTACAGCCATATATATAGGGTATGAAAACTTGAGGAAAAAACCCATAAATCTGTTGGGATGTGACCTAGAAAAAGTCACATCAGAAAACTAGCTGTTGAGAAAAATTCAGAACAAACTGTTCTGTCGGTCGACCGCCAATGGTCGGATTTCCAACCGTTAGGGTTAGCGGTCGACCGGTCTGTCGACCGTTAATCCCAAACAGAGCCCCAATCTCTCTGACGGTCGACCGTGCCCAACCGAGAGCAAAGCTCCATCAGTCGGTCGACCAAACGGTCAACCGAAGTGCACACAAAGCACTAAGGGAAAATCTTATGCATGTTAGTCGGCCCTCGGTCGACCGACAGAGCAATTTTGCTCTGTCTACGGTTGACTGGTCAGTCGACCGACCTTGGGCCAAAAACACATTTTGAAATTTTTTTGAAGTTTAGTATTTTCCGACAAAATATATTTTGATTTAAAAACACAAAATAAAGTTCTATGATCGTAAGAGTCCAGTGTGTGATCAAAAATCAACACAAAAGAAAGTTAGAACTATATTTTGAAAAAATACTTTTCTAAATCGAAAATCAATTTTTCTGAAAATTAATTTTTCAAAACTCGTTTTTGAAAATGAAAAAGAGAAATGTTTTGAACTCTTTTCATAAACACTTTGAGATAGAAATGAAACGCGCGCGTGTGTGTGTGTTAATCTCAAGAGCTATCAACCTATATCATCTTGGTTTTAACAAAAACTAAAAATCCTATCTAAAATAAAGAAACAAAAATACAAATCTTGTAAATAGTCTTCACTTTCAATATTGATCCTTGAGCTCATCTATGTGCTTAGGCTCTTGGATCTACATGTTCATGGATTCTAAATGTGTGAGTATTATGGTGAAGACAAAATGCAACAATTGATTAACCTGAAACTTAGTTAAATAAAATTGTTAGAAACATAACTACATATATTTTGTTATCATCAAAACTAGGACAAATGGCCTTTGGGCCAACAATCTCCCCTTTTTGATGAAGACAAAACACATGGAGTTATTACAAATAATTAGGGAAGAGACTTCAAACGAAGCTCCCCCTAAACACATGCATATACCAAATGTATCATATAAGCAAGATGCATCAACTATAGCATATGAATACGATATTGCAAGGTAAGCTCTATGCAACCAATTTATGCATATAAAGAATATAAAAATACGAAAAGGTATGCACAAACAATTTCCTCCAACTATTCAATACCGCCAACCTCCAAAACACGTGTTAGATGGATAGTATACAATAGGATACAAAAACAAAAACATACTAGATACCACACATAAGAGATATGTGTCAAATGTCAACAACAACAACAACAACAAAAGAGATACACAACTTCCCAACAAGCAATGATATCATAAAAGAAACAATCCATACATAAGTTCATGCCATAACAAAATAAGTACTACAAGTCACATGACCAAATAAAAACACATGTCCAAAACAAATACTACATGTCCAAATAAACAAATACATGTCCAAAACAAAAGAGTACATAAAAACATAAATACATGAAATCATAAACCTCTAGATAACTCCAGATTACTCTCCCCCTTTTTGTCATCAACACAAAAGGGGTTCAGCCTTCTTGAAAGTCTGGATCTTCAGAAGGAGTAGGTGCCTCAGAAGGAGCTGGAGGAGGTACCCATGGAGCAAACAGAGGAACCGAAATAGGAAGAGGCTGCGTAGCCGCTTGGAAGAGGAACAGGCCAAGCATGTCTACCATAACTCTCAAAGACACATGTCTGAAGATAACAGATGGATGATCAGATATCCGTCAAGTTATTCTGAAATCCCTGCTAGATCTCTTAATGACGAGCCGACATCTTCTCAAGTTGAGTAATGATCTTCAGATCATGTTCTTGAAGTTGAGCTGAGAGTGCAGCATAGGGGTCTATAGAAGCTGATGAGGATCCAGGAACAACAGGTGAAATAATAGGAGGGGGCTGAGGAACAAGAGCAGAAGCATGCTCCCCAACATGCATACTCTTGAGGAGTGTGTTGTTGATGTCAATGGAGGGTGCAATAGATCTTTCAGCAAATAGGTCAAATTTTAGTAGCTTGAGGAGTCAGATTATGAGCATCCTAAAAGGCAAGTGCCAGTTTAGGATCTACAAGTGCTCAGAAAGCATGAAGTTACTGATGTGCTTTGGGATATTGATTCTAATGCCTTTCAGAAGGCAATGGATTAGGAGAGGAGCAGATCCTCGGGCATGCCTGTATTCTCCTGATTTTGGTAGGAGATTATAGAACACAATTTTAGCCAAGACTTGAGCGGTGAGAATATAGTACTTCACCTTCTCATTCCTAACTAAGGTCGGGTTCTCATCGTTATGAAGTAAAAGGGAGGCGGTGAGGGCAGACTCACCGTCTGGGTACTCAAAATCATTCAAATCAATATATAAATGTCTAAACCTTCACAGGAGAGGTGTAGTAGACGGACAAATTTATCTAAAAAGATTTTGCTATCTTGCCCTAGACTCTAAATCTGATATGGTTATCTTGAAAGGACAGATTAGAGTAAAAATAATGGATAGGTCAAGGTAAACAAGCTCCTTAATAGTGACAAGGTATTCTAACGAGCTAGTGTTCAAGATTTGTGCAAGATTGATGTGCTCAAAGTCAGCAAGCACCACCATCCTACGAGAAATCACATTGTTATTATGAATAATTGAGAATTTATGTGATGCATTTTGAAGAACAAAAGGATTACTGGAGGATTCAGGTTGTTTCCCTTTTTCAGTTCTAGATCTCTTAGACATGGCTAGGATAAAGATGAAGAATACAAACTAAGCACGTTTTGAGAAGGAATTAAAAGAAAAATAGACACAAAAGAAATATTGAAGAAACTATGGTTTTACCTTAGAAAAATCTAAAATTTCCTCTTGGAAATCAAGAAATCCGGAGATAGAAGTGAGATCCACAAATTTTGGGGATTAAAATGAGATTGGGGATGATTTGAGAGTGAAGGAAGGAAAGAAAATAGGAGAAAGGAGAGAAGAACGGCAGAGGAAGAAGAAAGAATGAGAGAAATTAGGGTTATAAACAGGTAAAAATCCGCCCAACCTGACTTACAGTCAACCGCCCGGTCGACCGGCTCTACCCGAGAGCAACTGGGTGACAGTCGGTTGACCGGTCGGCGCAAGGCCAAAAACAATATTGTTATTCCAGACTATATCAGTCGACCGCTCAATCGACCAGCCTTATTTCAGGCCAACTCCGTCGACCGGTCAGTCGACTGGGACACCCCTTAAAGTAATTTTTAAACAATGTAAAAAATAGGGTTTTGAAATTATTATCACCACAAATCATTCACATACAAAAATAGAGATAGAAGACCAACAAATATTATAGGCATGAAAAACACAAGAAAATGGTATCAAAACAATTTTTATCATATTTAAAAATACATTTTGTAACAATTAACTCATATATTAAGCAATTAAATACAAGATATTGAAGCTGAATACTCTTAACGGGTTCTGAACTTCTCCTCGTCATTCCTCTAGATAACAGTTGAGGCGCGTAATTGCTATCTTGATTTATCGCTTAAACATTATTTAAATAGGATGCCCAAATAAAAAAAACATGTATATGAATATGAACAAATAAAAGAATCTAAATACACATCCATATATATATATATCTATCACACAAATGAGCATGGGTAAACTCTATAAGCATGAGCAAGCATACATGGGCTTGTAGAAAAAAATTGTCAAAGGACTAGCTCAAGTATAAGCAAGCCAAAAAGAAAAATCATGTTTACACAACTAAAACATATTAACAAACATGAAAAGTTAGCTATTTTTATGCATATGAAGATCTGGTTAGAAATAAAATTTTCAAGTGGAGATGTTATCAAACTATAGGCAATCTCCAAAAGTGGTGCTTCTTAATAGCGATGCAATATTTCAGTTGATCTTTTGAGCTCCAATGCATACACCACCAAGGCACCATCTCCCCCTATGTCTTAGAGGAGGACAACACACCTACATCAATCAGTTGGGTGTGTTTTTTGGTACCCAAATCATTTTGGGTCCTATCGGGATAGTACTTTCTTGAACCCAAACATTTTTATTCCTTATATTTAAGTTAGCATAACAAAATTTGCTAAATGGCCTTTGCGGCCGCAATGTGCATAAGTGTACACTTTGCCATGCATGAAAGCATGCATTTGTTGATGTGTATGTATATGTTGTGCATGTTTTTCAGGTTGTGTATGAGATGTATGTTTCCTTTGAGTTTTTCTTTTTGAAAACATGGAACTAAATTTATTCATATCAAAGGCACACTTTTTCAAAGTGGTATCCAAAACATCAATATATTTTTAGATATCCAAAATTTTATTTTTTTTAAAAATAATATTAGGGCTTTTGCCCTTACAAATAAGTTTATATTTATCGAAATCCTTTTTAATTTTTCCAAAAGAAATAGACAATTCATTTTTCTCTTTAAAAATAATATTTAATTTATTCTTTGAAAAGCCATTTTTCTTTTTCAATTTTTTGTTTTGAGCAATAGAAATGTCATACCAATTTTGCAATTCTTCAAAACTTGTGCAAGCTCATCCAAGGTTTCGAGATTTACCTTAGACGCCTCCTCTCTGTTTGCCATGAAGCAAACGTGTGCGATATCAATTTCCTTTTTGGATTCGGTTTTCGATTCATCCCACGTAACTACCATCGCCTTCTTCTTCTTATGCATGTTCTTGGAGGTAATGGCTTGAAGTGAAGGGTAATCCGCAATGAGATGGCCCGTCTTCTTGCAATGAAAGTAAGGACCCATCTCCTCATTCTTTTCAAATTTTCCTTGAGGTCTTCCTCTTCGGAAGTTGTTTTGTCTTCCTTTCTTATAAAACATTTTGTCCACTCTCCTAATGAGCATGGCAAAGTCTTCATCTCCATCTTCAGTTGAATCTTCTTCGTCAATGGGGAGGAAGTAACTTTAAAAGTAATAGCTTTCTTCTTTGGACTCTCTCTTTCTTCTCGCACCTTCATTTCCATCTCATGAGTTTTGAGATTTTCAATGAAGCTGGAGAAGTTCATCTCTTCTCTATCGTTGAGCTCCTTTAGAGTTGTGACTTTTACTTCCCAAGAATTAAGAAGAGCTCTAATGACCTTTCTTATCTTTTGGTCATTATCGATGGAGTCACCTAGAGAAGATAAGCCATTAGTGATTTTTGTAAAATGGATAAGCATCTCATCAATGTTTTCATTGTCAAGCATATAGAAGTTTTCATATTGAGATCTTAAGAGGTCAACCATGGATCTCTTAACTTGGGATGTATCCTCATGAGTAATAATAAGATCATTCCACACTTCAAAAGAAGATTTGCAGTTCATAACTCGAGAAAGATCATCATCATTTAAAGCTGAGTGAGTGCATACTGTGTTTTAGCATTGGTCTCATAGTCCTTGGTGGTTGCTTCAGACTATGTATCCTCATCGTGAGGCTCAATAAATTTCTTAGTTATGGCATTGGCTACTCTAACCCCTATAAACTTGAGAAAGAGGTTCATCTTGACCTTCCAAATAAGAAAGTTCAACCCATCAAATTTGGGTAGGGACTAGATGCTTGAGAAATCATGTGATGCCATGAAAACAAATATGAGTGCAAAAACAAATAGCAAATACAACAAATGAATATAGCCAAATGAAAGGAAGGTGGTTAAATCAAAACTAGGGTTAGGCTCTGATACCAATTGTAAATCACCGAGAGCGAGTGAATGGGTGATGGCTATACTAAATGACAAATAATGTGAAATTAAAAATTACTTACTAACAACCTAGCAAATATCAATCACAGCACAATTAATACTTGCAAATAAGTAGACAAGTTAAGTAAGCAAGTATGTAAAAAGAGAGTAGAGTAGAGAGAGAGTAAGCAATTACAAACACTGTGATATGTTCCGAGGTTCGAGCCACTGCTCTACGTCCCTGCCCACTATGAGGGATTTTCACTATGACCGATCTCACTAGATCGTCAACTCTTATAAGTTCTCACTAGAACTCTATAAACTCACAAGTCCTTCTCTCAGTGCCGCAACACAAACAACAGAGCTCACAAGCTCACTTGAGGTCGCAACCTCTACAACTTCACAATCAAAGAAAAATGATGATCTTCTCTTGATCACAAATAGCTCACAAGCACAATCCTATAACCAAGATGAGGAGGTGAAGTTCTTTGGGATTGTGTGATGAAAATAGCTTGTAAAGATGTAGAGGAAGGCTCAAGCTAAAATTCAAGGATATGAAATTTTGGCTCAATTTGAAAAAAATTTTAAGAAAAAGAATATTGATCACTAAAACTTGATTTTGGATGTTGAAAACATGTTGTAAAGTTTTTCTACAGTACCCACATATATAGCGTATGAAAACTTGAGGAGAAAAACTCATAAATCCATAAGATGTGACCCAGAAAAAGTCACATGAGAAAACTAGCTGTTGGGAAAAATTCAAAACAAACTGTTTTGTCGGTCGACCGGCTGGTAGATCGCCAACAGTCAAATTTTTGACTGTTGGGGTTAGCGGTCGATCGGTCGGTCGACTGTTAATCCTAAACAGAGAGCCAATCTCTCTGACGGTTAATCGGTCGGTCGACCGTGCCCAACCGAGAGCAAAGTTCTATTAATCGGTCGACCGAACGGTCGACCGAATGCACACAAAGCACTAAGGGAAAATCTTGTGCATTACGGTCGGCCGCTCGGTCAACCGACAGAGCAATTTTGCTCTATCTACAGTCGACCAGTCGGTCAACCGACGTTAGGCCAAAAACACATTTTGAAAAATTATTTTGAAGTCTAAAATTTTCTGAAAAAATATATTTTAATTTACAAGCACAAAATAAAGTTCTATGATCATAAGAATCCAATGTGTGTGATCAAAGATCAACACAAAATAAAGCTGGAACTATATTTTGGAAAAATACTTTTCTAAATCAAAAACCAATTTTTTCTGAAAATCATTTTTTCGAAACTCGTTTTTGAAAATGAAAAAGAAAAATGTTTGAACTCTTTTTAAAAACACTTTGAGATAGAAATAAAACGTGTGTATGTGTCAATCTCAAGAGCTATCAACCTACATCATCTTGGTTTTAACAAAGACTAAAAATCCTATCAAAATACAGAAACAAAAATACAAATCTTGTAAATAATCTTCACTTGCAATCTTGATCCTTGAGCTCATCTATGTGCTTAGGCTCTTGGATCTACATGTTCATGGCTTCTAAATGTGTGAATCTTATGGTGAAGCCAAAATGCAACAATTAATTAACCTGAAAGTTAGTTAAACAAAATTATTAGAAACATAACTATATATGTTTTGTTATCATCAAAATTAAGGCAAATGGCCTTTGGACCAACACACCATGCTCATACTCATACCACCATGTATGCTAGAGTGTACACATGTACACATTGCGGTCGCAAAGGCTATCTTACAAGATTTTATTTTGATAGATTAAATTCTTTAAATTTTGTAAATAAGAATGTTTGGGTTCCCTATACTACTAACCCGTTGGACACAAAAAGATATGGGTACCAAAATCTCCACCACTTATTTTTAATGTAGGTGTGGGCTCTCACAAACTGTGAGAGGATTGGTGCCTTAATAGTAGATGCAATCGGAGCAGACGGACACATCATGGATGCATTACTATCAAGGAGTTTTAGTGAGAGGACCAACTTGTTTTGGAAAAATGGATTGGCTACATCGGTATTGGTAACCATTTCATCCTCCACTTTTAAAAATATTTTTAATGCTTATATGCTAGTGTAGTAATTTAGACTCAATCATATATTGTTTTGTGCTTAATGTTGAGTTGATTGGTTGTAAGCTATGCATGTACTTTTGAAAAACTTTCTTCATATTTTCGAATGATTTTACATGTCTATTTCTTTTGGTAGATTCATGTTTTATATGATTTATTTTAAAGCATATATTGATTTATTTGTTTATATCATATGTTCATAAATGCAAATCTTATTAAAACTTGTGCTATACATGTACAATTCTTGAGTTACACTTATTTTTTATGCTATACATGTTTTATTTCTTTTATGTACTCATTTTATATTTGATTGTACATTATATATTCTAGTTTTGATGATTCCTGCATGATTATATGATATATCATGTTTATGTAAAAGAATTTCATGTTAGTTTTGATTTTGAGCTTTATAGTTTTATTTTCATGAATATGTTATTCTCAGGATTATTGTGCACTCACCTTTATGCTTACTCATGATTTCACATTCATGAATACATGTTTATGCTTTATAGATTTTGAGTGACAATTCTTGTGTAATAAGCATGCTTCATGAGATACATGATTTGTTTCATGTTTGAAGAATCTTGAACTAGTTTTCAAATCTATTTTAAATTAGTTCTTTATTCTTCACTTGGTAGTATTTTCAATCTATGCTAAATTATTTCAAAATCATATTTTTGAAAACTTCTACCCTTAGAGGACGGTTGGTTGGGCGACCATACCTTGTGTGCCTTAATAAGTATTTTTTTAACTTGTGCATGATAGGGTGAATGATATAAATTATACACATGATTTTTATGTTATTTCATTTTTGTATACTCATTTAAGTTTTTCTATATATGTATGCATTAAATTTCAAGTGGTACTTTCATTGACATACTTACATATATATGATTGATTGTGCTTTTTTATAGCATAAATTGATTTCATGTTAAGTTTGATTTTATTTCAAAATATTTGCTTTTAATTCCAACAAGCTTATGCATTAGTTTTGTGATTATTTCAAAAAGAGAGAAAAGTTCTTTGACTTAAAATGATTTCATGTTTATGTTTATCTATAAGATAATATTTCTGTTTATCTACTAATATTTTCTATCAGTTTATTAAAAAATATTCTATCTTGTTTTTCTTTCAAGTAGTATCAAAATTTGTTTAATTGATTTCATGTGGTATCAAAATTTATTTTGTTGATTACAAGTAATATCAAAATTTGTTGTTTTCAAAAATTTGTTTTGACATGTATTGCTTATATGCAAGGGGAGCTTAACATCTCTTTTATATATAGATTCATGATGAGTGTAGTATATAAAGAAGAGCTTGACCCCTTTTCTTTATATGGTACACATGTGTAGGGGGCTTAACATCTTCATCTATGCATTGTATATTATGCTTACATAGGTTAGGATTTAGTCGTCTCTTTCTTCATGTAATGCATGTATACAGGGAGAGTTAACTTTATAGTCTCTCTTCTTCATGGATTTATATCGCATATACATTTACCTTTTTTACCCCTTTGTTGATGAATTGACAAAAAGGGGAGAGAAATTTAGAGTTTATATATGCATACTATATTTTTGTTTATGCATATATGTTTATATTTGTTTAGTTTATGAGCTTTATTGAATATCTACATGTTTTATGCTATGCATGAGTTAAGGGGGATGCATATATAACTCTATGAGTTTTGTCATCATCAAAAGGGGGAGATTTTTTCCCCAAAAGCCCATCACTCTAGTTTTAATGATGATTAACTCATGTAATTATAGTACTAATAATCTTGTATTTATTAAGTTTTACATATTCAATCAAGATCTTAGTCGGTGTTTAGCTTCAACAAAAGATTTGAAGTAAAGTTTAGAAGCTATCACATATGATTCAAGAGCTCGCGCTTTAAGATCACATCAAGTAATCAAAGAGGAGTCTAGCTCATGGATCAAATTTGGATCAAGTCGAGATGAATAAGAAGATTTTCAAGAGAAGATATTCAAGAAGACTTAAGTCAAAGTTTTAAGTTTAAGATTTTTATTTTAGGATAAAATATAGATGATAGATTAGTTGTGAATTGCTCAAGCTCATACACACACACACACAAAATATCATCTTTCATGATTAAATAGTTTTAGTTTTTGGTTTAACTGTTTTGTTTTTGAGTTTCAAGAATACATCTTTCGGTTTCATGAATAGATTTCATCAAAACAAGTTTACATTGATTTATATGTGTATTGGATCTCATCCATATATATTGATGCTTCATACATGTTTAAGAAACTTATTTTGATGAGTTTAGTTGTGTTTAAAGCTTTGTATTTATAGAAACTTATTTTGATGCATATGGCAAAAACAAGTATATATCATTTATTATGTGAATTAAATTCTATCCATATACACTATGTTTCAAATGTATTTCAATACTTTGTTTTTGTATTTATACAGGTTTATAGAAAAATTGAATTTTTATTTAGAAGTTGGTTTTTGGAAAATACCAATTTTGGCTTATACTCTAATTTTATGTTGCAAAAAAAATTCACATATTTGTAATATGTGTTGATTTTTTATCACACATATTTGTACTTCATAGTATTTCAATAAACTTATTTTTGTGGGATTTATGGAGATTTTATAGTATTTAAAATGTATTTAAAAGATGTTCAAAATATGTCTTTAGGCTGCTTGCGGTCAACCGACAGGTCGACCGAGCGGTCGACCAACGTGCACACATGCATGAGCTCAATTAGCGGTCGACCGACCTATCGACTGACTGGCTCAAGCCCACTTTCAGGTTTGGTTCGGTCGACTGACCGACAGAGAGTTGTAACTCTCTGGGTTTTGGGTGCGGTCGATCGGGCGGTCGACCTGCAACACCAACGGTCATAAAAATGACCGTTGGCCGGTCGAACGGGTTGTCGACCGAGAGGCCAATCTGGCCCCAATGGCTAGTTTTCTGCAGCCTATTTAGAGGGGTCTTTTGGGCCAGTTTTTGGATAAGATTTTGAGAAGTTTTTAGAGCCAGTTTTCCTATCTTCAACAGAGTTTTTCGAACAAGTTTTTGAAGCTTCATTTTCATATCAAAAGAGAGTTTATCAAGAGTGTTTCTCTTGACTTTTTCAAAAGAATTTCTTGAGTTTTTCACTTCCTCATCTATTTAGTTTTTCTCACACAAGTTTGAGCTTTTTATTCCTATATTCAATCCTAATAGGATCCTTGTTGTGAGAGTGTTTATTGGTGATCAAGAGAAGTGATCACCAAGTGTTCCACTTTTGTTATTTTGAGGAGTTGTAGAGGTTGCGGCCTTAGCTAGCTTGCGGGTTCGCATTATGTGCTGTTCTTGTGGGAACAAGTGAAGGACTTGCGGGTCCAAGAGTTCTTGAGGGAGCTCGTTGTAGGTGTTGCGGTACTGAGTGATCTTACGGGATCGTTTATAGTGAAAATTCTTCATTGCGGTAAGACAGAGATGTAGAGCAAGTGGACCTCGAAACAACTCTCCCATGTTTGCGATTGTTCATCTCTCTTTCAACTCACTTGTGTTTATATCTTACTTATTCTTATTGTTTACATCTTTATATGCTTGATATTTACTCATACTTAATTGTCATATATGCTTGGGATTGTTTAATATCATACATGCTCTTATTCCTTGTTATTCTGTATCGCCTCGATATCACGGGTACGGAGTCGTTACTGCGATGTATATACGTAGGTCAAAAATACTCACATATATACCCTAAGCTTTAGTACAGGCAAGAATCAGAGCTCAAAAACGTCGTGCATTATACATTCCAATATATGAGTACAATTACAAAGTTATTACCAGATGTGACACAATATTACAATAATATTACATCACCAATAGGCACAAATGCGAGAATACAAAGAGGTATACAATAATGAACTGTACAAAAGGGCGCTCATGAGTTACAAAAGGAAAACTCAAGAGATGAGTAAGGGGTCAGGAAGGATAGGGCTTCAGACGGTTTGCCGATGATCCACGCTACCGCTGCGCTACTCTGATCAGCAATCAGGAGAATTCACAAGCTCCAAGCTCCGAGACCTGGACATGAGAATCAAGGGGAGTCAGAACTCCTCAACGAGTGATATGGCGAATGCAAAATATGAATACAATTCTAAATATTTAGGTACAATCATGGGCACTAGGCCACATACAAATACAAAGGCACAACCCAATACAAAATTTGAATACAATTTCAAATAAAGAATAAATACACAGTCGACGCGACGAAGCAGGGAAACCCAAAATGAGGCGAGTGTCAAGTTTTCAAAAAATCGTCGTAAACTCCAGAATCCCATGAACACATGCCCGCGCCAAATATATTAATATATATATATAAGAGAGAGTTAGAGATAGAAAAAGATCTAGAGAGAGGAAAATCTAGAGAGAATGAGAGAGAGAGAGAAACCAGAGAGAGGGGGAGAGAGAGAGATGGAGATCATGAGAGGGAAGGGAAGGGGAAAAGTGGAGGGGTTGGTCGGCCTCTAGTGGCTGGGCAGGTGACTACCGGCGGCGGCCCAGGCTGTCGGCGGTCCAACAGAGAGAAGAGAGGGAGAAGGGGATAGAGACGAGAGAGGAAGGCTGCTGCCCCCTTCTCTGCTCACGCACATCGCCCCTTTTGGGGGGCCCACGGCCTGGCTGTGCCAGGTGGCGGCGCCGCCGGCCAACCAAAATAGAAGAGGGGGTAAGTAATGGAGTTGGTGGTGATTTGGTGGTAGTTTGGTGAAATTGGAGAGAGTGGGAGGAGGAGGAAGTAGTGGAAGATGTAATTAAGGAGGTGAAGGTGGTGATTTGATGGTGGTGGTGGTGGTGGATTTAGGGAATTTTGAAGGTGATGGTGGTAGTTTGGAGGTGGAAGAAGATGGAGATGGTGGTGATTTTGTTGGTGTTGGACATGAGGAGAGTGAAGGAGTGAGGGAAGTTGGCCGCCGGAGTTGGGGCCTGCTGCCGAAGTTCGGCCAAATGAAGAAGAAGGAGAAGAGAAAGATGAAGAGAAGAGAGAAAGAAAGGAAAAAGAAAAAGAAAAGATAGAGAGATTGATAGGGAATGATGGGGGGTGTTGATGGGACCGAACCCATGTGGGGGAGTGGGCAGCAGGTGGAGGGAAAAGGAAAGGAAAAGAAAGAAAGAATATTACAAAAGTAATATCATTTTAATAATATCAAAAAATATCGACTGTTCCAGAAAATCCCCAAAAATACCCAGAGGTAGAAAACATAATCCTGAGAAATAATATGAAATCAGTTTTTAAAAATAAAATCCCTTTTTCAAAATAAAAATCTTGGAATCAACCAGATATACTGGCCGACGCCAAATCTGGTGGAATTTTGGTAAATTCAGAAAAATCTCAGAAAATGCATTAAAGTAGAAAATATGATTTTAAGAAATAATATGAAGTAGAATCCAGAAATTCAACTCTGATTGTAAATTAAAAATCCTGAAATCGATCATGTTGACACTCTAAAAAAGACAAGACTCTCAACTAGTTTGAACAAGGTCTAACTTGTCGACATTTACAAAAGACAAGCTGACGACCAATTTCACCTATCCCAGAAGGACGAATCAGCGACTTGGACCCTACTGATCCGATGAAGCAGACAGTAAGCCAAGATAGTCTTTAAAAAGACCTGAGCAGGTGTAGAGACACTAAATTAGATCAATACTTAGTCTCACATGAGCCCAAGGGATAAGCAATCGCACGAGAGGCTAAGTTTTCTTAGCCCCACAAGAATTCCATCATAGCTCTGCCATAAGCTAACTTATAGCTTCGCCCTGGAGTTTTCCATAACTCCGCAGAGAGCTGGCTGACAGCTTCGCTTGACGCTCTGCGGAGCCAATGCAAAAGGGCCACCTTGTAGCTTCACTAGAAGCTTCTCTTAGCTCTGTTACGAGCTTATTAGACTAGCCCCACTGCGGGTTTTTTATGGTCATCTTTGACCAATCAAATCTCCAGATGAGATGATTGTGATAGAAATTAAATTTGGCAGTTGCTTGCCGTGATCTCTTCACCCTCCCCTAATCAGATGATAAGATCAGGGGAGATCTCTCAATTAGCTGGAGAGGATCAAGGGAGTATCCCTCATTTAGCGGAGCAGATCAAGGGACTAGCATTATACGCTGTTCCTAGCTTCGCAGAAGCTGTTTCTAACCTCACGGCAAGGCTACCTTCCAAAAGCAAAACTAGATTGACTCAATCTGTTTGCTAATTTTTAGGGCGGTTCACCCCTACTTTTCCTTATAAATAGCCCACCAGGGCGAGGTGGGGAGAGGGAGAGAAAAAGAGGGGTGCGACATAGAGAGCAAGCATCGAGCAGCAGCTGAATTCTTCTCTCGTCAAGGCTTTTCACTCTCAAAACTTCAGAGATTCTATTCTCTTTTTGACTCAGGGTTCCAATACGCCTTATCTTCGAAGATTTTCAGAACCAGGCGAGAAGGAAAATATATCAAGAAGGCTTGCATGACTGAGTGATTGCATCGTCAAAGGGACAAAGTGATCGCGCACTGATCAGACTCCAACCGGCACACTTCCCTAGAAATCTCAGAGGAGATCTACTTGTAGTCTTTCTTTTTTAAAGAAGTACTTGTAATTTTGCTCCTCCAACCTTTTTTGTAAGTTTTCCCTTTCGCAAATTAATGGAAAATAGATCAGTGATATGGTCGACACCGACTTTGAAGATTTTATAAATTAATTTAGAAAAAATCTAGAAAATCATGAAAAATCTAAAATATTAGAAAAATATGTTTGAAACTGAAATCCGTCAAATCTGACTACCGAAAAGACCAAATCGAGCAATATACTAGGATCGGGACCCCGGTTCAGACTAGGGTTGACTCCGAGTCCACGAATCCGGATCCAATGCAAAACAATCACATAAATATGTTAGCCCAAAGGCCCATCACTCTAGTTTTGATGATGATTAACTCATGTAGTTATAGTACTAATGATCTTATGTTTAAATTAGTCTCAGATATTTGATCAAGATCTTAGTTGGTGTTTAGCTTCAACAAAGGATTTAAAGTCAAGTTTTGGAGCTAGCACGTGTTGATTCAAGAGCTTGTGCATCAAGACCACATCAAGTACTCAAGAGAAGTCTAGCTCATTGGATCAAGGTTTGGACCAAGTCAAGAAGAAGAAGAAGAAGACCTTCAAGAGAAGATTTGTGTCTAGGTTTGTTTATAGTAAGATTTTGTTTTTAGATAAAATATAAAGGATAGATTAGTTGGTGGATTGCTCAAGTTCATATACACTCACACATAAGATTTATTTGTGTTTTCATTAAAGAGTTTTCGTTCTGAAAAATATCGGTTTGGTTTTTAAGCTTCAAATTATACATGTGTTTTATCAAAACCTTATTTTAGAGCTTAATGTCAAAAACATAGATATTTCATCATATATGTGTAGTGGATCATATCCATGCACACTAAGCTTTAAAAGTGTTTAGAATATCTTGTTTTTATATTTGGAGGAGTTTTGAAAAATCAGTTTTCAATTTGGAAAAATCATTTTGGAAAAATACAGATTTTTGTTTAAGGCAAAACTCCATATTACAAAAATAGTTCAAAATATTTATAACATGTTTTGATTTTTTCTAAACATGTTTGTATATCAAAGTATATCACTGAACTTATTTTTGTAGATTTTTAGAGAATTTATGAGATTTTATTGAAGGTAAAAAGCCAAGTTTTTAATCCCTGAATTTTGCTGGACTGGCCTTCTACCGGTCGACCGAACGGTCGACCGATACAGAAGTCGGTCGACCGCTCTGGTTGACCGATGTGCACAAGCGTGCATAGCTTGGGCCGATCGACCACACGGTCGACCGCCAGAGAGTCTCTGCTCTCTGGAATGGCCCGGTCGACCGGGCGGTCGACCGCTGGGTCATTTGCCAGGCAACGCTCGACCAGCCGGTCGACCGCTGGCACAACGGTCAGAAATCTGACCGTTGGGCGGTCGACCGCCAGCAATCCAGATTGCTGATTTGGACCCCAATGGCTAGTTTTTGGATGCCTATATATTGGGGTTCCCTTGAACTGTTTTCTACAAGATTTTAAGAGAGTTTTTGGGCTAGTTTTTCCTACCTATTTCAGTGGTTTCCTCCACATGTTTTAGAGCAAATATTTCCAAATAAAAAAGGAGAGTTTATCAAGAGTTTTCAAAAGTGATTTCTTGAGTTTTTCACCACCAATTCAATCCTAGTTTTTCTCACACATACTTTTGCTTTCCATTGCTATATCATTTCTATAGGAGAGTTGTTGTGAGAGTTGTTTTAGGTGATCAAAGTGTTGTGATCACTAAAGTATTCAGCTTTGTATTTGAGGAGGCGGACTTGCGGGTTCGCGTTGTTTCAAGTTCTTGTGGGAGCTTGGTGTAGAGGTGCGGCTTCGACAAGCTAGTGTGCTTGCGGTGTGTAGTTCTTGTGGGAACAAGAGAGGGACTAGTGAGTCCAAGAGTTCTAGTGTGAACTCCTTGTAGGTGTTGCGGCACCGAGTGATCCGGTGGGATCGGTTTATAGTGAAAATCCTTCATAGTGTTGAAGGCGGGGACGTAGAGTAAGGGTGCTCGAGCCTTGAAACAAATCTCTCGTGTTTGTGATTGCTCTCTATCTCTCACTTGTGTTTATATCTTGCATGCTCTTATTGTTCATATTCATTACTTGCTTGATATACTTGTGCATATATTATTTTATGCTTGGGGATTGTTTGCTCACACTTATATTCAACCAAGAGAGCCATAGCGGCACCTCAACTCTTATCTAGAGGAATCTTGAGGAGATAGTCCAGAGCCCTTCATGGGGAATCTGGCTACACTCTTAGGTTATACCTTGTGTGTTGTGCATAATAGTTTTTAATTTGCATAAATAGTTTTAATTCTGCATTAATTCACCATTATATTAGCTAGTCACCTATTCACCCCCCCTCTAGGTGATTTCAAAATATACATAAAACTAAAACAAATACAGAAAGTAAATTGAGAAATACAATCGAGAATCTGAATACGTAACTAAGTACGTATTCTGGGAACGGGTGTTACATTCTATCCACCTTACAAAAATTTCGTCCTCAAATTTCGATAAGAGGAAGATAAACACAGAAAGAAAAGGAACGAAGATAATACCAATCAAGATATAACTAAGTAAGAGTAATCTCACAAACGATTGATAAATAATTCTGGCCTAGATGTCCTCTGTACTTCCTACCGTATAAAACTCCGGACGGTGCCATAACAATACAGATCTGATAACTGTTAATAAGAGAATTCTGCTAGAGATAATTTAAGATTCTGAATGGTCTGATTGGACTACCCGATCTTTCTGAGAGTGATAAAATAAGTTGGATATAAGCAGAGTCCCTAAACCTCTCATGAAGATTTTTGAATCCTGTGTCTCTGCCCGACACAATATAACTGGAATCTGTGTAGCTGAACTATCTCTTTCATATTATATCTGCCAGAAATTCTGTATACTGACTCATTCAGAATAATATAAAATAAACTGACTTCAGAACTGGCCAACTTTCAATACTTGAATTCTGCTAGAATCAACGGAGATTACTTCTCTCAATTAGACGAGGCCTCAAAATACAATACTTACCGATTCAGAACTCACACTACTCTACGTGGCATGAAGCTCTTCCCGGCGAAGAGTCTGTAATAAGATTACTAGATATTCTACCTGTCCTCTGCCACTCTGAAAATAATTATAATATTGTAGATAAAGAAAAACCCGATAAACTGATTGCAGATACATAAATAGAGAACAACTGATAATAATAAGTTTTGAATACTGGCCGTCAATTACACTAAGAATTCACAATAACTACCTTCTGAAAGTTAACCTGACTGTAATTTAAATGTCTAGAAAATACCTAAGTCCTGCAATGTTGATCGAATAGATTGTCAAGAGAATTACGACAAGCTTATTCAGATACAGCAAAAAAATCCTGGTTCATTAAATCCATGAAAACAAGTCAGGTGGGGAAAATCCGGGGAACAAGGCTAGGTGCTAAACACTGTCGGAACTAGCCACGAGCGAAGCGAAACCTAGGTGGGACCATTGCATAACATAACGTCAGGCACTAAACACTAGGGTGCGGTGAAGCTAACACTCTGCGAGATTCGCACTTGGCAGAGCTCACATGGCGAAGCCAGCGCGTAACACATCACTAAATGTTAAGCACCAGGGTGCATAAAAGCCCACGCTTGATTGAGCTCGCATGGCTAGAATACGACTCTCGATTAGCGAGACTAGCAATTTTCGTAACTCATCAAACCCATCAAGACTGCTAAGTATTGTAGCTCTGAGCTCAGTGAAGTCGATAGAAGAGATCATGATTGCTACTGAAATAATATAGAAAATACCATAGATCTACTTGACAAAAGTTCTGAATCTGGAAAACCATTCATACCGATACTCCTCGTGTAGTGATATAATCTATCTGATCAAATAAGTGATGACTACCCAACTTTCTATACTGATCCTCACTTCTGTGCTAATCGCCATAGAATACCCATATATATATATATATATATATATATATATATATATATATATATATATATATATATATATATATATATATATATATATAGAATGTGAAGCCAAAAAATTGCCCGATATATACGCTTGGTAACCATCCTGTAACGCCCCAATCTCGCGGGTACAGAGACGTTAACTGTGACATATATACGTAGGTAAAAAATACCCTCACATATATACGCTAAACATTAGTACAGGAAAGAATCAGAGATCGAAATACGTGGTGCATTATACATTCCAACATATGAGTACAATTACAAAGTTATCACCAAATGTGATACAATATTACAAGAATATTACATCACGGATAGGCGCAAATGCGAGAATATAAAGAGGTATACAATAATGAACTGTACAAAAGGGCGCTCACGAGTTACAGAAGGAAAACTCGAGAGACGAGCAGGGGTCTGGAAGGATAGGGCTTCAGATGGTTTGTTGATGATCCACGATACCGCTGCGCTACTCTGATCAACAACCGGGAGAATCCACAAGCTCCAAACTCCGAGACCTGGACATAAGGATCCAAGGGAGTCAGAACTCCTCAACGAGTGGTATGACGAATGTCAAGTGGCGTACAAATATAAGCACACGTGTATCGATAAATCCGAATCATAAACATGCATTGAAAACTGTGTCGTGAACACAGGCATACATGAGCAATTAGAGAGATAGCAAGTGATATCAAGTAGGGAATACACATGGTATAATAAGATAAGAGCAGGAGACTGGTGGAATAGAACACAAATGATAAGGCAAGATGTAAGCAGTTATAATATAATAATCATAGAACCAAAAACTGAAGTAAAACCCGATGGAAGCAAACACGACAAAACATATATCGAATATATAGTTGGCTTCTTTATTATTATTATTATTATTATTATTATTATTATTATTATTATTATTACTCGTCATACCCATATGTCTAGATATGTGAACTAGTGTCCCAAACACATATATCCACATCCGAGTATAACAACGTTGTTATTGAAAACCAACGGGGGTATCAACGAACAATGTTTACAGTAGATCCCGTGCATACCCGACAGCCCAGGATGTTTCGTTGTTGGTGTACGAAACCTACCGCAAGGCATACAGGAGGGTCATATAGGATGCCTTTTTCAAGATGGTACCAAGAAGGAGGGAGCCAGCGCTTCCTTCAGCTTCCTGGAGGCCCTCAGGTCAAACCGGAAGACTAGTTGGACAACATACCTAATACCACTGTAAACACGAACATATATTGATATTCGTAAGTTTTCCCCGACCCGATGTAAGTTGTCCCATTTTATAGTTTATTAGATAATTATCAGATTTTGGAATGAGTAAGAACAAGCAAGGAATACCAGGAGTACAGGTGTATCAGGAGTACGGTTTGTACTAGAAAATATCAAGATGTAAAAAAGATGTCAGGTCATCATTCCTGTTATCGTGATAATTATAAGAGTCAAGTATATCATGCCAGATGTCAGGTGATAGCATGATAGGAGGGTGATAGCAGGCAGGTGACAAGTGATAGCATGGTATATGTAAGCACGATAAGTGAAAGCACGTCAAACGATACAGAAAAATAGTACCAATATGCGAGATCGGTACGAATACCAAAAAATCATGAAATTTCAGGAAAAATAGTATAAATAAGATTTTAAACTCTTCACAACCAGTAGGAGAAGAAAAGATAAACTGGCAATAAGGTGAGAAGCAAGCAATTGAACATCCAAGCGGAGCTAAGCAAGCTGGAGGTATGGACAGCAAATAGTATTTAACACTAGAGCACCTGACGGAGCTACTGGAATGACTTGGCTTAGAAGGTGAGTTTAAAGTCCGGTAGAGTTCTGCCTAGACGAATCTAGTAATAAAGTCCTGAGCGCTAAGCATGCCTACCAGGCGGAACTGAGAGACCTGACGGTCTAAGCGCACTTCTCTTTCGAGGATGTGGGGGAGAGCCCGGAGGCTAAGGTACGCTCGGGGTCTACGCACTCTCGGTAGCTACCACGTAACCCATAAGGGTGCAAACATAAAACCAATTGCGTAGCTAGCTAAGGAGTGGGCAGAAATCCAAAGTCGGTATAAGGGTACCTGCACGAGATGTTAGTACCACACGAGCACACATATAAACATTAGAATATCTAAGTTACCATGGAGTAGTGAAGCCCGGAGGCTGAGTGGAAAGCTCGGAGGCTAAACGCAACCCGAATGTTGGGTATAGAAAACCCGGAGGCTGAACATAACCCGAAGGCTGGGTATAGTACCTGCAGAAGTGTTAGTGTCAATCACACGCATGTAATAAGGCAGTAGTGAGCAACATCACAGGCATGGTATATTTACAGGAAATAAACTACCCTAGTACAATCATTCATCATAGGCATATACAGGTACAATCATGGGGACTAGGCCACATCCAAATACAAAGGCACAGCCCAATACAAAATATGAATACAAATCCAAATACAGAATAAATTCACAGTCGACCCGACAAAGCGGGGAAACCCAAAACAAGGCGAGGACACTCGCCTAAAAGTGTTTAGAAAATCATCGTAAACTCTGAAATCCCAGGAACATGTGCCCGTACCAAATATATTAATATATATATAAGAAAGAGTTAGAGAGAAAAAGATCTAGAGAAAGGAATATCTAGAGAGAATGAGAGTATTGAGAGAGAGAGAAACAGGAAAGAGAAAGAGATGGAGGGAGATCATGAGAGAGAAGGGGAAGGGGGAAAGTGGAGGGGTTGGCTGGCCTCTGGTAGCCGGCCAGGTGACTGCCGATTGTGGCCCTGGACACCGGCGGTCCAACAGAGAGAAGAGAGGGAGAGGGAGAGAGAAAGTAGAGAGAGAAAGAGAGAGGAGAGAAAGAGGGGAGAAAGAGAGGAGAGAAAGAGGGGAGAGAGGGTTGTTGCCCCCTTCTCTGCTCACGCACAGTGCCCCCTTTGGGGGGCCACGGCCTGGCCGTCGGCCAGGTCGTGCCAGGTGGCGGCGCTGGGGGCACCGCCAGCCAACCAAAAGAGAAGAGGGGGTGAGTAATGGTGTTGGTGGTAATTTGGTGGTAGTTTCGTGAAATTGGAGAGAGTGGGAGGAGGAGGAAGTAGTGGAAGATGTAATTGAGGAGGAGGAGGTGGTGATTTTGTGGTGGTGGTGGTGGTGGTGGATTTGGTGAATTTTGAAGGTGGTGGTGGTGGTTTGGAGGAGAAAGAAGATGGAGATGGTGGTGATTTTGTTAGTGTTGGAGATGGAGGAGAGGGAAGGAGTGAGCGGAGTTGGCCGTCAGAGTTGGGGCCTACCTCCGGCTAGGTCGTCAGCTAAGTTCGCCGAAGTGGGGCCCAGGCTTGGGCATCAGCCAAATGAAGAAGAAGAAGGAGAAGAGAAAGATGAAGAGAAGAGAGAAAGAAAGAAAGGAAAAAGAAAAAGAAAAGAAAAAGAAAGAAAGAGAAAGAGATCGATAGGGAATGATGGGAGGGAGTGTTGATGGGACCGGACCCATGTGGGGGGAAGTGGGCGGCAGGTGGAGGGAAAAAGGAAAGGAAAAGAAAGAAAGAAAGAAGATTGCAAAAATAATATTATTTTAATCATATCGGAAAATATCGACTGTTCAGAAAAATTCCAAAAATACTCAGAGGTAGAAAACATCACCCTGAGAAATAATATGGGATTGGTTTTTAGAAATAAAATCTCATTTTCAAAATAAAAATCCTAGAATCAATCAGTAATACTGGCCAACACCAAATCTGGTGGAATTTTGGTAAATTCAGAAAAATCTCAGAAAATGCATTAAAGTAGAAATTTTGATTCAAACAAATAATATGAATGCAGAGTCCAAAAATTCTACTCCTATTGTAATTTAAAAATCCTGAAATTGATTAGTGATACGGTCGATATCGATTTTGAAGATTTTATAAATTAATTCAGAAAAAATCAAGAAAATCATGAAAAATTTAAAATATTGAAAAACTATGTTTGAAACTAAAATCGGTCAAATCTGACTACGAGAAAGATCAAATCGAGCAATATACTAGGATCGGGCCCCTGGTTCAGACTAGGGCTGACTCCGAGTCCACGAACCTGGATCCAATGCAAAACGATTGCATAAATATACATAAAACTAAAATAAATACAGAAAGTAAATCGAGAAATATGATCGAGAATCTGAATACGTAACTACGTACGTATTATGAGAATGGGGTGTTACAATATTATATGCTTGATATTGTGTTTGTGCTCACACTAGTATTAAGCCAAGAGAACTATAGTAGCACCTCAACTCTTAGTCTAGAGGAATCTTGAGGAGAAGTTCAGAGCCCTTCACCGGGAATTCGGCTTCACTCTTTGGTTATACTTTGTGTGATAGTTTTAATTTGCATCATAAGTTTTTAATTCTGTATTATTTGGCATTTGATTAGCACACTCCTATTCACCCTCTCTAAGTGATCTACACCTTGTTGGTGGTAGTTGTGGTGGTGGTTGGTTGCATAACATCAACACTAACAGATTCTCATTCTAACGTGCTTTCCGCTACCTCTTCAAAAAATACCCATGAATCATTAGCAGTTTTACTAGTGAATGCTCCATTGCAGAGGGACTCAATCATAGTCTTATTCAGGTAGTCTAAGCAATTATACAACATTTGGATCAAACAGATTTTTTCAAATTCATGGTGTGGACACTCAAGCAAAAAGTTCTTAAATCTCTCAAAGTACGTGAAAAATGTCTCCCCTTGTAATTGATAGAAGGTGCTAAGGGCATGACATACAGAAGCAGTCTTCTGCTTTGAGTAGAATTTTTTATAAACGCTGTCAGCTAGATCTACCCAAGTGATGATTTTTACAAGCTGGAGAGATAGTAACCAAGCCTTGCCTTTTTCCTTTAGGAAGAATAGGAATAACCTAATTTTAGAGATTTCTCCATCATTTGGTTATATTTCATGATTCCACAAATGTCCTCAAACTCCCTAACATGTTGATACAAGTTTTAGCTGAACAACCCTAAAAAATGGAAGCATCTGTATTTGATCTCAAAATTTGCCATAAGGGGTGGTAAAGTGATACAGGAAGGTTGAGTGGACCTTATAGGATACATGTAATCCTTCAAATTCATCGATGGAGTTGGTTTGCATCACCCAGTCAGCAGGGTCAGGAATAACAATAGATTTTAAACGACTGTTAATACGAACCCACTGTCGCCTGAACTAGGATACTGCCATGAAGAAAGATTTTGATAGAATCTTAAGTTCTAGAAAAAATTACTGACAATTGACTCAATCAAGCAATTCCAAACAAGTTGTTTCTTTATCTTGAGCTTAAATCGAAGGAAATCAATTTTTAACCACTAATCCTCAGAGAATAAATTCTTCCTTGTTAGACAGCTCCTAACATGGTTGGATAGATTGTAGGTTGACCGATTAAAACCGTCAAACAAGCAATTCAGTTCTTCCTCCAGGCCACACACCGCCGCAATGGCTAAGTTACCTTTTCTAAGATAAGAAAGTTCCTTTTTGAAAATTGCAAGTTCTAATTGATTTTAAATTCAAGCTTAGGAGAAACCTAATGAGATTGCAATTTTTGAGCCAAAGAACGGGTAATGAAATCTCGATCTTATGTGAGGGGGAATAGCTCTTAAGATCTTTTTATGCACAAACGCACTAATACAGCACAAGTTCAATTAAAAGCACTTCCAAACCCCACTGACAGAAGATCGTGGGTAGAGTTAGAAAGATACCAACCTTCCCGAGGACTCTAAAACAAGTAATTTTTTAATTTTAATTTTAGCAGCACAATTAGCAAGAAAGCTCCCTTCCTATTTGCGCAAATCTTCACTTGATCCGTAAAATATCCCTGCAAAAATAAGTTTAAGAATTAAATCTCAGAGATGGTGAAATAAAAGAAAAAGATTTTTTTAATTTTGGTTAAATTTTTTAAATAAAAACTAGAAAAAAGATTAAATGCTGATTTTCAAAAACAGATTTTTTTTTTTTTACAAGTCCCCGGCAACGTAGAAAAAATTTGATCGAGTCTGAATCTGCAAAAAAAAATAGAGTTTAGAAATAAAGATTAAGATGTGTTAGGTTGCTCAATACTACCGCTATAGCAAGTGGTTATGCGGGTCGTAATCCACAAGGAGGTATTGCGATAGAATCTTTTTAGTAATCTTTTTATAGTTACTTAAAAATGGTTTAAAAGTTTTTCTTCTTTGTTTTGAAATAAAAAGAAAAGAAACAGGTTAAATTAGAAAAAAGAAGGTAGAAGATAAAAGGAGAGGATGGTGTTGAAATCATTTTAAGTTAAAAGTTAAGAGAATGAAATTAAAAGAATAAAGAAGAAGAAAAATATTGGTTTTTAAAAGTGATTCTTGATGTGTGCGAACTGAAAGGTGCACCAGTCATGTAGCAAGTAATATCCTTGTGCATAGAGTATCATCTCACAAAAATTGTGTTAATCAAGTACCAACTAATCGTTCCTAGTTCTTAATTATGAGAGAATTAATCTAATAAACTAACTATTTCTAACTAAAAATAAATTACTTTTTTATGTTGTTTTGATGAGAATAAGGTAAGGCAATTGATTTCAGCCGATTATATTAAATATAGATCAAGTATTAGTGTTAGCCAATCATCTACTCATGTTAACAATCAAAGATCACGTAAGTAATTAATATTCTTTCTCAAGCAATATCAATTATATCTTTTAAGTCTAAAACCTATAATCTCTCGATCTACTATGTTTAGTAGTAAAAAAAATTAAGCATAATAAATTTAGTACAAGATCGCACCATCTCTTACGCCTCAACTTGTTGAGATGTGGTTCCTAATTTCTATGATGCTACACTAAATTATCTTCTTTCGGTTTCTAATTTAGTCATTTATACATTTGTGGCCATCAATTGATAAATATAAAAAAATGAATTTAGAAACTTAACATGCACGTAGATTTATGGGCTAACCCTAATTACTTACCTATATTTTCATATAATCTACTTCCATCAATACCTTACTAAGAGAAATTAGTTCATAGCGAGTAAATTGCAAAACATAAAATAAATAAAAGAAACATTATGCAAAAATTAAACAAAGAGAGAGGGGAAAAGCACCAATAGAGAAACCCTTTAAACTTGACTCTTTGTTGTTTCTTCTTCTCCAAAATTCAGAGATTTAATGGTAGCAACAAAATTTTTATTAAATTAAAATCTAGAATTCAAGAGAGAAAATTGCCTCGGAGAATACAAGAGGTTGTCGTGCTTTTATAAACTACAGAGACCATCTCTAACCCTAACCGACTTCGCAAAGTCGTTTCTAAATTTAACACCAAATACCACAAAAAATACGTCAGTTATAACCGCCATACTTCAACTATGCAGCCGAAATCTCGGCTACATAGCCGAGTTTCTAGTTGTATTATATTCCACTTTTGACCCTAATTTGACTGATGAGTTGACATTCCTGTTGACTGGTTCACATTTACATAACCAAATACACAGCTGCTCAGCCAAAATTTTGACCCTTTCAGCTCTTAGATTTTTGTGGCATCTCTGATTTCCATATATACTCTGCTGATATATGTCAATTCTTTCTTGGGTCTCTGATTCTGCATCTTCCTCTTCACTTGATTCATCGATAATTCGCCAATCTTTTCTCTCTTTTCTTAAATTGTGCTCTTGACCTAATATCTGCAAAATATACTCATAAAATACCAATGCAGAATTAAATATGACAAATAATAGGTATAAAAGTGATGTAAAATATGTATAAAAACTCATACATCAATTCTAAACTAAGAAATGAAATGAAAGAGAGAGAAAACTTACCTGTTTTGGATGAATGCTTACTTTGAATCGGTTGCAAAGGTTTACCTTGAAAAAAAGGCGAAGCAAAACAAGAGAAGGAATACATAAAAATAATGATAAGGCCCATCACTTTAGTTTTGATAATGATCAACTCATGAAGTTATGTTACTAATGATTTTGTGTTTATTAAGTTTCAGATATTGATCAAGATCTTAGTAGGTGTTTAGCTTGAACAAAGGATTCATAGTCATGTTTTGGAGCTAACACGTGTTGATTCAAGAGTTCATGCATCAAGATCGCATCAATTACTAAAGATGGAGTCAAGCTCTTTGGATTGTATTTGGATCGAGTCATCTTGGAGAAAAAGATCTACAATGAGACTTTGATTTAGGTTTGTTTAGTTTACATCTTGTATAAGGATAGTGTAGTTTTGAATTACTCAAGTTCACACACACACGTTAATAGTATGATTTTCAATTTAACCATTTCGCTTTCATGAAAACGATATGTGTTTTAGTTTATGATGTATATGGTTTTATGTTTCGATATATCAAGTATACATCTTTCCATTTTTCATGAATAGATTTCATCAAAAGTAGTTCACCTTATTTATATGTATATTTGATTTCATCCATATTCGTTGATGTTCATATATATTTAGAAAAACTCACTTTAATGTATCTAGTTCATGATTTTAAGTTTTGTTTTTACCAAAACTTATTTTGGTATTTATTGCCAAAAATAAGGATATATCATTTACTATGTGTATTGGATCATATCCACATACATCATGCTTCAAATGTGTTTCAAATATCTTGTTTATGTATCTATACAAGTTTTAGAGAAAACGGATTTCATTTCAAAGTTTAAGTTTTTGAAAATACGGTTTTTGATTTAAGCTTTAAATACTAGACCTCAAAAATAGTTCAAATTATTTGTAGTATGTGTTGATCTTCGATCACACATATTTGTATTTCAAAGTATTTACATAAACTTATTTTTGTAGAATTTATGGATTTTATTGAATTTTTAAGGGTGTTTAAAGTCTAAGTTTTTATCCCTTAAAATTTGTTTCTGGGCTGCTGTCGGCCAACCAATCGGTCGACTAAACCCTGGCTCGATTGACCGAGCGGTCGACGTGCACGTGCACAAGCCCAAGTCCTTGGGATGGTTGACCGACCGGTTGACCGTAGTAAGGGGCAATCGACCGTTCGGTCGATCGACTGGATCAACCCTAGTCTCGGGTTACTGTCGACTGAACGGTCAACTGATAGGCCTTTGCCTTGGGGGCGGTTGACCGGCAACCCCAATGGCCGAAAATTTAACCGTTGGCTGGTCGATTAGGCGATTGACTAACAGGCCTGTCTGGCCTGGTTTTGAGCCCCAACGGCTAGTTTTGGATCCACTATAAATTGGAGTCTTTGAGGCCAGTTTTAGACAAGATTTTTAAAAGTAATTTTTCACATCTTCTAGTGTGTTTTCAACAAGTTTTCAAAAAAAGTTTTTATGCTAAATACTCTCTATATTTTATTTGTTTCAAAATTTTAAAAAATCAAAGAAAAACAAGTTTTAGGAAGTCTAGTTTTGTTCTTCATTTCTTTATCCATCAAGAAGTTTTTTCCAAGTGTTTTCTTTATTGTTTCTTATTCAAACACTTTGTTTACTTACATACTTGAGCTTTTCATTGCAAATCTATCCTTTAGGATATTGTATTGTGAGAGGTTGTACTTGTGGTCTTTTGAGAACACCAAGTGTTGTTTGTGATCTTTGTGATCACTAAGTTGTAATTTTTTCTTTGCTTGTGCCTACCCTCTTGTGTAGAGGTGTGAGTACTTCTTATTTGTATCATTGTAATTCCTCGGTGGAGGTTTCTTTGTGGAAAGTCCTTGGTGAACATTGTGAAAAATTTTCTATGTGAAGGCGGGGACGTAGAGTGGTGGCTCGAATTTCAAAATATCCTTGTGTTTGCGTTTGGATCTTCTATCTCTCAACTCTCTTTTTATATCTTGCATTGTTATTATTATTGCTCATATACATACATGCTAGATATTGTTTGTGTACTCACACTTATGTTCAATCAAGAGAGCTATTGAAGCACCTCAACTCATAATTTAAAGGAATTGCGATGAGAAGTTTCAGAGCCTTTCACAAGGAATTCGGACTCACTCTTGGTTACACATTGTGTGTTAGCTATTAGTTTTTAATTCCGCATCATTTGTTCTTACATTAGCACTACACCTATTCAGCCCCTCTAGGTATACTTTCACTATAAGATTGAGTAATAATAAAGAAAAGAGGAATTACATTGACTGTTACTCTCAATATAACTCTTTCTGAAGAAGATTACATTCAGTGTCATTCTAAATACAATTCTTCTTCTCTTTCTCTCATGAAACTCTCTCTAACCTAAGCTATAAAGAAATCATAAAATTACATTTAAAAAGAAAAAGAAAAATCTAAGCTAAACTAGAACAAAAACCTAAACATAACTCTCTGCTGGAGTGGTGCCCATTTGCCTTCGTAAATACAGGTATTTATGGTCAAAACTGGATAAGGAAGAGCATATGAAGATAAGGAAAGCAAATGCTCTCCCATCTATTGCAACCAAGCAGCGAAACGTGGCTCTAGCTGCATTTTTGCAGCCAGGATATGGCCTTTTGGCCAGATCTAAGGGCTCATGTACTTCTCTCGTTTGGATATCTTTTTTTATCTACTTGGCTTTTCAGTTTGCTCTCTGGATTTGGTGATATCATGTTAATCTTCAAATTAACCAAATAGATTTATAAAAATTTGAATTTAATCGGTTTCCATTTGGTGTTATCTTCTCTGATTTGCTTTGATCTTCAGTTTATCTTATGAACATTTGTCCCAATTCTTGATTTGATTTAATTCTGAATTTAATTGGGCTATTGAGCATATTTTTCTCCTCCATTAAATAAGGCATGCACAATATTAAACAATAAATATGATAAATAGCAGAGTTTATTAAGATAAAACATGAGCATGTGACAATAAATAATACGATATTAGTGATCGATCAAAGAAAATATGATATTGACGAACAATATGAAGTAGATTCTTGAAATTCAACTCTATTGTAAATAAAAAAACATGGAGATGATTATCGATATCGATCGATATCGAATTCGAAGATTTTCCAAAATAGTCTAGAAAAATTCCCAAAAAATTCTGAAAAATCTAAAATATTAGGAAATAATATCTGGAGCTGAAATTGGTTCAGTTTGACTATTAGGTAGGTCAAATCAAGTACATACACTGTATCGAATATTGATACTATGACATGCACATCTAGGGACAGGGGTTACAGCCATGGAGAAAAGCGATCTTCATATCAAGCTGATCAAGCTTCATTCGTACTGTGCCATCAATGTCAATAATATCTGAATAGGTGAGTGCTTTACATCGGGTAAAAATACCTCGTTGTAGTTAATGTCTTCTCGTTACACGTTGATTGAGGCAAACCTGTGCATAAAAATATAGAATTAGGAATTAAGGTTAAGAAAGTATAAGGTTTTCAATACTACCGCTATAGCAAGTGGCTATGCAGGTCGTGATCCACAAGGAGAGACTTGTGATGAAAGCGTGTTATAAGTTCTTTTTGTTCACTTAAAATGGTTAAAAGTTCTTCTTTGTTCTTGAAAAGAAACGGAAAATGAAAACTATGTTAAATTAGAAAAGAAAGTGGAAGATAGATGAAGAGGGTTTAGAAATCATTTTATATTGAAAAGAAAAGTTAAATTAAAAGAGAAAGAACCAAAATAAAGAAGGAGGAAAATATTGATTTTTTAGAAGTGTTTCTAACTATAAAATGAAAAAAAGGACAAGAAATATGCAAAGTTTACTTGCCTCTTTATGCTCACCTCACCTTAGTTCCTAAGCAAAACTTTTCTTAGCATGAAGGCAACACCGCATGGAATATAAGATTATCCTCACTCCAAACTGCCTATGTTATATCATCAAAATTATGAAAAGTAAGCATGAAATGACACAGAACTTATCCGTTTAGAAGTAAAATCTATCGTCATAAACTATCAGTTGCTCTTGCAAGGGCGAGGCACATTCGAGGCCATTAGAAGCATACGGATTGAGATCAAGTGTAAAAGAGAAAGTACTAAAGAAAAGGAAAGAATAAAACAAAAAATATAACTTTGATTAAATAAAGAACTACAAGAAAAAGGAGAAACTTACGTCAATTGTCACCTTTGAATCCACTATCTTTTTTTCCTATGAATCTCTCTCTAATCTCAATTACATAAAGAAATAGAAAATTATATAAAGAAGAACAAAAAACCCAAGTTAAAACCAAAGCAAAATCTAGCCTAAATCTCTGCTGGTATGGTGCCCCTTTGTCTTAAAAAATGAAGGTATTTATAGCCAGAACTTAATAAGGGAGAGCGTATAAAAATAGGGACAAAATCTCACAAAAAAAATCTTCTGATAAGATTGGAAATAATTTTTGTTTAATCCCTTAATCTTAAGTTAGATTGTGTTTATCTCTCTGAATCTTCTGAATATACATCCCAATCCTTTAGATATTCCTTTGTATATTGATGGGGTTGCATTTGGACTTCTGAATTTGCCTCTATCTCCTTGATTCTTCAAGCTAACCAAATTGATTCTTCTAAATCTAATTTTAACTGTATTTATTTGGTTTTATCTTCAGTTAACCAAATAAATCCAATTAAATTAGAATTTAACTGTTTTTTATTTAGTTTTATCTTCTCTCCCCTCATTAAGATAAACATGCAAAATAAGACATTAAGATAAGAAATTAGCAAGATTTATTACAAGATAGATGTAAGAATGTAATAATAGATATGTAATAAACGTGTACAATCACACCCCCATACCTATCTTTTGCTCGTCCTCGAGCCAAATAAAGAAAAATAAAGCTAACCTAATCTAACACACTTTCATAGGAATCATGATTGCACTTAGCGTGTGCTACAAGCCGTTAAATCGCTAGGTTATCCCTAGAGGATGAGTTTTATCTCATAAAGATTTTCAACGGATTACACCCACAAAATCCATAAAGAAAGAGAAAATAAAGTGTTAGAATTTTGAAAACATACTTTGAAAAAGATAAAATATTTGAAGTATTATTGTAAGAGTTTAAGTAATCTATAAGTTATAGGAAAATCAAATTTTTTATTCTTAAACTTAGTCTCTATTCAAAAACTTGCTATCAATCAAGATAAGGAGTCAAATTGTATTTCCCATCTAGTTTATTACTTTACCCTAAATCATATGCACCTTCATGACAGTGAAATTTTGACTCGGGATTCTTTTACTCTTATGTTCAATTTTCTATATATATACATATATATTGTTCGCCCGAAGGCCCATCACTCTAGTTTTGATGATGATCAACTCATGTAGTTATGTTTACTAATGATCTTGTGTTTAATTAGTGACAGATTTGTGATCAAGATCTTAGTTGGTGCATAGCTTCAACAAAGGATTTAAAGTCAAGTTTTTGGAGCTAGCACGGTGTTTGGACCAAGTCAAGAAGGCTTCAAGTGAAGACTTCAAGAAGATGAAGACTTGAGTCTAGGTTTGTTTTTAGAAGATTTTATTTTTTAGATAAAATGTAAAGGATAAAATAGTTGGTGGATTGCTCAAGTACATATACACACACACTCTTGATAGTTTTGTTTTTATAAAAGATTTTCTATTTTAGAAAATACATGTTTTGTTTTTGGTATTCAATGTTTACATATTTCAAGCAAAACCATATTTAGTGCTTAATGTCAAAAACATAGATATTTCACCATGTTTGTGTAGTGGATCATATCCATACACACTATGCTTTAATAGAGTTTAAATATCTTGTTTTTGTATTTGGTGAAGTTTTGGAAAAATAAGTTTGGAAATATAAAGTTTGAAAAATGAGAATATTTCCTTGATGTCAAAATTGAATGATTTATATGAAGGAAATATGATTTCGAAAAATAAAATTATCTTGGTGGAAAAACAAAAAGAAATTGCTTTTCAAGAAAATAACTCTTTGAAAAGAAAATTTTGTGAAAAAGAAAAAGAAAGTTTTGCTAAAAAGAAAAAGAAAAATGATTCTATATCTCTTCATGCTTTACACGCCACCACTAATGAGATAAATGTTTTGAAAAATAAAATGGATTGTTTAAGCTCAACTTTGAGCAAATATGCATTTAATCATTCTAGGTTGGAGTCTATGTTTTCAAAGAAACAAACTCCACACATTCATGCACATCATCATCATGCATATGCTTATGTTGCACATCATGATCACACCCACACACATAAGCATCCTAAGGTGTACAAGTGTACACATTGTGGCCGCAAAGGCCATTTAGCAAAATTTTGTTTTGATAAGATGCATCATATAAATTTTGCTAATAAAAATTTTTGGGTTCCTTACAAAGTTAACCCCCAAGGACCCAAGAAAAAAATGGGTACCAAAGTCCCCACCTTTTGTATTTGATGTAGGTGAGGGCTCTCACAAGATGTGAGAGATTTGGTGCCTTGGTGGTGGTTGCATGGACTAGAAGGACATACATTTGATGCACCGCTATCAAGGAGTTTTGGTGGGACAACCACCATGTTTTAGAGTTTTGGAGTAGTTCTTTAGTTTGGTAACTATTTCTAAACTCCTAGTTTTTATACATGCTTATTCATTTATACTATCATATAGCATGTTCATGTTTTATGTATTTTTGTGCTTCGTGTGGTAAATACTAGTTTAAATGTAGTTTTTATCAAAACTTGTATTTATACATGTACAAATAGTGAGCATCAAACTGATTCATATATGTTTGCACTTCATGCTCATTTGTACCCACTATATGCACATATATAGGCTAGTTTTGATGATTCTTTCATTTATACTTATTTTGCCTATTTTCATGTTTTACTTCATGTATATGTATTTTTAAATTCAAATCTAATAAATATACATGTATACCCGTGAGTCTCTTGCCTTCATGCAAATACTTTTAATAGACTCTTTTATGTTTGGGATATGTATGCATATTGTTAGGATTGGATAAATCATACATATACCTAGAAGTTTGTTTTTTAAAAAAATGAAAAATGAATTTTTATGATTTGTTTGATAAAATGATATTTGTGTTTTGAGCTTCATTGATTATTTTCATGGAAAGTGCTAAACACATGATTCTTGTACACTCACATTTTATTTGTTTATTCATGACTTTGTTTCATGAACATATGTTTGAGCTTTATCGTTTTGAGTGTCAACTCTTATGTATTTGGTATGATTCATGAAAAACATATGATTTGATTCCATGTTTGAAGGATCTTTAACTAGTTTTTTCAAAAATTATTTTAACTAGTTAATTATTCTTCATATGGGTAGTGGTTTTCACTATAAAATGTTCTTCAAACCCTATATTTTTGAAAACCCCTTCCAACCCCTTTATGGGCGGATGACTGGGCGAGTATGCCTTGTAAGCCTTATTGAAAATCTTTTATCTTGAGCGCATGAAGGGTGGTAAGTTATGAGTTATATACATGATTTACATTGTTATTTTCAATTGGTATCTCAATTGATATTTTTGTATATACTCATATTTTGTTTATATATATATGTATGCTTTTAATTTCCATAATATCAATTGCTATTGGTATTCTCTTTTCATACATATATATGATTTTCATGTGCTTGCTTTACAATTGATTCACATTTTTAAAGCACAAAGTTTATGATGAAAATTAAAAATTTTGTTATATGATATCTTAAAATTTGATTACTAGATATCTAAAAATTTGTTTTATTAAGAAAAATTCAAAATTTTGTTTGTTTAAGAAAAATTATAATTTTTTTGATATGTATTTCCTATATGCAAGGAGAGCTTAACATCTCTTCTACATGTAGATTCATGTTGAGTGTATCTTGTATTGAGGAGCTTGACAACTCTTCTTTATGTGATACACGTGTGTAGGGGGAGCTTCACATCTCCTCTTATCATTGCATATTATGCGTTATGTGAATTAGGGCTTGTCATCCCTCTTTTATGTAATGTATATGTGCAGGGAAGTTAACTTAGCGTCTTCCTCTTCATGAATGTATATCGCATATAAACTTTTATTGACTTATTTGTTTGCACCCCTTATTGATCTCTTTGTTTATGACAAAAAGGGGGAGAAAAATTTTGTTTTTACTTTAACCCCTTTGTTGATGATTGACAAAAAGGGGGAGAAGTATTTGAGATGTATATGCATGTTTTCCTTGCTTTATTATTAAAGTAGGAGAAGTATTTATGTTTATGCATATATGTTTTGTTTTGCAAATAGGAGAAAAAGAATTTGATTTGGTTTATGCTTGTTAGCATGTTTATCCCTTATATTTGCATACATGTTTATGAGCATTCATTGCATATCTATTGTTTATTGTTTATGCATGAGTTAAGGGGGAGCTTCTTTGGAGCTTTACTTTAATCCATGCATATATAACTTCATGAGTTTTGTCATCATCAAAAAGGGGGAGATTGTTGGCCCGAAGGCCCATCACTCTACTTTTGATGATGATCAACTCATGTAGTTATGTTTACTAATGATCTTGTGTTTAATTAGTGATAGATTTGTGATCAAGATCTTAGTTGGTGCATAGCTTCAACAAAGGATTTAAAGTCAAGTTTTTAGAGCTAGCACGGTGTTTGGACCAAGTCAAGAAGGCTTCAAGTGAAGACTTCAAGAAGATGAAGACTTGAGTCTAGGTTTGTTTTTAGAAGATTTTGTTTTTTAGATAAAATGTAAAGGATAGAATAGTTGGTGGATTGCTCAAGTATATATACACACACACTCTTGATAGTTTTGTTTTTACAAAAGATTTTCTATTTTAGAAAATACATGTTTTGTTTTTGGTATTCAATGTTTACATGTTTCAAGCAAAACCATGTTTAGTGCTTAATGTCAAAAACATAGATATTTCACCATGTTTGTGTAGTGGATCATATCCATACACACTATGCTTTAATAGAGTTTAAATATCTTATTTTTGTATTTGGTGAAATTTTGGAAAAATAAGTTTGGAAATATCAAGTTTGGAAAAATACTGTTTTCATTTTGAACCAATTTTTCCAACTTACAAAAATAGTCCAAATTATTTGTAACATGCCTTGATTTTGTGCAAGCATGTTTGTTTATCAAAGTATATTGGTAAAACTATTTTTGTAGATTTTTTCAGTATTTTATGGGATTTTATTTCATTCAAAAAGACCAAGTTTTCAATCCCTGAATTTCTGTTTCCAGGCTTCAGCAGTCGACCGACCGGTCGACCGAGTTCTGAAGTCGGTCGACTGGGCGGTCGACCGACGTGCACAGACGTGCACGCCTGTTCTGGCAGGAGGGCCGGTCGACCGACCCGGTCGACCGTCTAGAGAGCTCTGCTCTCTGGAAAGGCCCCGGTCGACCGGGCGGTCGACCGGACAGAGAGCACTGCTCTCTGTATCCTGGCCTCGGTCGACCGGCCGGTCGACCGATGGCACAACGGTCTGAAATATGACCGTTGGCCGGTCGACCGACAGTTCTGACAGACCCCAACGGCTAGTTTTTCTAGCCCTATAAATTTGGGGGTTTGGGCATTGTTTTTCTCTAAGATTTCTAGTGGACTTTGAGCCAATTTTTCCTACTTCATTAAAAGAGTTTTCTCCACTAAATTGAGAGCTAATACTTCCAATCAAAAGGGGAGTTTATTTTTGAGTGTGTTAAAAGAGATTTCTTGAGTTTTCCTCCACCATTCTCATCCTAGTTTTCTCACACAAACACTTGAGCTATCCATTGATTATTCATTCTATAGGAGTGTTGTAGTGAGAGTGTTTATTGGTGATCAAAGTGTTTAGATCACCAAGAGATCTTTTCTTGTTCTTTGAGGAGGCGGATAAGTGTGTTCGCTGTGGTTTAGAGTTCGTGTGTGAACTCTTGGTTTGAGGTGCGGCCTCGGCGAGCTTGTGGGCTTGCGGTGTGTACGGACTAGAGAGAGTCCAAGGAGTTCAAGTGTGAACTCGCCTTGTAGGTGTTGCGACACCGAGTGATCCGGTGGGATCGATTATAGTGGAAATCCTTCGTGTGTCGAAGGCGGGGATGTAGAGCAAGTGTGCTCGAACCTCGAAACAAATCCCTTGTGTTTGCGATTGCTCTTTCTCTCTTTGTCTCTTGTTTATATCTTGCATACTTATCTTGTCTTTATCTTTATATGCATGATATACATTTGTGCTTAATTGTTATATTGCTTGGGATTGTTTGCTAACACTTGTATTCAACCAAGAGAACCAACGCGGCACCTCAACCCTTATCTAGGGGAATCTAGAGGAGTTAGTACAGAGCCCTTCACGGGGAATTCGGCTACACTCTTGTGTTATACGTGGTGTTTAGTGTAATAGTTTAGTTTAGGTCATAATAGTTTTTAATTCCGCATTTAGTGACCATTAGATTAGCCATCACCTATTCACCCCCCCTCTAGGTGATTTACATATATATATTGGAGGTATTATTCCATAGTTCTGTTAGGCTTTCTAACGAGCCTTTAGTCGGTGACTCCCAAATCAAAGGTCTTAGGGCACCGGGAAAGAAAACACCCCAAGGACTTAAGGACTCGAACAAATAAGGCCACAAAACTAAGGATTTTATTTATTATATGGACCATTTTTAGGCATGAATACTTATACTTTATGAGGCACAAGTACCCAGCTTAATTAGAGGATTTTATATATATATATATATATTTCTTTTTCTTTTTTTAATAAGGCATAAGAATCTTTGTTTTTAAACCCTAAGTGTGTAAGTGTATAAAGTATACATATTTCATCAAGGTAAAATCAAGACTATATTATTATTTCAAATTTTCTTCCTAACCCTATAAATTAAACAAATAATCTTATATTGATCAAGTATAAGAAATCCTACTTGTGATTCTCATATTCCTTAAAATTAACTTAATTTCTTACAAAAAATAGGTCAAATTATTGTTTCTTTTTTCAAAAAGTTTTAAAACCAAAGAAAATGTTAATTTTTTTTATAAATAAAAAGAAAACCAAGAAAACCTATGTTATGTTAGAACCATCTCCCACACCTATCTCATGCATTATTCTCAATGTATGAATGAATACATACATGCATGAAAAAGAAGAAAGGGAAGGAAAAATATTACCTCAAGGTAGTGGTTTCGGTGGATGTCAGATTGAGGCAAGCATTAATACCCAATCAAGATAATATGGTGGTTCACAAAACTCACTTTTATTGCCCTCTTTTCAGTTTACATATTTACAATCCCCAATATGAATAAGATCATTCAAGATCCTATCATGGACATTATTCCCTTTACATGACCAATTTTAAAAAATCATCACTGAGTCATTATGGTCAATACTTTGGTCTAACAATTGAATGTGATTTTGTGAAATGGATGATTTGGGCTCTAAAATGAAAAGTTTGGGAACCAAAACTAACTCGAAAAAATCAACTTTGGGTTCGAGAGTCGGCTTTGGTTCAAGAGCTGAGTCCAAATCAAAGAATTTAATTTCACATTTTTTTCCATCAGTGAAATGTGACTATCCAAAAGAGGTGATTCAATTTCAAAATCTATGGATACAGGAATCAATGTTGGCTCGGGAAATGGGTCCAACTTGGGTAAGGATACCGGAGTCATATAGATTCAAAAATTAGAATTGAATCACAAAGTTGTGAGTTGGGGTCACATTCATGTTCAAATTCAATTTCATTGAAATAAAACTTGTCAATTTGTCAATAGGTTGATATTGGTCAAGTTTAAAGTTTTGTGGTGAAATTGAATCTTGGTCAAAGTCTTCAATATACTATGATTCTTGGTTTTCATCAATATGGCTAGAATTGTTGGGAATAGTCAAAGATTGGGTAGGGGAGTTTTCTTATTCCTACGTATGTTTTCCAATCGACTAAGTCTTATTTCTATCATATTGAAAAGATCGCTTTGAAATTAAATCATGGATTCCATACTCTTTTCTAAGTCGGTATATTCTTCTTATTGTAGGACTTGAAAAATGGAGTAAGGATCTTGGATTTGAAATTTTTGATGGGATTTCGAGTCTTCTAGATTTTGAATTCGCCACTCAAACTCTTCTAAGGCTTTCATTCTCTTTTCCCAGTCAATTGGTTCTTCTATTAGTTGTCCGAGAAAAGGAGTATATGAAGCAGGATGTTGGTAAGGTGGTTGATTATATAACTCGAGAGAGTTGTATTCCACTGACTTTGTGAAGAGTAGTGATGATTTTTTCAGTCATGTTCATAATATTAGGACTGGGGCATATATTGATTCGGATAAGACCAATCTGGCATATTTGGTTAGTTAAAGTTATGATATGCTGGGTTAATAATATCTGAGTCAAAAGAGGCCGAGGTGAAGTATGGATCATTATATGCATTAGAATAATTATAATTGTAATCTATATTACAAAGATGTCAAAAAAATAAAAACAAACAAACAAACAAACAAACAAAACAAAAAAAATCTAGCCTAAGTTAGGGTAGATCTTAGACTTAGATGACTCCTAACTGGTTAGACTGTCCACATGGGGTATATTACAGAATATGACCACAAGTTAATCGGCCAGGTAGGAGCAAGACCAGTGGGAGGTATCCATGCCTAAGCAACGGGCTTAATTATGCCAAACCACTGTTCTTTAATGTTTTGCCTCTCAATTCCCAACCTTTGACACCGATTTGGCAAGAGTCAAATTCTATCAACTTTCCCTTAGGTCAGTCTCTTATTGAGTCCAAGATGTCTCTAGGGCCAACGTCTGCTCAGTTTTAATTAAGCTTGGGTTAGTAAGTGAGGAGATTATTTGTGGGATAAGAGAGGGTAATGACTTTCCCATCTTATCTTGTTTATAGGACAAGCCCTTAATTCAATTAGTGCAGTGTACAAGTATATAGCAAAAAGTAACACTCAAGTAGTATTCCATACAAGAATGACCTTATACTAAATGTTATACATACGTACCTTGGCTCCAGCACTCTTCAACAGTAAATAGAAAATGTAACAAAATAGACACATGCCTAAATGCAAGTCTAAACATTTTTTTAGTATTTACAAGCAACAATTTACTGTTGAAGTTAAAAAAAGTGTGTACAGTGATTTAAATAAGAAAATAAATATTTGCAGAAACTTAAACTTTGCAATTCAACCAACCTGCAAAAAATAGAGGTTAGTAGTTCACTGAAACTGCCGCGAGAATGCAGCAAATCTGAGGGCTTCTGGGCTCTGCTTTCTTGAGCAGAGTCCAGGGCCACTTATATGTCCACCGTAGTAAAAAAATTTCTTAATGTCTCTTCCTATACACAAGAACAGAGAAGAAAGTTAACCAATATAGTAAACAAAAAAGAGTTACTTATCGTCCCTCCCTACAACGGTGCCAAAATTTAATTGAGATAAACTTGTGCACAAAAATATAGAATTAGGAATGAAGATTAAGAAAGTGCAACGTTCTCAATACTACCGCTAGAAAAAGTGGCCATGTGGATTGTGATCCACAAGAAGGGACTTGCGATGGAAGCGTGTTGTAATTTCTTTTTTAGTTCACTTAAAATAGTTAAAATTCTTCTTTGCTCTTGAAAAGAAAAAAATAAAAACTATGTTAATTTAGAAAAGAAAGTTGAAGATAGACATAGATGGTTTTGAAATCATTTTAAATTTAAAAGAAGAGTTAAATTAAAAGAGAAAGAACTAAAAGAAAGAAGGAGAAAAATATTGATTTTTAGAAGTGTTTCTAACTATAAAATGAAAAGAAGGAAAATAAAAATCTAAAGTTTACTTACCTCTTTATTCACCTTAGATCCTAAGCAAAACTTTTCTTGGCTTGAAGACGATCACCGCATAGAATATAAGATTATCCTCACTCCAAACTGCCTATATTATATCATCAAAACTATGAAAAATAAGCATGAAATGATACAAAACTTACCCGTTTAGAAATGGAATCTTTAGAAATGGAATCTATCGTCATAAACCATCAGTTGCTCTTGCAAGGGCGAGGCACATTCGAGGCCATTAGAAGCATAAGGATTGAGATCAAGCATAAAAGAGAAAATACTAAAGAAAAAGAAAGAATAAAACAAAAAATGTAACTTTGATTAAATAAGGAACTATAAGAAGAAGGAGGAACTTACATCAATTGTCACATTTGAATTCACTCTCTTTTTCCTATGAATCTCTCTCTAATCTCAATTATATAAAGAAACAGAAAATTACATAAAGAAAAACAAAAACCTAAGTTAAAACTAAAGCAAAACCTAGCCTAAACTCTCCGCTGGAGTGGTGCCCCTTTGCCTTTGCAGGTATTTATAGCCTAAACTGGATAATGAAGAGCGTACAAAGATAGGAGCAAGATCTCTTACCCAATATAAAAGATCATCTGATAAGGTTGGAGATAAGGTTGGAGATAATTTTTTGTTTTATCTCTTGATCTTCAGTTAGATTATGTCTTATCTCTCTAAATCTTTTGAATATACATTCCAATTCTTTAGATGTATATTGATAGGACTGCATTTGGACTTCTGAATTTGTCTCTATCTCGTTGATTCTTCAACCTAACCAAATTGATTCTTCTAAATCTAATTTTAACTGTATTTATTTGGCTTTATCTTCAATTAACCAAATAGATCCAATTAAATCAGAATTTAATTGTCTTTTATTTGGCGTTATCTTCTATCCCCTCAATAAGATAAACTTGCAAAATAAGATATTAAGACAAGAAATTAATAGAATTTATTACAAGATAGATGTAGGAATGTACTAATAGATATGCAATAAACGTGTACAATCACGCGTAGACTTTAGTTACCAACCTGGCCTTATAGCGTACAGTATCACCATCTAGAGATCCTTACTTTTTCACGAACACCCACTTATAACCAATAGCATTCTTTCACTTAGGTAATTTTGTCAATTCCCAAGCGTCGTTCTTATGAAGAGAATTCATGTCTTCCATCATGGCATCCTTCCACATCTTAGACTCTGAACTCATGTCAGCATCCCTATATATATACAAAATCATATTTGTAGTGAGCTGATTGTGAAAAAAATGTATTGAAAATAAAGTCAAGAGTTAAAGTCTGAAAGTTCTTAGTCTCTTCTCAATTTAACCGCGTGGTAAGGGCTAGACGGGTCGATCCACAAGGAAGGATGTGATGGAAACTTTTCGGAACGAATTCTCTACACAAATAGCTTGAAAAAAGAATATTGATTGTAAGAAAAGGTTTTAATTAAGTAAAAGATATTATAATCTACTAATCATCTACCACAACCAAGTATTAGTCTAAGAAGGAAGAACATCATGTTGAATTTATAAAGATCTACCCTGGGGTTTTGATTGAGAATCAAGTAAGATGAGTAAGGAATAATGTAAACCCTAATTAGAATACACCAAATAAAATTAAATTTTAGTTCATCCTAGTTTCTAAACATAGCATAAGAAAAGTATTTTAAACCTAACAACATGCTATCAAAGTTTATAAATATGAACTAAGAGTAACCATTAAAATGTACAACCCTAAATTAGTTCAACTTAACTAATCATTCATCTTCAAGAATATCAATTTAATCCTAGGGTTTCTAACAAGCATAGGTGTCAATCTGTTCATCTTTTAGACTAAACTTAAGTTGATCGAGAGATTAGAAAACTACAAGATAAATTAGTTATTCATATTTTTTTATTTTTAAAAAGATATATAACGAGAAGGGCAATTTGCATTAAAAAGAAGAATAAAAGAAACTAAAGCAATGAAAACAATGAAATTAAAGAACAAGAGAAAGAGATGAAAAGAATAATGTACCTTTATTAATGGATATCACTGGCCAATTACAAAGTCCTTCTTCTTCAAAAATATTCTTCTTCAAATTGAAAGCTAAATAATACAATTGAAATTCAGAAAATAAATGGACAAATAATCATATACTCAATCTCTGAGGTGCCTCTCCTCTGTTGCTCTTCAAGTTTATTTATAGGAGATTTGAGAAGAAGAGTCTCACACAAACATCTCAACCAAAATTCGACGCACGCAGCCCCAGGACTGTCGTGTTTTCGCGCAAAAAGGGCCTGTCGCGGCATTTTTGTGGCGTATGGTCACGAGCTTTGGCGCGTGGCTTCATCTTATCCGTTCATGAGAAGATCTCTCCTCAGAATCTTCATTTGATCCCCGAATTTTAAAATATTTCGATCTTGTAGATCAAGTTATCTCTAAATCGGGGTTAAATTCAAATTTTCTCCCCTTTATCTTCAACTTATGGTGGAAGCAACCGGAATTTGAATAGAAGTTCACTTTTATCTTCAATTGGAATGAAAATTTATCTTATTCTATCTTTTTTTCTCTTCTAAGTTTTAAATTAAATTAATTTAAAACTCAAATTTAAATGAGACAGAATAGAACCTTCCTTTATCTCCCTAATTAATCTTTATTTTCATAACAATTGTGAGCTTTTGGGCTTCTTTTGGACTTTCTCTTGGATTATGGAGGCCTGCATATTACTAAACAATAAATGAATTAAATAGTAATGCTTTATAAAAATAAGTATGAAAATGAGACTAAAAATATGCATTATTAATGACCAATCACACCTCCACACCTATCTTTTTGCTCGTCCTTGAGTAAAAATAAAAAACTAATCTAACTATTCTAATCTCACTTTTGTAGGAATCACGATTGCACTTAGAACGTGCAATAGGCTGTTAAACCTCTAGGTTACCCCTAGAGGACGAGTGTTGTCTTGTGAGGGTTTTCAGTGAATTATACCCATAAAATTCATAAAGAAAGAAAAATAAAATGTTAGTATTTTCGAAATTCCATTTTAAAAGGGGGAATATTTGAAATATTTTTGAGAAAAATAAGTAATCTATAAGTCTTAGGAACTATACTTAGTCTCGATGCAAAAAAATTTTTATCAATTTAGGTTAGGATTAAAACTGAATTTCTCACTTAGTCTTTTATTTTACCCTGAGTCATATGCACCTTTGTGATCGTGAGTTTTTGACTTGGGATTCATCAACTTTAACTCTTATGCCTTGTATATAATTTTTTCTTTCTTTTGCAGAAGTTCAAAGTATTACCACTTCGTTACCCTTTAAGCACTTCTTTTTTTTAATATGTATAACTCATCTAATTTCTTTTTGCGTAAGTATCAAGGCTTCTTGAGACCCTAATACCTAACTAATTGATTATTAGATGTGTTAATGCATATAATATATTTATATATTTTTCTTTTTTTAAACTTACCTAATTACCTTTCGTGCAAGTACCAAGGCTTTCTTAGGCCAAAGCACCTAGCTAATCAATAATTAGATTTGTTTATTTTATATATTATTTTTTAAAGATACAAAAATCTTTGTTTTGAATCCCAAGGGTGCAAGTATATAAAATATGCATATTTCGTCAAGGTAAAAATATCCTAAATTACTTTTTCAATTTTTTCTCATAAACCTAAAAATCAAACAAATAATCTTATTTTGACCAAGCAGTAAGAAATCCTAATTATGATTTTTTTATTCCTTAAAATTAACTTAATTACTTTCAAAAATAAATCAAAGTATTGTTTTCTTTTTCAATTTTTTTAATTTTAATTTTAATTTAATTTTTTAAAAAAAAGAAAAAAATCTACCTATGCTAGCATGTTAGTACACCCTCCCCCACACCTATCTCATGCATTATTCTCAATGCATGAATGAATGTATGCATGCAAGGAATAAAGTGTAGAAAGTGGTACAAAATATATACATCATGTTTCTCCCATGGGGAGGTCACATTTTAGCTCTCTTCCTCTCCAATCTTATGATTGATCATCAATAATCATATTTTTATTCACATTTTCATGCTTAATTTTTATAAAATATCACTATTTAATTTGTTTCATGTCTAGTAATGTGCAGGCCTTCATGTTCTAAGAGAAAGCTCAAAAGAAGCCCAAAAACTCACAAGTATTATGAAAATAAAGATTAATTGGGAGGATAAAGGAAGCTTCTACTCTATTCTATTTGAATTTGGGTTTTAAATTAAGTTAATTTAAAATCTAGATGAAGACAAAGGTATAACAAGATCAATCCTCATCCCAATTAAAAATAAAGGTGGACTCCTATTCAAATTTCGGTTGCTTGCACCACAAATTGAAGATAAAGAGAAAAAAATTTGAATTTAACCCGGATTTAGAGATAACTTAATCTCCAAGATCGAAATATTTCAAAATTCAGGGATCAAATGAAGTTCTGAAGATTGATCTCCACATAAACAAACGAGATAAATCTACGCGCCAAAGTGCATGACCAAATTCCAAAAAATTACCACGGCCCCTCCTTTTTTTGCCACGGAAACGCGACAATTTTGGGGCTGCGTGCGTTGAGTTTTGATGGAGGTGTTTGTGTGGGACTCTACTTCTCAAATCTTCTATAAAAACCCCTGAAGAGTAAAAGAGTAGAGTCATCTCAGAATTCACTGTAAGATTTTTGTTAGCCATTTATTTTTCGAATTGTAATTGTATTATTTAGCTTTCAATTTGAAGAAGGAGATTTTTGAAGAAGAAGAAGACTTTGTAATTGGCCAGTGACATCCACTAATAAAGTTTCATTATTCTTTTCATCTCTCTCTTGTTCTTTAATTTCATTTTTTCATTGCTTTAGTCTCTTTTATTCTTTTCTTTTAATGCAAATTGGCCTTCTCATTATATATCTTAAAAAAAATAAAAAATATGAATAACTAATTTATCTTGTAGTTTGCTAATCTCTCGATCAACTTAAGTTTAGTTTAAAAGATGAACTGATTGAAATCTATACTTGTTAGAAATCCTAAGATAAACTTGATAATTCTTGAAGATGAATAATTAGTTAAGTTGAACAAATTTAGGGTTGCAATTTTTAATGGTTACTCTTAATTCATATTTAGATACTTTGATAGCATCATGTTAGGTTTAAAAGACTTTTCTTATGCTATCCTAGTAGGATGAACTAAAATTTAATTTTAATTAGTGTACTCAAATTAGAGTTTATAATATTTTTACTCATCTTACTTGATTCTCAATCAAAAATCTATGGTAGATTTTTATAGATTCAATATGATATTCTCCCTTCTTAGACTAATACTTGGTTGTGGTAGATGATTAGTAGATTATAATCTCTTTTTCTTAATTAAAACTTTTTCTTACAATCAATATTCTTTTTCTAAGCTATTGTGTAGAGAATTCGTTCCGAAAAACTTCCATCGCATCCTTCCCTGTGGATCTACCCGTCTAGCCCTTGCTATGCGGTTATATTGAGAAGAGATTAAGAACTTTCTGACTTTAACTCTTGACTTTACTTTCAATTCACTTTCTCTTCTTCAATCAAAATTTTGATTGAAGAAGAGAAATTGTATTGAAAAAAAGAAGAAGTTAAAGTCAGAAAAATCTTAGTCTCTTCTTAATTTAACCGCGTAACAAAGACTAAATGGGTCAATCCACAAGGAAGGATGCGTGGAAGCTTTGCGGAAAGAATTCTCTATACAATAGCTTGGAAAAAGAATATTGATTGTAAGAAAAAATTTTAATTAAGCAAAAGAGATTGTAGTCTACTAATCATCTACCACAACCAAGTATTAGTCTAAGAAGGGAGAACATCATATTGAATCTATAAAAATCTACCCTAGATTTTTGATTGAGAATCAAGTAAGATGAGTAAAAATATTGTAAATTCTAATTAGAGTACACTAATTAAAATTAAACTTTAGTTCATCCTAATTTCTAAGCATAGCATAAGAAAAGTCTTTTAAATCTAACATGATGCTATCAAAGTATCTAAATATGAACTAAGAGTAACATTAAAAACTGCAACCCTAAATTAGTTCAACTTAACAAATTATTCATCTTCAAGAATTATCAATTTAATCCTAGGGTTTCTAACAAGCATAAATTTCAATCAGTTCATCTTTTAAACTAAACTTAAGTTGCTCGAGAGATTAGCAAACTACAAGATAAATTAGTTATTTATATTTTTTTATTTTTAACAAGATTTGTAATAAGGGCAATTTGTATTAAAAGAGAAAGAATAAAAGAAACTAAAGCAATAAAAACAATGAAATTAAAGAACAAGAAAGAGACGAAAGGAGTAATAAAACTTCATTAATGGATGTCACTGGCAATTACAAAGTCGTTCTTCAAAAAAAAAATTCTTCAAATTGAAAGCTAAATAATACAATTGAACTTCGAAAAATAAATGGCTAACAAATAATCCTATACTCAATCTCTGAGATGTCTCTGCTCTGTTGCTCTTCAGGTGTATTGATAGGAGATTTGAGAAGTAGAGTTCCACATAAACACCTCCACCAAAACCTGACGCACGCAACCCAGAATTGTCGCGTTTTCGCGGCAAAAAAAGAGGGGCCGCGGCAATTTGTTGGAATTTGATCACGCGTTTTGGCGCGTGGCTTCATCTCGTCCGTTTATGTGGAGATCTATTTTTAGAATCTTCATTTGATCCCCGAATGTTGAAATATTTCAATCTTGGAGATCAAGTTATCTCTAAAGTCGGGTTAAATTCAAATTTTCTTCTCTTTATCTTCAACTTATGGTACAAGCAACCGAAATTTGAATAAGAGTTTACCTCTATCTTTAATATGGGATGAGGATTGATCTTGTTCTACCCTTCTCTTCATCTAGATTTAAAATTAATTTAATTTAAAATCCAAATTCAAATAGAATAGAGTAGAAGCTTCCTTTATCTTCCCAAATTAATCTTTATTTTCATAATAATTGTACGCTTTTGGGTTTCTTTTAGGCTTTCTCTTGAATTATGGGAGCTTGCACATTACTAAATAATAAATGAATTAAATAGCAATATTTTATAAAAAATAAGTAGAAAATGTGAATAAAAATATGTATTATTGATGACCAATCACACTCCCACGACTATCTTTTTGCTCGTCCTCAAGTAAAACAAAAAAGAAAAATCTAAACTAATTCACTTTTGTAGGAATCACGGTTACACTTAGCATGTGCAATAAGATGTTAAACCTCTAGGTTACCCTTAGAGGACGAGTGTTGTCTTGTGAGAGTTTTCTGTGAATTAGACCCACAAAATCCATAAAGAAAGAAAAAAAAATGTAAGTATTTTTGAAATATTTTTGAAAGAGAGAAAATATTTGAAATATTTTTGAGGAAATCAAGTAATCTATAAGTCTTAGGATCACCAAATTATTCATTCCTATAGTTAGTCTCGATGTAAAAAATTTTATTATCAATTTAGGTTAGAATTAAAACTGAATTTCTCACTTAGTCTATTATTTTACCCTAAGTTATATGCACCTTTGTGATCGTGAATTTTTGACTCGGGATTTGTAAACTTCAACTCTCATGCCTTATATATTTATTACTTTCTTTTTTTTGAAAGAAGTTCAAAGTATTACCATTTCGCTGCCCTTTAAGCACTTCTTTTTTTTAAATATGTAAAACTCATCTAATTTTCTTTTGTGTAAGTATCAAGGTTTCTTGAGACCCTAATACCTAACTAACTAATTATTAGATGTGTTAATACATATAATATATTTATATATATTTTTCTTTTTCTCAAACTTAACTAATTACCTTTCGCGTAAATACCAAGACTTCCTTAGGCTAAAGTACCTAGCTAATTAATAATTAGCTTTGTTTATTTTACATACACTTTTCTAAGGCATAAGAGTCTTTATTTTGAATCCCAAATGTGTAAGAGTATAAAGCATGCATATTTCATCAAGATAAAGATATAAAGACTAAATTATTTTTTCAATTTTTCCTCCAAACCTAAAAATCAAACAAATACTTTTATTTTGACCAAGTAGTAATAAATTCTAATTATAATTTTCTTATTTCTTAAAATTAATTTAATTACTTACAAAAGATAAGTCAAAATATTATTTTCTTTTTCAAAAAGTTTTTTTAAATTTTTTTTTAATATCTACTATGTTAGGTTGTATGTTAGTAAACCATTAGAAATTAAAAAAAATTAAAAAATCTTTTTGAAAAGGAAATAATATTTTCACTTATCTTTGTAAGTAATTAAGTTAATTTTAAGGAATAGGAAAACCGTAATTAGGATTTCTTACTACCTCGTCAAAATAAGAGTATTTATTTGATTTTTAGGTTTAGGAGGAAAAATAAAAAATATAATTTAGTCTTGATATCTTAACCTTGATAAAATATATATGTTTTAACACTTACACATTTGGGATTCAAAACAAAGAATCTTATGTCTGAGAAAAGTATATATAAAATAAACAAACCTAATCATTAATTAGCTAGATACTTTGGCCTAAGGAAGCCTTGGTATTTACGCGAAAGGTAATTAGGTAAGTTTGAGGGATATATATATATATATATATTATATGTATAAACATATCTAATAATCAATTAGTTAGGTATTAGGGCCTCAAGAAGCTTTGATACTTACACAAAAGAAAATTAGATGAGTTATACATATTTAAAAAAAAAAGTGCTTAAAGGGTAACAAAGTGGTAATACTTCGAACTTCTTTCAAAAAAAAAAGTAATAAATATATAAGGCATAAGAGTTGAAGTTTACGAATCCCAAGTCAAAAATTCACGGTCACAAAGATGCATATAATTTAGGATAAAATAATAGACTAAGTGAGAAATTTGATTTTAATTCTAACCTAAATTGATAATAAAATTTTTGTATCGAGACTAAGTATAGAAATGAATAATTTGGTGATCCTAAGACTTATAGTTTACTTGATTTTCTCAAAAATATTTTAAATATTTTCTCTCTTTCAAAAATGGTATTTCAAAACTACTAACATTTTGTTTTTCTTTCTTTATGGATTTTGTGAATATAATTAACTGAAAACCCTCACGAGACAACACTCGTCCTAGGGGTAATCTAGAGGTTTAACGGATTGTTGCACATACTAAGTACAACTGTGATTCCTACAAAAGTGAATTAGGTTAAATTAGTTTAGATTTTTTTTATTTTACTCGAGGACAAGCAAAAAGATAGGTGTGGGGTGTGATTGGTCATCAATAATACATATTTTTATTCACATTTTCATGCTTAATTTTTATAAAACATTACTATTTAATTCATTTATTGTATAGTAATGTGTAGGTCTCCATAATCCGAGAGAAAGCTCAAAAGAAGCCTAAAAGCCCACAATTATTATGAAAAAAAGATTAATTGGGAAGATAAAGGAAGCTTCTACTCTATTCTATTTGAATTTGGATTTTAAATTAAGTTAATTTAAAATTTAGATGAAGAGAAGGGTAGAACAAGATCAATCCTCATTCCAATTAAAAATAGAGGTGGACTCCTATTCAAATTTTAGTTGCTTGTACCACAAGTTGAAGATAAAGGGAAGAAAATTTGAATTTAATCCGTATTTAGAGATATCTTAATCTCCAAGATCGAAATATTTCAAAATTCAGGGATCAAATGAAGTTCTGAAGATAGATCTCCACATAAACAGACGAGATGAAGCCACGCGCCAAAGCGCGTGACCAAATTCCTGGCGCGTGACCAAATTCCAAAAATTGCCGCGGACCCTCCTTTTTTTCCGCGAAAACATGACAATTCTGGGGCTGCGTGCATCGAGGTTTGGTGGAGGTGCTTGTGCGGGACTCTACTTCTCAAATCTCCTATAAATACCTTTGAAGAGTAACATAGCAGAGGCATCTCAGAGATTGAGTATAGGATTATTTGTTTGCCATTTATTTTCTGAATTTCAATTGTATTATTTAGCTTTCAATTTGAAGAGGAGATTTTTGAAGAGGAAGAAGGACTTTGTAATTGGCCAGTGACATCCATTAATAAAGGTTCATTATTCTTTTCATCTCTCTATTGTTCTCTAATTTCATTATGTTCATTGCTTTAGTTTCTTTGATTCTTTTCTTTTAATGCAAATTGCCCTTCTCATTATATATCTTGTTAAAAATAAAAAAAATATGAATAACTAATTTATCTTGTAGTTTGCTATCTCTCGATCAACTTAAGTTTAGTCTAAAAGATGAACTGATTGAAATCTATACTTGTTAGAAACCCTAAGATTAAATTGATAATTTTGAAGATGAATAATTAGTTAAGTTGAACTAATTTAGGGTTGTACTTTTTAATGGTTACTCTTAGTTCATATTTAGATACTTTGATAGCGTCATGTTAGGTTTAAAAGACTTTTCTTATGCTATGCCTAGAATTAGGATGAACTTGTTGTGCCCCCCAGACACCACTCGATGTGCGCAGCGGTTCGCAGAAGAAGAGACACAACAACCACCACTTGATCTTGAGGAATCCGCCCTCCTGGCGGAGACTCGATTCAGCCGGAGAAACAACCAACGCAGCAGGAACAACTACCAATAGAGAAAACCAATCAACGCACAAATTTAACGAGGTTCGGTCAACGTGCCTACGTCCTCGGGGTAAGGGAGAGAGAGATCTTATTGATTCAACAATCAATACAACTATTACAAGAGAGAATTCTTGAGGGATTTTCTAGGGATACAATACATGAGGCCTCTAGCCTCTATTTATAGCCACAGAGTCCCTGAGTTTATGGAAACCTAGGTTGGATTCAATCCCAATCAGAAAAGGAATTCGAATCCTAAAAGGAAACTCCAGCCGCGTCCGTCAGTCGACCGGCCCGGTCGACCGCGCCTTCCCGAGAGCGAGGCCACTTCAGTCGGTCGACCAGGGTCAGACGACCGCTCCAACCTGTGCACGCTCGTGCACGCCGGTCGACCGGGCCATCGACCGGGAGCACAAATAGCCTGCTCCATGCGCCGTTCCTTGTTCCTTTGTCGTCCGATCTCTGTGCTATCTTCTTCCATCTCCTCCATCTCCTCTATCTCCTCTCTCATAACAATTCTCCACCTCGGTGAAGATTTTTCAAATCTGAGCCGATCTCCAACGTACCCCAGTTTATCACCTGGCGAAATCAACACACGATCTCGACGAAATCGACACACGATCTCAGCTTGCGCGCACTGAACAAAATCGACACACGATCTCAGAGAAATCGACACACGATCTCGGCTTGGAATCTATAGCTCAGCTATCCATTGGAATGCACCACACATGCCTTCCCTATGCTTCACCTTAGGAGAACTTCCATACATGCCGATCACCGAACGTGGCTCCTACTCCGCAACTTCACGACCTCACAAAGAACTCATCATGAGCCAACACTGACTCTCCAACTGACTAGCTCTATCTAATCTACATGTCTTCAGCTGACGGTCCAACCAAGTCTGCGCAGAGCACACCGAACACCATCATCGGCTTCAACAACTGGATGCACACCACTCCTTATGCAAGCTCAACATCTTCTCACCAGAAGATCAATCTGTTCATCGAGATCACAACACCTCACCTCTATGTGAAGTCCAACTCTTCACCTCTACGTGAAGTCCAACCGGCCACAACACTTCACCTCTACGTGAAGCCTCTCCACCTCTACGTGAAGCTCCAATCGGCCACAACTCTTCACCTCTACGTGAAGTTCCAATCAGCTTCTCGAGAACCCAAACAGCTTCATACGGGTTGCATCCCAAATGGCTGCGCCTTTACGGCTGCCTACGTACCTTGCCCAAAGGATCAAGCCAACCGTAGTTCATTAAAATGAGCTTCATCAAGCTCAAGTACTTGTACCTGAATTGCAGCAGAGAACCTGTCTAGCTGAGTCATATGAACCTCCTCACGACCATCATGGAGAACAACAGCCTTCAACTTGAGCTTGTCGCGATCACAAGCTTGAGATTCATTGTTCTTTAACCACAAGCGTGGTTTTACCTTGGTTCCAATGGCTACAAACAACTCGACATCCTCAACAATGTCTTCAACCTGTTCAGCATCAACCCTGGCTACATGATCTCCACCCGGTGTCACATCTGGTGAAGTTTTCTCTAATGCCGAACCAACTGGAGATGGTGGAGTAGCATCAACCTCCACCCGCTGTGATACTTCCTTGGTCTCTGTTCTTTCCACCTGCTGAGAGACGGTGGACTTCAACACTGAAGTCTCATCAAATGTGACATGTCAGCTCAACACGATCTTCTTGTTTTCGGGGTCCCATAACCTGTAACCTTTCATATTCCTTTTGACACCCAAAAACACAAATCTCTTTGCTCGCGGATTCACCTTGCCATTCTTGGCACTAAAGTAGGTCGGACTTTCAAATTCCCGTAGCAAATCATGATCTTGAGCAGCTTTCCCAGACCAAATTTCCAATGGAGCTTTACCTCCTATCGCAGTCAATCCATTTATGAGATGCTAGCATACACAATCGCCTCAACCCAAAACGATTTATCTAATCTTGCATTAGACAATAACCACCGAACCTTCTCCATCAAGGAACGGTTTACTTCCCTAACCAACCCATTTATACCTTTTGTGAAGTGAGCAGCAATACCGGTGTTCTGGCTAAATCGTAGGAATTGGTTCATGTCTCTTCCAACATTACCAATCTGTAGCTCCTTGATCTTCCTACCAATCTGCTTCTCCATTCTTCCTCTCCACTTCACCAACATATCTAGGGCTTCACACCTTTGTCTCATGGGATATATCCAACAATGCCTAGATAAACTATCAACAAAAGAGACAAAGTACATGTGACCTCCAAGCGATACAGTCTTAGCAGGTCCCCAAACGCTTACATGAACACAATCAAGAAGACCTTCTGAGCGGTGAGTACTGGTACTGAATTTCACCTTCTTCTTGTCCAGAATGTTGTGTTCACCTTTCAAGTTGCAGGTAGCAGCACCTTCCAATGATCCTTTCTTTGCAGGAGCTCGCAAAGACTTTTCTCCTCTATGTTCGACCTTCACCTGCCAGACCTTCGTTCAACCATCATCTGAAGAAGTAGAAGTCTCCACTTTACCTGTAACAATACTACCCTTCAAGTAGTAGAGATTGTCCCGGCGGACGCCCTGCATCACCACCATTGAGCCTTTGATCATCTTGAGAACACCATCTCGTACAGATATCACAAGACCCAATGCTTCCAAAGCGCCAACAGAGATAAGATTCCTTTTGAGTTGAGGCACATACCTCACCTCCTTCAATTCTCGTACTATCCCATCATCCATCTTGATACGGATTGTACCCATCCCTTCTATATTACACGGATGATCATCACCCATGACTGTGTAACATCTATCTAACTTCTCAAAATTAGAAAACTAGGCCATGTTCGGGCACACATGATAGGTAGCTCTGGTATCTAAGATCCACTCAGTATTATCTGAGTTACAAATAGTAGGAGTAGTAACAGAGAGAGAGAATACCGATGAGTCTTCATCCGATCCATCCGCCTGTGTGAGATTCGCCTCGGTGTTTGACTCCACCTTCTTACCTTTGGCCTTCGAGCATTCAGCTTTTCAGTGCCCTAGTTCCTTACACAAGGCACATTGATTCTTCTTCAGACTTCTGAAGCCTGATCTGGACTTCGATCTTCTCCGATCATCTCTTCCCTTCCTATTGGAACTTCTGCCTCTTACCTCTAATGCCTCTGCTGTTGTTCTTTCCGAAGAAGACAGTCAATCTTGTCTCCTTGCTTCATAGCTCACAAGTGCAGCAGACACCTCACTGTAGTTAAGGGATTGTCTTCCATTAAGAAATGTAAGAGTAAAGGTCTCGTACTCTTCCCTAGGAAGAGAGTTCAAAAGAATTACCGCCTTATCCACTTCACTAGTCTCCACATCCACATTAACTAGATCTGTAAGAAGTTTCATGTAGCGATTCAAGTGTTCATTAACGGAGCATCCTCTTTGCATCTGAAACCCATAGAGCTTACTCTTCAACTGCAATCGCGATTCTATACTCTTCGTCAGATACTTCTTCTCCAGGATCTCCCACAGCTGCCTAGCAGATGTCTCATGCAACACCATATACTTGATGTCTTGTGTCAGACAAGACCTGATCAAGTCACACGCCGAACGGTTCATCTTGTCCCAATCTTCTTACGTCGTTGATGCGCGCTTCTTCTCCAATCGTAGAGTGTCTTCGAGGTTTGATGCCGTCAGCGCATCCATAACCTCACACCTCCACATAGCAAAGCTGTTCGTGCCGTTGAACTTCACCACATCAATCATTGGATGTGGATACATGGATTTCACCGATGTGCTTTCTCCAGCCATCTTCTCAACTGATTTCTCAAACCAATGTGGAAACAAACAGAGTTAGATAAAACAAACAAGATAAAGACTAGATCTTTACCTCCACGCGAAACCCTTGAAGAGTTTCCGAAGTAATCTATGTTGGCCCAAAGGCCATTAGCCCAATATCCCCTTGAATATTTTGATGATAACAAACCATATTTAGTTATGTATTTAACAAATTTTGTTTAAAAGAATTTCAGGTTAAAAACAAGTTGATTGGACGGCTCCACTATCAAGACTCACAAGTTTGGACGTCGCCTAAGATTTGCATCCCTAAGCTAAGCACATTAGAAAGCTTCGGGAACAAGTTTTTGAAGATAAGACCAAGTCAAGATCAAGACAATGAAAAGTCCAAGTTTTGTATTTTTACTTTTCTTTTAGACTTTTTGTCAAAACTAGATGTTAGAAGTAGATTTATGGGATTGTCACTCACACACACACTTTAGTTTGATTCATGGCTTCAAAAACAATTTCTATTTCTAACTTAGTTTTATAGGTAACATGTTTGGAAATTTGTTTTTAGAAACTTTAAGTTTTTTTGGAAAAACCAACTTTTAGAAAAACAAGTTTTTATCAAGAGAAACTTTATCAAAATGTTTTAACATGTTAGGGTAGTGACATATGGTCATACTCCTATTTTTACAAGGTCCAAAACCCCAAACCACTAGACCTAAACAAAAGACCCAAGTTCTGATTTCTGCAAGTTCTGATTTTTCAGAACTGACAGGAACCGGTCGACCGTCCCGGTCGACCGGCGTGCACAAATTGTGCATGTGCACGTCGGGCGACCGCTCGGGTCGACCGAGAGCACTTAGCTGCTCTCTGTATCTCTGGGTCGACCGTGGCGGTCGACCGAGGTCCCCAACGGTCGGAAATATGACCGTTGGCGGTCGACCGGCCCGGTCGACCGAAAGCTGTCAGAAACTCTGACAGATTCCAACAGCTATATTTTTCTGACAGATTTTGTTGGGATCTCACCCCAACAAATCTCTCTTGCTGTTTTACCCAGTTTTTTCAACCCCTATAAATAGTGGGTCACTTCTACATGATAAGACAACTATTCCAAAACATTTTTACAAGAGATTTTCATAAGAATTTCAAGTCTTCATTTTAGAAAAGATTTTCAAAGCCAAAATTTCTATACACCCATTTGAAGCCCATACCTCTACTTCACTCTAGTTTTTGCACTACACAATCCCAAATTTCTACATCTACATATTGGTTATAGGATTGTGCAAGTGAGCTATTTTGTGATCAAGTGTGATCATTTTCTTCTTGAGCGAAGTTGTAGAGGCATCGGCCTCAAGCGAGCTAGTGTGCTCCGGGTGGTGTTGCGACATCACAAGTGATCGGACAAGTGTGTCCTTGTATTGAAGATCCGGTGAGATCGACAATAGTGGAAATCCTTCAAGTGTGAAGGCGGGGACGTAGAGCGTGGCTCGAACCTCGGAAACATATACTTGTGTTTGCGTTTGCTCGAATTTTCTCTAAACTCAAACTCCTTTAATTCTTGCAATACCATTGTGTTATAATTGCTTGTCCTTTAATTTGTGTAATTTGTTAAGTAGAATTTTTAATTCCGCATTGTTGACATATTTCATATAGCCATCACCTATTCACCCCCCCCCTCTAGGTGATTTCAATTGGTATCAGAGCCTAACCCTACAATTTGGTTTAACCACCTTAGGAAGATCCTTGTTATTTGGCTATATTAGTTGCATTCTTCATTTATTATGCTTTATATTATTCATCCATGGCATCACTTGACTTTTCTAGCATCAAGTCCCCACCAAAGTTTGATGGCTTGAACTTTCCCATATGGAAAGTCAAGATGAACCTCTTCCTTAAGTCCCTAGGAGTTAGGGTTGCTAGGTCCATTACAAAAGAATTTATTGAACCCCTCACTGATGAGAGCTCATGGTCCGAGGACACCTCCAAGGATTATGAAGCTAATGCTAGAGCCCAATATACCTTGACCCAAGCCTTAAATGAGGATGACTTATCACGCATCATAAATTCCAAATCCGCATTTGAAGTTTGGAATATTCTTATTGTGACTCATGAAGGAACGTCACAAGTCAAAAGATCTAAGATTGACTTGTTGCGTTCTCAATATGAGAACTTTTATATGTTTGATAATGAGAGCATTGATGACATGCTCACGCGTTTCACCAAGATTACTAATGCTTTATCTTCTCTAGGTGACGCAATCGAGAATGACCAAAAGATAAGGAAGGTCATTAGAGCTCTTCCTAAGGCATGGGAAGTGAAGGCTACTACCCTCAAGGAGCTCAACGATCGGGAGGAGATGGACTTCTCCGGCTTCATTAGAAATCTCAAAACACATGAGATGGAAATGAAGGTTAGAGAAGAGAGGGAGGCGGCCAAGAATAAAGCGCTCGCCTTCAAAGCCACTCCAACCATTCTTGAAGAGGATGACTCATCGGAGGATTGCGATGAGGACTTCGCCATGCTCATCCGGAAGGTGGGCAAGATGTTCTACAAGAAGGGGAGGCAAAGCAACTTCCGAAGAGGGAGACCTCAAGGAAGGTATGAAAAGAAAAGAGAAGAACCCGGTCCTTGCTTCCATTGCAAGAAGATCGGACACCTTATTGCCGATTGCCCCGCTCTTCAAGCGACCACCTCCAAGAACGGCCCCAAGAAGAAGAAAGCCATGGTGGCCACGTGGGATGACACGGAGTCGGATTCCGAAGAGGAGAACGACGCCGCGCACATGTGTTTTATGGCACATGGAGACGATGCTTCGAAGGTAACTATTGACAACTCTTTAGATGAGGATGAGTTGACTATGGATGAGTTAGCTCAATTTTTCGAAGAATTACAACATAGGTATGAGATTTCTCAATCTCATAATAAGAAATTAAAAAGGGAAAATGAGTCTTTAAAAGATAAAATTAACATCATTGAAAAAGAGAAAAATGATTTATCTTGTGCTTTTAAGAAAATAAAAATTGATTTTGAAAAATACAAACTAGCTTGTAAAGGGAAACCCCCATTACATCATGTAATAAGAATGATTTTGTGGAAATGCAAAAACGAGTTGATGTTTTAGATTCAACTCTTAAAAAGTGTGCTTTTGATCTAAATAAATTTGCATCTAGATTTCCTAAGGGAGTAACCCAAGGGAAACACACTCACCATGCACATGCACGAAACATGCACACACACATAAACATGCATACATGTATGGTAGTGGTAGAATTTACATTTGCACGCATTGTGGCCGCAAAGGCCATTTAGAAAAGTTTTGTTTTGCTAAACATAATGTGAACAATAAATATGTTTGGGTTTGTCCTGGTACTAATCCTAAAGGACCCAAAAAGATATGGGTACCAAAAGACCCACCAAATTTAGATGATACAGGTGGATCTTCTTCCTCCAAGACTTAGGGGGAAACGGTGCCCGGGTGGTGGATGGAACAAAGCTCAAAGAACACATCGCATTTGCATCACTATCATGGAGGCACCTATTTTGGAGATTGCCCATGCTTGGTAACTTCTCCATTTAAAAGTTTTTGTTTAGTTATTTATATACACATGTATAGGATTGTTAGTTTACTTTTATGCTACATTGATATATGATAGTGTAAACTTACATCTCCATCATGATTGTGTATATGCCATGTTTTAACATCTTGTTTTTTATACCATGTCCATTGTATGTCCACATGCCATGCCTAAACTAGTTTATTTATATATACACATTGTATTTTCAAAACTAAGAAATAAATTTTGTAAAATTTCATATTCAAGCAAATACCTTAGAGATGGCAATTGCACACCTCAACTCATATCTAGAGGAATCATGAGGATGAAGTTCAGAACCCGTCACCGGGTATTCGGCTTCAACATCTCTAAAACTTTTTTTTTGTATGAAAATTAAATAAAAAGTCTTGTGTGAATATTTTGGTTGACATGATAACCTAATGAAGATTTTAAAAACATTGTTGTATTTTTGTATGTTATATATATCCTATTTAATTATTAAATATTTTCATTTAAATTTTTTTGGGAGCTCTTTCTGTTCACAGTTTTTGGGCAAAGCCGGCCGACCGGCCCTAACCCCGGTCGACCGCCATTAACTGAAAGAGAACAAATTTTTGCTCTCTGTTGTCGGTCGACCCGGACGGTCGACCGCTATGGATTACAGTGCTCTCGGGTTTTTCGGGTCGACCGGCCCGGTCGACCGTGCGTCGATTTCAGCCCCAAATCTGCTATTTATTTCACAGTCTCTCTCACTTCTCTCATAACCAAACCGGCGATCCCCTTTTCTCCCCTTTTCTCCAAAAATTTCCAACTCTCAAAATCTCTCAAATTTCTTCTAAAATCAAGTTGGATTCACTCTTTGTGGGTTAGATCTTCAGTCTCAGGGCTTCCTCACCAACATATTTCAGGGATTTCAAGATCTAGGGTTAGGGTTTTTCTCAACTCAGGTAAAAATCCTTTCTTTTGTTCAAATCTTGCTTTCTAGCCTTTAGAATCTAATTTCTTGTCAAAGATTTTTAGGTTTCCTTTTGTTTAGATCAAGCCATAACCATCTACCCTAAAAATCAACTAAAAATCACTCTTTTCTCCAAAAATGTCAAAGAGATCTAGGTCTGAGAAGGGAAAAAGCATAGTTCCCTCATCTTCCACCACTCCTAAACCTAAAAGACCCTTTGTGAACGATCTTGCAGAAAATCGCTCCATTCAACTTTCCAAAAAGTCTATTATTTCGGGAAGATGTGTAATTCTTAAGGATTTTGAACACCTAGACATCCCCCGTATCCTCAAAAGAAATTCCTTGAATCATTTTATGGCTATTAGGGAACCTGTCTACACATCCCTAGTTCACTATTTCTATGCCAACTATGCCTTTGAGGGAGATCGTGTTAGATCACGTGTTTTAGGGAGAGATATAGACATCCCTATAGTACGATTTGCTGACTTGCTACATCTCTCCTCTGGAGGAGTGGATGTTTATACTTTTGATCTAAACGACTTTGAGTATCCGGACGGTGAGTCTGCGCTCACCGCTTCCACTTTGATCCACGGGGATGACAACCCCGGTTTAGTAAGGAATGAGGAGGTCAACAAATTTACCCTCACCTCTCAAATCCTTGCTAAATTCATTTTCTACAACATTTTACCTAAGTCTGGTGAGTATAGCAATGCTAGGGGTCCAGTTCCTCTCATAATCTATTGCCTTCTGAAAGGCATCAAGATTGATTTTCCTCACTTCATTGCTACTCACATGGCCTCTGACCAGATCCGCATGCTCGGTAGGCACTTGCCTTATGGGATGCTTATTACTCATTTGCTTTAGAGGATAGGATTTGATCTGTCATCTGAGACTCCCTGTCAGCCCGCTGTAAACCTTGACAGCGTCCTTTTGAAGAGGATGCAGCTCAAATGCGTCGTCACGCACAAGAACGCCCTCCTGCACCTCCTGCTGATATCCCAGGGTCATCTTCGGCCCCTGGATCCTCTTCCGTCCCAGGGATTTCATCTGCATCCGTACCATCTTTATCTCCTGAGTTCCAGTCCTTTGTCTCTTCTGAGATTCGCTCTCAGTTCCAGGAGCACCAGACCTGGATTGAGCAGCGATTTGAGCAGCATGATGCAGCCCTTCACGCGGAGATGGATCGCGCTTCCAGGGAATTCGCAATGACATGACTTATTTTGCGAACGCCATGAGATTCGTGGACTCGCAATTTGAGACATTATTTGCGAAATTCGATATGCTTGGTCCAGATCCCACGATAATTTCTCGTCCTCTTCCATCCTCCGGTCCTCCATTCCCTATCAGAGACCCTACTGCGGCTCCACCTCCACAGCCAGGCGTTGCTGGTATCGATCCAGAGGAGGTAGGTCATGAGGATGATGGTGATGATGGAGATGCGACCATGGCAGAGGGTGACGCTGCAGAGAGCTCGTCTGAGGAAGACGATGATGAGGAAGACGTTGTTGAGGAGAGTTCTTCAGAGGACGACGATGCTGCTGGTGGTGCTGAGTGACCTGCCCCTTTTGATGATGTCAAAAAGGGGGAGAGTTATTTATTGAGAGAGACTTGTACCTTTTGTTTGTACTTGACATCTATATTTTGTGTGGTACTGATATTATGTGTTGTTATGTTGTTTGGACATCTTTTTATTTAGTATGGTGGACATGTATCTCTGTATTGTGTATGGACATCTTTTTCAATTCATGTTGTGTTTTTATAAAATATGTTATTATGTATGGACATCTTTTTCTAATCATGTTGTGTCTTTATATGTTATCTTTTTATGACATGAGTATCTTTGGCATGGACATGAGTATTGTGTATGAGTATTGCTATTTATCATTTATCTATGCCTGAGTATGATTTCTTGATATGCATGTGTTGAGGGGGAGCTTCACTTGAAGTCTCTACCCAAAATATTTGTGATAACTATATATGTTTTGTCATCATCAAAAAGGGGGAGATTGTTGGCCCAAAGGCCATTAGCCCAATATCCCGTTGAATATTTTGATGATAACAAACCATATTTAGTTATGTATTTAACACATTTTGTTTAAAAGAATTTCAGGTTAAAAACAAGTTGATTGGACGGCTCCACTATCAAGACTCACAAGTTTGGACGTCGCCTAAGATTTGCATCCCTAAGCTAAGCACATTAGAAAGCTTCGGGAACAAGTTTTTGAAGATAAGACCAAGTCAAGATCAAGACAATGAAAAGTCCAAGTTTTGTATTTTTACTTTTCTTTTAGACTTTTTGTCAAAACTAGATGTTAGAAGTAGATTTATGGGATTGTCACTCACACACACACTTTAGTTTGATTCATGGCTTCAAAAACAATTTCTATTTCCAACTTAGTTTTATAGGTAACATGTTTGGAAATTTGTTTTTAGAAACTTTAAGTTTTTTTGGAAAAACCAACTTTTAGAAAAACAAGTTTTTATCAAGAGAAACTTTATCAAAATGTTTTAACATGTTAGGGTAGTGACATATGGTCATACTCCTATTTTTACAAGGTCCAAAACCCCAAACCACTAGACCTAAACAAAAGACCCAAGTTCTGGTTTCTGCAAGTTCTGATTTTTCAGAACTGACAGGAACCGGTCGACCGTCCCGGTCGACCGGCGTGCACAAATTGTGCATGTGCACGTCGGGCGACCGCTCGGGTCGACCGAGAGCACTTAGCTGCTCTCTGTATCTCTGGGTCGACCGTGGCGGTCGACCGAGGTCCCCAACGGTCGGAAATATGACCGTTGGCGGTCGACCGGCCCGGTCGACCGGAAGCTGTCAGAAACTCTGACAGATTCCAACAGCTATATTTTTCTGACAGATTTTGTTGGGATCTCACCCCAACGAATCTCTCTTGCTGCTTTACCCTGTTTTTCAACCCCTATAAATAGTGGGTCACTTCTACATGATAAGACAACTATTCCAAAACATTTTTACAAGAGATTTTCATAAGAATTTCAAGTCTTCATTTTAGAAAAGATTTTCAAAGCCAAAATTTTCATACACCCATTTGAAGCCCATACCTCTACTTCACTCTAGTTTTTGCACTACACAATCCCAAATTTCTACATCTACATATTGGTTATAGGATTGTGCAAGTGAGCTATTTTGTGATCAAGTGTGATCATTTTTTTCTTGAGCGAAGTTGTAGAGGCATCGGCCTCAAGCGAGCTAGTGTGCTCCGGGTGGTGTTGCGGCAACACAAGTGATCGGACAAGTGTGTCCTTGTATTGAAGATCCGGTGGGATCGACAATAGTGGAAATCCTTCAAGTGTGAAGGCGGGGACGTAGAGCGTGGCTCGAACCTCGGAAACATATACTTGTGTTTGCGTTTGCTCGAATTTTCTCTAAACTCAAACTCCTTTAATTCTTGCAATACTATTGTGTTATAATTGCTTGTCCTTTAATTTGTGTAATTTGTTAAGTAGAATTTTTAATTCCGCATTGTTGACATATTTCATATAGCCATCACCTATTCACCCCCCCTCTAGGTGATTTCAATCTACTCCACCAACTTGATTCCTCGAGCAATCTACATGCTGTTTTTGAGATTGACACACGATCCCACAAACAGTCCAACGATGCTCCGAGATCGACACACGATCTCCGCCAAACAGCTACTGATGCCCTTGAATCAATAGATGATCCCACGTCGAACCTGGGATGCTCTGATACCACTTGTTGTGCCCCCCAGACACCACTCGATGTGCGTAGCGATTCGCGAAAGAAGAGACACAACAACCACCACTTGATCTTGAGGAATATGCCCTCCTGGTGGAGACTTGATTCAGCCGGAGAAACAACCAACGCAGCAGGAACAACTACCAATAGAGAAAAGCAATCAACGCACAAATTTAACGAGGTTCGGCCAACGTGCCTACGTCCTCGGGGCAAGGGAGAGAGAGATCTTATTGATTCAACAATCAATACAACTATTACAAGAGAGAATTCTTGAGGAATTTTCTAGGGATACAATACATGAGGCCTCTAGCCTCTATTTATAGCCACAGAGTCCCTGAGTTTATGGAAACCCAGGTTGGATTCAATCCCAATCAGAAAAGGAATTTGAATCCTAAAAGGAAACTCCAGCCGCGTCCGTCGGTCGACCGGCCGGTCGACCGACCAAAGCCACGGTCGACCGGCCCGGTCGATCGTGCCTTCCCGAGAGCGAGGCCACTTCAGTCGGTTGACCGGGGCCGGTCGACCGCTCCAACCTGTGCACCGGTCGACCGGCCTCCTCCACCGGTCGACCGGGCCATCGACCGGGAGCACAAATTGCCTGCTCCATGCGCCGTTCCTTTTTCCTTTGTCGTCCAATCTCTGTGCTATCTTCTTCCATCTCCTCTATCTCCTCTCTCCCTACAGAACTAAAGTTTAATTTTAATTAGTATACTCTAATTAGGCTTTATAATATTTTTACTAATCTTACTTGATTCTCAATCAAAAAACTAGGGTAGATTTTTATAGATTCAATATGACATTCTCCCTTCTTAGACTAATACTTGGTTGTGGTAGATGATTAGTAGACTATAATCTCTTTTGCTTAATTAAAACTTTTTATTATAATCAATATTCTTTTTCCAAGCTATTGTGTAGATAATTCGTTCCGAAAAGCTTCCATCGCATCCTTCCCTGTGGATTGACCCGTCTAGCTCTTGCTACGCGGTTAAATTGAGAAGAGATTAAGAACTATCTGACTTTAACTCTTGACTTTACTTTCAATTCACTTTCTCTTCTTCAATCATCTCATATTTCTTAAGCTCTTCTTCCTCATATGTCTACATACATTGATCAAAAATTAATTACCATCATACTTCTCTGTTGAAACTTCCTCACTATGAATGCCTAAGAATTCTAACTCAGTTGCTTACATTTTCTCAAAACTTAGATCAACACTTTCCCCTGGAGGCGTGTAATTAATCAAAATATTCCTAATTGGTTCATCCAAACACATGAGTTCTTCTTCAAAGAGGTTTTCAAAGGTTAGGTCAATCGAAGGTTCTTGAATTATATTCTCATGCGGTATATCATTGATTGGCTCATTGAAATTGAAGACACTCAAATCAATTTTCTTTTATTTAAAAGAGACTCTAAAATCAGGATCTCCAACATATGCCTTCTCATTAATATAATCGCATTTATCCTTAAATAATTCATCAAGAAATAGAGGTTCATTCTTTATACCTTCACTTTCTTCTTCATAATTGTTCTCAATGAAGTTTACCTCAAACATTTGGTCTTTTATCTGACGAGGTTGTTATTTGAGGTTGAAGACATTAACCTTGAAAATCACCTAGAGGGGGGTGAATAGGTGATAATGCTAATCAATGCACAATTTAAAAATATGATGCAACAATCGCCCAAAACAAGACTAAGAGCCGAATGCCCCGTGAAGGGTTCTGAACTCCTTCCTCCTGATTCCTCGTAAAATGAGTTGGAGGTGCGCAATGCAACCTTGTTGTATGGGACAAAGATTGACAAGATGAATGACAACAAGTGAATATAGCAATGACAATCAAAAGCAAGTAGTAATAGCAATGAAAGTAGAGCAAGAACAAGGAAAGTAAACCAAACGCAAACACCAAGATTTGTTATTGAGGTTCGAGCACCCAGCTCTACTTCCCCGCCTTCCCCAGAAGGATTCCAACCACTTTCACTATCACAAAGATGTCACAAATACACTAGAGTACCCAACTCCACAATCTCAAGTACAAGCAATCTCTTAGTAGTCAAAAGACCACAAACTCTCTCTTGCAAAATTCTCTTCCCTTACAAAAAGGTCCTTAGAGAACAATGAGTAGGAATGAAGCTCTTGTGTGCAAGGAGAAAAGAAAATGAAATCAGAGAATTCTTGAAACACTTCAGAAATTGAGAGAGAATTTCAGCACAAAAACCAAGAAACCAAGTCTTTTTGAAAGCCTTAAACTTGTGGAAATTTTGATAATTTTTCTAGTCACCAAACTCTCCCTAAACACCCCTATTTATAGGAGAGGGCTAGGGTTTAAAGATAAAACATTTTTAAGGCTAATTAGAATGTATTAAAACCAAAACATGTCACTTAAACACACTTAAGCGAGAAAAGGACAAAAATAAATCTGCTCAGAAGACTAGCCGTTACTGTTCAAACGGCTAGTCCGGTCGACCGGCCCGGTCGACCGCTAGTACAAAGAAAATATCCGTTGCAGGCTACGGTCGACCGGCCCGGTCGACCCAAACAAACAGAGAGCAAAGTGTTACAGTCAGGCAGATCTCGGTCGACCGTCACGGTCGACCGTGAAACGTGCACACTGATACGTACATCTGCCAGAGCCACGGTCAATTCGGGCGGTCGACCGGCTAAGCCTGACATAGGCACGGTCGACCGGGGCGGTCGACCGGCTCAGGCCAAAACACAAGTTTCAAACAGATTTTTGAGGAGATAAACATTTTTATCAAAAGATGTTTTAAATAGGAATAAGTATAAAACATAAATATGGATTTGTAGGCAGAGGATTTTGTATCAAAATATTTTTGTATAATTTATATGAAATAAACTTAGAAATGAGATGTGCGCAAAAACGTGTGTGATGGAGCTTCAAACCTATTCACTATTCTTTAACAAAACTCTAAACTAAAAACAATCTAATAAATTATCTTGAGCAATCTTGAAGTCTTGAGCCAAGCTATGCCTTGCTAGGTCCTTCACTTCTATGTTCCTTCTATGATGTCCAATATGCCTTCTTTACTTCATGAACCTAGAAATTCTTGCAATAGCTAAGCAATAGCCTCCAAATATGGTACAAACCTGAAACTTATCTTAACAAACTAATTAGTACCATATAGCTCATATTTGGTTTGTTATCATCAAAACTCTAAACAAGTGGAGAGTGTAACCTTATGGGCCAACAATCTCCCCCTTTTTGATGATGACAAAACAAATAGGCTATAAGCAAAAATATAGGGGAAGAGAAAGCTCCCCCTCAAATTATGCTATATTAAAAATAAAAAATAATAATGTTTTGCAAGTAAAACATCATGAAACCAAAAGCCATGAGAATATAAAGCACTTGCACTTAAACTCAAATTACAAGAATTCATGAAAACATACTAAAAACATGAAACATATATAAACTCATATGGAACCAAAACCATATGAACTCATAATTCTATCACATAAAAACTCATTCTCCCCCCTTTTTGTCATACATCAAAAGGGTTATGAAAACATTTTTACTCAATAACACAAACATTAAGTTCACCACAAATGAATGAAAATCTAGCAAAATCAAGTGGTTTAGTGAAAATATCGACAAGTTGCAAATCCGTAGAAACATAATCAATATCTATATCTCCTTTCTCAAAATGATCTCTAAGAAAGTGATATCTAATCTCAATGTGCTTAGTCTTACTATGTTGATTTGCATTCTTTGTCATATGTATAGTACTAGTATTATCACAAAATATTTTTATATGGTTAAAATGCAAATCATAATCAAGGAGAGTATGTTTTATCCAAGGACTTGTGCACAACAAGCCCCCGCGGCAACATACTCCGCCTCGGCGGTTGAGAGAGCTACGGAATTTTGTTTCCTAGAGGACCATGAAACAAGACAATTACCAAGAAATTGACATGTCCCACTAGTACTCTTTCTATCTACTCTACAACCCGCATAGTCGGCATACGAATAACTCGACATTGAGAAATCTCCGGTTTTCGGATACCATAGACCCATTCCAATCGTTCCCTTAATATAACGAATAATGCGTTTTACCGCAATAAGATGAGACTCTTTGGGACACGATTAAAATCTAGCACAAAGACACACACTAAACATGATATCCGGCCTACTTGCCGTCAAATACAAAAGACTACCTATTATGCTTCTATATAATTTAATATCAACATTTTTACCTTGGTCATCCTTATCAAGCTTGGTGGTAGTTGCCATGAGAGTGTTGCAAACCTTTGAGTCTTCAAGTTCAAACCTCTTTACGAGTTCCTTTGCGTATTTGGCTTGACATATGAAGTTCCCATCTTGCAATTGCTTGATTTGGAGTCCAAGAAAGAAATTAAGCTCACCCATTGAAGACATTTCAAACTCACATTGCATAACCTTTTCAAATTCCTTGCATAAAGACTCATTAGTAGAACCAAAAATTATATCATCAACATAAATTTGCACAATTAAAATGTCATTATCAATATACTTAGTGAATAGTGTTATATCTACTTTGCCTTTAATAAAATCATTTGAAATGAGAAAACTAGAAAGCCTTTCATACCAAGCTCTTGGAGCTTGTTTCAATCCATACAAAGCTTTATCAAGTTTAAAAATAAAATCGGGATGAATATGATCAACAAAACCGGGAGGTTGAGCAACAAAAACTTCTTCATTTATAAATCCATTCAAAAATGCACTTTTCACATCCATTTGAAAAAGTTTAAAATTTTTGAAAGATGCAAAAGCTAGTGTCATCCGTATGGCTTCAAGCCGTGCTACGGGTGCAAAGGTCTCCTCAAAGTCAATTCCCTCAACTTGAGTGTAACCTTGGGCCACTAACCTAGCCTTATTCCTAATCACATTTCCGGACTCATCCATCTTGTTTCTAAAGATCCACTTAGTACCAATTATTGGTCTATCGTGGGGCCTAGGAACAAGGTGCCAAACTTGGTTGCGCTCAAATTGATTGAGTTCCTCTTGCATGGCTAGCAACCAATATGAGTCCGCCTCGGCTTCGAGGATGCTTTTGGGTTCAAAATGAGAAATGAAAGCAAAATTACCACATAGGTCATGGAGTTTGGAGCGAGTTGTTACCCCTTTAGATGCATCACCTAAGATGATCTCCTTGGGATGATTTGTGGCATATCTCCAAGCTTTAGGAAGCGGTTGAGAGCTTTCCTCTTTATCCTCTTGAACGTCACCAATTTGTTCTTGCTTATCATCTTGAGTGGGTGAGTCCTTCAAGGATAGTCTCTCCATGTCTTCACCTAATGGTTCAATCTCTACAACATTCTCAACAAACACATTAGATTCTTCAAATTTAACATGCATGGATTCTTCAATGATAAGGGAAGATCTATTGAATACTCTATAAGCTTTACTAGTAGTAGAGTATCCAACAAAGATAGCTTCATAAGCCTTAGCATCAAATTTACCCAAGTTATCTTTAGTGTTCAAAACAAAACACTTGCATCCAAAAACTTTGAAATATGAAACATTAGGTTTTCTAGAATGATACATTTCAAAAGATGTTTTGGAAGAATTTTTACATAAATAAATATGATTTGATATATAGCATGCGGTGTTTACGGCCTCGGCCCATAGATATTGAGGGAGGTCATACTCACTTATCATTGTCCTAGCCATCTCTTGAAGTGTTCTATTTTTCCTTTCTACAACTCTATTTTGTTGTAGAGTTCTAGGACAAGACATTTCATGCTTAATTCCCTTTTCATCACAATAAGTCATGAAGAGTTGGTTAACAAACTCACCACCTCTATCACTCCTTATTCTCAAAATCGAAAAACCCTTTTCTTTTTTAACTCTTTTTCGAAAAATCTTAAAACGAGAAAAAGTTTGATCTTTGTGTTCCAAGAAGAAACCCAAGTGAAACGGGAAAAATCATCAACTAAAACAAATGCAAATCTACTACCATTTAAGATCTTAGTTTTAGTAGGTCCAAAAAGATTCATATGAATTAATTCTAAAGGCCTAGTTGACATGATATCCTTGATTGGTTTGAAGGAAGACTTGGTTTGTTTCCCAAGTTGGAACGCACCACAAATGCGGTCTTTCTCAAACTTCAAGTAAGGTATACCCTTCACCAATTCCTTTGAATTAATCCTAGAAAGATGGTCAAAAGATGCATGTCCTAATCTTCTATGCCAAAGCCAAGAATTTTCATCAAAAGCATTCAAGCATTTAGTAGAACATTCCACATTAAGCATGTCAATGATATAAACATTATCATCACGAAAACCGGTAAGAATACAATCATTGGATTTAACATCAAAAATCTTGCAAGAAGAATCATCAAAAACAACTTTAAGTCCACGATCACAAAATTGACTAATGCTAAGCAAATTATGTTTCAAACCATCAACAAGTACAACATTTTCTATAGTAGGAGATGAACCAATTTGAATGTTATCTATACCGATGATAGTGCCCTTGGAGTCATCCCCGAAGGTGACGGAGCCACCTTCCTCGTACCTTGATAGGGTTGTAAAGTTATTGATGTCCCATGTCATGTGTCTTGAACAACCACTATCAAGGTACCACCGCTCCCTACGTCTTGGAGCCTTGGTGTGTACCTACAGCAAATAATTTAGGACTTGATTTTGGTACCCACATTTTCTTGAGTCCTAAAGGGTTAGTTTCATTAACCCAAACAAGATTATTTGATCTATTAACTTGGTCATAACAAAATTTAGCTAAATGCCCATTCTTACCACAATATGTGCATCTATACACTCTACCATATTTAAAAGCATAGTGAGTGTGTGATTTGTGAGCATGGGAATTGTGAGCATGAAAGGATTTAGCATGAGATGTGTTATGTGTAGTGTGAGCATGGGGAAACTTAACATGTGAATCTTTAGCATGAGGGGTGTGCTTTTTGGAAAATTTTTCCTCAAGTTTCTTAGTGTTAAAAGGACAATCTTTCAAAACTTTTTCAAAATCAACCATTTTAGTTTTTAAAGAAGAAATTTTTTTTTCATCAACAATAGGAGATTTTCCTTTACACGAAACCTTGTAGGCATTAAACTCATTTTGAATAGAAATAAGATTGGAAGAAATATCATCCTTTTCTTTAGAAACCATAGCAAGTTGATTTTTGAGAAAAGCAACTTCTTTTTGCAATTTAAAACATTCAATCTTCTTATTATCATAAGTTTCGGAAAGTTCAACAAAGGCATGAACAAGAACTTCCTTACTTAATTCATCATCTTCATCATCAAGAGGTTGAGGGGTTATCTTTGGTGTGTTTGCCATGAAACACATATTCGCTACATCCGCCTCTTCCTCGGATTCGCTTTCCGAATCCCAAGTTGCCTTGTACGCTTTCTTTTCTTCCGGTTTCTTTGGCTTGAAGGAGGAGGTCATCTTCTTCTTGAACTCCGGGCAATCCGCCATGATGTGTCCGGGCTTTCGGCAATTGTAGCATATAATTCTCCTCTCCTCTTTGCCTTCAAATTTCCTTCGAAAGTTGAGCTTGTTCCTCCGGTACATTCTCTTCACATTGCGAACAAGTAGTGATAGCTCCTCATCTTCTTCTTCATCTTCTTCATCGTCCTCAAGAGTGGATGAAGACTTGAAGGCCATGGACTTCTTCTTTAGTGGAGCGGCCTCTTCTCTTGCTTTCTTTTCCATCTCATGGGTCTTTAAGTTCCCAATGAGACTAATGAGGTCCATCTCGTCCTTGTCGTTTAATTCTTTCAAGATGGTGGCCTTTATCTCTTATGATGTAGGAAGAGCCCGAATCACTTTCCGCACCTTTTGATCATTGGAAATATCATCACCTAAAGAAGAAAGACCATTGGTGATTTTAGTAAATCGAGTAATCATACAATCAATAGATTCATCATCAATCATTTTAAAAGACTCATATTGGGACCTCAAGAGATCTATCTTAGCTCTCTTGACTTGTGAAGTCCCTTCGTGTGTGACCAATAAATGTTGCCAAATCTCATAGGCGGATTGGCAATGAATTACCCGTGTAAGGTCATCCTCATTCAAGGCGGTTAATAGGGAGTTTTGGGCCTTGGAGTTAGCCTCATATTCTCTAAAGTTGAAGTCGGTCCATGTGCTCTCATCACTATCGGGTGCAACATAGGGTTTGGTCAAGGCTTTAGCTACTAAGCTACCTAGGGATTGCAAAAAGATAGTCATCCTAACCTTCCAAATGGGGAAGTTGAGTCCATCAAATTTAGGAGGGGTTTTAATGTTATCGGCCATGTTTACTAGTGAATGACAAATGGAATGCAAATGTTGATTAGCAAATTTTAAGGATCTCTCTATGGATGTTAAGCCAAAACCTAGAGTCCAAGCTCTGACACCAATTGAAAATCACCTAGAGGGGGGTGAATAGGTGATAATGCTAATCAATGCACAATTTAAAAATATGATGCAACAATCGCCCAAAATAAGACTAAGAGCCGAATGCCCCGTGAAGGGTTCTGAACTCCTTCCTCCTGATTCCTCGTAAAATGATTTGGAGGTGCGCAATGCAACCTTGTTGTATGGGACAAAGATTGACAAGATGAATGACAACAAGTGAATATAGCAATGACAATCAAAAGCAAGTAGTAATAGCAATGAAAGTAGAGCAAGAACAAGGAAAAGTAAACCAAACGCAAACACCAAGATTTGTTATCGAGGTTCGAGCACCCAGCTCTACTTTCCCGCCTTCCCCAGAAGGATTCCAACCACTTCCACTATCACAAAGATGTCACAAATACACCAGAGTACCCAACTCTACAATCTCAAGTACAAGCAATCTCTTAGTAGTCAAAAGACCACAAACTCTCTCTTGCAAAATTCTCTTCCCTTACAAAAAGGTCCTTAGAGAACAATGAGTAGGAATGAAGCTCTTGTGTGCAAGGAGAAAAGAAAATGAAATCAGAGAATTCTTGAAAACACTTCAGAAATTGAGAGAGAATTTCAGCGCAAAAACCAAGAAACCAAGTCTTTTTGAAAGCCTTAAACTTGTGAAAATTTTGATAATTTTTCTAGTCACCAAACTCTCCCTAAACACCCCTATTTATAGGAGAGGGCTAGGGTTTAAAGATAAAACATTTTTAAGGCTAATTAGAATGTATTAAAACCAAAACATGTCACTTAAACACGCTTAAGCGAGAAAAGGACAAAAATAAATCTGCTCAGAAGACTAGCCGTTACTGTTCAAACGGCTAGTCCGGTCGACCGGCCCGGTCGACCGCTAATACAAAGAAAATATCCGTTGCAGGCTACGGTCGACCGGCCCGGTCGACCCAAACAAACAGAGAGCAAAGTGTTACAGTCAGGCAGATCTCGGTCGACCGTCACGGTCGACCGCGAAACGTGCACACTGATACATGCATCTGCCAGAACCACGGTCGATTCGGGCGGTCGACCGGCTAAGCCTGACATAGGCACGGTCGACCGGGGCGGTCGACCGGCTCAGGCCAAAACACAAGTTTCAAACAAATTTTTGAGGAGATAAACATTTTTACCAAAAGATGTTTTAAATAGGAATAAGTATAAAACATAAATATGGATTTGTAGGCAGAGGATTTTGTATCAAAATATTTTTGTATAATTTATATGAAATAAACTTAAAAATGAGATGTGCGCAAAAACGTGTGTGATGGAGCTTCAAACCTATTCACTATTCTTTAACAAAACTCTAAACTAAAAATAATCTAATAAATTATCTTGAGCAATCTTGAAGTCTTGAGCCAAGTTATGCCTTGCTAGGGCCTTCACTTCTATGTTCCTTCTATAATGTCCAATATGCCTTCTTTACTTCATGAACCTAGAAATTCTTGCAATAGCTAAGCAATGGCCTCCAAATATGGTACAAACCTGAAACTTATCTTAACAAACTAATTAGTACCATATAGCTCATATTTGGTTTGTTATCATCAAAACTCTAAACAAGTGGAGAGTGTAACCTTATGGGCCAACAAACCTCTTTAGTCATGTCTTCAAAGGTTAATCTCATGGATCCATTCTTACAATTGATGATTGCATTTGCAGTTATAAGGAATGGACGCCCTGAGATAACGGGAGTTTGAGACCTAGGATTAGATAAAGATTGAGTCTCAAGAATAATAAAATCTATTGGGTAGATAGACTCCCCAACCCGAATAAGGACATCAAAAATTTCTCCTTTGAAAATTTTTACGGACTGATCAGCTAATTGGATTGTAAATTCTCAGATTACGCTCGCCCAACCCAAGTTGTTGGTAGACTGAGAAAGGGATTAAGCCCATACTTTCTCCCAGATCAAGAAGTGCACGACTAATTAAAGTTTGACCTCTTGTGAAAGAAATGGTAGGGCAACCGGGATCCTTATACTTGACAGGAATTTGATTGGATAATAGCTCACCAATGTTAGTGGCTAGAAAAATCTTATTGGGCACATTAGTCTTTCTTTTCTTAGTGCACATGTCCTTAAGGAATTTGGCACAGTTAGGGACCTATTAGATTGCATCAAGAAGAGGTAAATTAATCTTGACTTGATTAAAAATCTCACGTACCTTATCCATTTGTGCACTTTATTTATTTTTAAGCCTATTTGGGTAAGGTACTATAGGCTTGTGCATATTTTCAGCTGAGTTGTCTTTTTCAGTGTTATCGGAGTTAAGTGGAGGTGGAGTGGGACTAGGAAAGGTGGATGCTTGTATTGAACTTGATGGTGTTGACACTTGATTATCAACTTGTTTTTCCGACCGCAATGTATGAATCAAATTACACTAATTTGGATCTTGAGCCTCATTGGCTTGGCTAAAGTTTTTTGGGTTTGGCAATAGTTGACTAGGAAGAGTTCCTTTTTGTCTTTCACTAATTGGATTAGCTTGTTGACTCAATTGCATCTCTATCCTAATCATGACTTGAGCTAACATTTCTTGGGTTTTAACCAAAGTGTTCACTTTCTTTCCATTTGGTGAGTCTTGTTTCCATATGTGAATTTTGGAAAGAGGGTAGAGAACCTTGGTTAGAAAAATTTTGTTGATAAGGAGATTGTTGGAAATTGTTGGAAATTTGGGGCTCTGATTGATCATTGTTGTTTGGGCCCCATGAGAAATTTGAGTGATTTCTCCAACCGGGATTGTAGATGGATGAATATGGATAGTTGGCGGGCCTTGTGAAGCCTGCATTCATATGTTGGGACAACATTTGATGAGCTAAAAAAATGGGATATTTCTCTAACACGTGGTTCATGGCTTGACAGTAAGTACATTCTGCCGAAAGTGTTGGGCTGACTTGGTTCACCGAGACTGGCTCCTTAGTTTCTAGAGCTTCTAATCTTCGCATCACAATGGCTAGTTTAGTTTCAGTAGCTATGTTTGCCTCAATGGAATGGGCACCTCCTTTAGATGAGATAGGGTCGTTAATCCTAAATTTTTCTGGAGTTGGTCCCCATTGGATGGTCTTATCAGCCAAATCTTCATATAATAACCATCCTTCGTCTTCGTTCTTTTTCAGAAATCCTCCTTGGCACATGGATTTTAATAGAATTTTCGTTTGATATTCTAATCCATCATAAAGAGCTTGGCAAAGTCACCATTTCTCTATCCCATAATGAGGGCATTGGGAAAGGAGGTCCTTAAAGCGTTCGAAGTACTTCCAAAAGGTTCATTAGCTGTTTGTTTAAACTGCAAGATGCTTCTTCTAATTTGCCCAATCTTGTGAACGGAATAGAATTTCTTCAAGAAAGCCTTAACGAAATTATTCCATGATGATATGAAACCGACTTCTTGACTGTAGAGCCATTTCTTTACTAAGTCTTTCAAAGAGAATGGGACAAAACGTAACTTAACGGCGTCTACTCCTAAGTTGGGTATTTTCATCATGAGGCATACTTCCTCAAATTCTCTTATGTAAAGTATGCATTCTCGGATTCAAATTCATGAAACTTAGGAAGAATGTTGATGTATTGTGATTTCAGCTCAAATTTGTTGTCTCCTACATCGGGGAGCTGAATGTAAGATGGAAGAGAGGTCCTAATAGGATAGAACCTATCCTGCAGTGATGGTGGTTGTGCCATGTGTGGATTGGGTTTGGGTGGTGAATTGTTCTTAGTCAGTCTAGATGTGGCTGAATCTCTCAACCAAGCTGACATGCTCAGTTAATAAATAAGTTCACCCAATCAATCAAGCAAAAATATAAAATCAAAAATTAAAAATCAAAAATTCTAATCTAGGGTAAGCCTGGACCTAGACGACTCCTAACTTTAGACTGTCTTTGGGAGGTATATTGCCGACCTTAACCACAAGTTAATCGGCTAGATAGGTGGCAAGATCAGTAGGAGGTATCCGTCAAAGACGGGCTTAATTATGCAAAACCACTAACCTTCAAAGTTTCGCCTCTCAATCCCCTACCTAGTCACTGATTTTGAAATAGTTAATTTCAAACAACTTCATCCTTCAGTCAATCTCTTAATGAGCCCGTGTTAACCTAAAGCCAACGTCTAGTCAATTTTTAATTTTAGGGTTAGGATTGTGAGTGCAACTGAAGTGGTTTGTGGGCCAAGGAAGGGTAATGACGTCCCCACCTTATGTTGTTTACGGGTTTTGCCCTTAAAATGATTTAGTGCATGTGTAAAGTAATAGAAAAGAATTCACTAAAGCGATAAATCAACCAAAAAGTGATTCCTATACTATATGCAATGTGGACATACCTTGTCGCCAGCACTCTTCAACAGAATTAAAAAAAATTTAAATAGACACGTGCTAGATGCAATGAGTCTAAATCTTTTTTAAGTTAATCAACTATAGGTTACTGTTTATTAGTTAGCAGTATGCAGGGTAATCACAGAGAAAAACCATCAAAGCAGTAAACAAAACTTACAATTTGCAGCAGATCCGCAAAAGATAAATCAGTAGTAATCTACCAAAGACGTGAAAACACGGCTTTTGCCATGTTCGCGCGGCTGTTTAGTAGGCTTTGTTGCTTTGCCTTCTAGGGCAGAGGCACATACTAGTTATATGTCCTTAGCTGCAGTTAGTTTTCCTATTATTAAATCCTACAAATAGAAACAAAAAAAAATTAGTTCTAGAGAATATTGTACCGTTCCTTCCCGGAAATGGCGCCAAAATTTTGATTGAGAAAAGAAAATGTATTGAAAATAAAGTCAAGAGTTAAAGTCAGAAAGTTCTTAATCTCTTCTCAATTTAACCGCGTAGTAAGGGCTGAAAAACACCTAGAGGGGGGGGTGAATAGGTGTGATTGCTAATCTTAAAAATTTTAACTCTCTAAATGCGGAACCTAAAACAAGTGAGGCTCAACTTAGTACAATTCAACAAGTGTAGCCGAATTCCTCTTGCGAGGCTCTGGACTAAACTCCTCTTGATTCCCCTTGATATGGGTTGAGGCGCTATGTGAAGCTCTTGTTGGATGAGTACGGGATTGGCACACACAAGTATGAAATGAATAATATGAAAAATGATGCAAACACAATAATATATGGCAAGAATTACAAGCAAGCAAATATTAGCACAAGAGAATTAAACAATATCACAAGTATGCAATAGAAAGCAATAAGGAGCTATTGAAATGTAAAGCAAGAATTAGACGCAAAGGCAATCGCAAACAAAGTGATTTGTTTCGAGGTTCGAGCCACCGCTCTACTCCCCGCCTTCACCTCCGTGAAGGGTTTCCACTATCCACCGAGGACGCCTTTACAATTTGGTCTACCGAAGACCGAGCACCGAGCTCCACCGAGTACAAATGACCTCTACCGAAGAGGTTGCTCCACAAGGAAAGGAGTACAAGAACAAAGTGATCACAACAAGATCACTACACTATTTCTCAAACTCTTTTACAAACACTCTCACTTCAATTACAACTTCACTATAGAATGAGTGTAAGATTTTTGGCTCTATGAAGTGTGGTGAGAAAAACTTCAGTTGTAGAGTGATATTAGTAATCAAACACAACTGAAAAACAGGCTCAAAAAGAATTGGAATGAAAGCTTTAAACTCTTTTCTTTTCTCTTTTGAAAACAATACAAACTTGAGGATTTTTCTTAGTTATATGCAAGAGAGACTTCTCCTCTATTTATAGGGTTAAAAATAGGTTAAAAACAATTTCTTTTGGTCTTATTTTCTCTGAAAAAGACCTGAAAAACACTGAAAAAGTCTGCCAAGAAATCAGATAAAAAACAGATTTCAGAATTGCACAAAAGAGGAAAGAGCCGTTGGGATTTTGCAGGCCTGGCGGTCGACCGGTCCGGTCGACCGCCAGCCCAGCTGCAGAGAGCCGTTGGCTCCCGGTCGACCGTCCCAAAAGAGGAAACACAGTTTCCTTCTTCCGGTCGACCGGTCCGGTCGACCGAAATAACCTGAGAGCAATTTGCTCTCCATCGGTCGACCGGTTCGGTCGACCGACAAACATGCACGAACAGTGCATGTCCAGACACATCGCCGGTCGACCGGGCCGGTCGACCGAAGTTGCCTGAAACAGAAAAACTGGACTAGTTTTTGAGTTAGAAAAATTTTGAGAAATATTTTAAAAATACATATAGCTAAGTATTATGCAGAAAATAGTTTATACACATGTTATATACAAGATTTTCAAGATATAAAACTTTTGGTACATGTATATATAAACTAAGGCATAAAACTTAGAAATAACCATTTTCAAAACATAGGAAATATATGAAACAATTGTGTGTGCAAATCCTAGAGCCAAATTTCATATACTCAAACTTTAACATTCTATTTCTTACAATGATTCTAAGACTTCAAGATCTTCAATAGGCTTCTTCATATGATCTTCAATACTTGTTCCTTGAGCCCAATTGGAGTTGACTTGAGTCCAAATCCTTGTATTTGTGAGAAAAGACTTCTAGAATGAATAGAAATCTGAAACACACTTAAACAACAAATGTTATTAGTACAAATAACTAATATGTTTTGTAATCATCAAAACACACTAATCATGGGTGATTGTAACCTTGGGCCAACAATCTCCCCCTTTTTGATGATGACAAAACATATAGGTTATTTAAATAAACATGGAAGAGGAGTTTGAAAAAAAAACTCCCCCTCAAATAATGCTATGTATAAAAATTTGACTATGGAAGCACAATACATAAAGCATTCAAGGCAAAATAGTTTTGTCAAAAACTTAAATAAACAAACTTCTCAAACAAGTTCAAAATCTCAAATTCTTAAACTTATTACAACTCTTCAAAATATCAAACTCTTAAACTTATTACAACTCTTAAACAACTTATTACAACTTATTACAACTTATTATCCCCCTTTTTGTCATACATCAAAAAGGGTTAAAATACCAATAGAAAAACAAATTTTATTTTTAAGAATCCATAATGCAAACATTCAACTCACCACAAATAAATGAAAATCTAGCATAATCTAGAGGTTTAGTAAAAATATCGGCAAGTTGAAAATCGGTAGAAACATAATCAATCTCAATATCACCTTTCTCATAATGATCTCTAAGAAGTGATACCTAATGTCAATGTGTTTGGTTTTATTATGTTGATTTGCATTCTTTGTCATGTGAATAGTACTAGTATTATCACAAAATATTTTAACATGATCAAAGTGTAAATCATAGTCAAGGAGAGTATGTTTCATCCAAAGAACTTGTGCACAACAAGCTCCGGCCGCAACATACTCCGCCTCGGCGGTTGATAGGGCTACCGAATTTTGCTTTTTGGAAGACCAAGATACAAGACAATTACCTAAGAATTGACATGTTCCACTTGTGCTCTTCCTATCTACCCTACAACCCGCATAGTCGGCATCCGAAAAACTCTTCATTTCAAATAATCCGGTTTTAGGATACCACAAACCCATTTCAATAGTGTCCTTAAGGTATCTAATTATGCGTTTAACCGTAATTATGTGAGATTCTTTAGGACAAGATTGAAAACGTGCACAAAGACAAACGGAAAACATAATATCCGGCCTACTAGCCGTCAAATAAAGCAAGCTACCAATCATGCTACGATATAATTTAATGTCTACACTTTTACCTTGTTCATCCTTGTCAAGCTTTGTAGTTGTTGCCATGGGAGTTTTGCTTACTTTCGATCCTTCAAGCCCAAACCTTTTGATTAGTTCCTTTGTGTACTTGGCTTGATTGATGAAGATCCCATCCTTCTTTTGCTTGATTTGGAGTCCAAGGAAATAGTTGAGTTCCCCTATCATAGACATTTCAAATTCATCCTTCATGCATGACTCAAAAGCTTTGCAAAGAGATTCATTAGTAGAACCAAAAATAATATCATCTACATAAATTTGCACAATAAGAATATCTTTTTCTACATGTTTTGTAAACAAAGTTGTATCAATTTTACCTTTCTTAAAACCATTTGAAGTCAAAAATGAAGAAAGTCTTCCATACCAAGCCCTAGGGGCTTGTTTTAAACCATAAAGAGCTTTATCTAATTTAAAAACAAAATCCAGATGTGTAGGATCAACAAACCCGGGGGTTGTTCAACATACACCTCCTCTTCAATAAATCCATTTAGAAAAGCACTTTTAACATCCATTTGAAACAATTTGAAATCTTTATATGAGGCAAATGCTAGTGTCATCCGTATGGCTTCAAGCCGTGCTACGGGTGCAAAGGTTTCTTCAAAATCGATCCCTTCGATTTGAGTGTAACCTTGGGCAACTAACCTAGCCTTGTTTCTAACTACATTACCCGATTCATCCAACTTGTTCTTAAAGATCCACTTAGTACCAATTGTTGGTCTATCGTGAGGCCTAGGAACAAGGTGCCAAACTTGGTTGCGCTCAAATTGATTGAGCTCCTCTTGCATGGCTAGCAACCAATATGAATCGGCCTCGGCTTCGAGGACATTTTTGGGTTCAATATGAGAAATGAATGCATAGTTACCACAATAGTCATGAAGTCTAGAGCGAGTGGTTACCCCTTTTGATACTTCACCTATGACGAGGTCCTTGGGATGATGTGGATTGTATCTCCAATCTTTTGGTAGTGGTTGAGTAGGCTCCACCTCATGTGTTTGATGTTCATTTCCTTGTGCCTCTTCCACTTTAGCTTTGCTTCCTTCATCATCCTTTGGTTTGTCTCCCATAGTAGAAGCATCCTCCAAGGTCACTTTCTCCAAACCTTCATCCAATGCATCTATTTCTACAACATTCTTAACAAACTTGTTAGATTCCTCAAACTTAACATGAATAGACTCTTCAATAGTCAATGATGATCTAATGAAAACTCTATAAGCTTTACTAGTGTTTGAGTAACCTACAAAAATAGCCTCATAAGATTTAGGATCAAATTTTCCTAAATTATCTTTTGTATTTAAAACAAAACATTTGCATCCAAAAACTTTAAAATAGGAAACATTTGGTTTTCTAGAAAAGTACATTTCAAAAGAAGTTTTAGTAGTATTTTTACATAAGAAAACACGATTTGATATGTAGCATGATGTATTAACGGCCTCGGCCCACAAATAATGTGGTAGACCGTATTCACTAAGCATTGTCCTAGCCATCTCTTGTAATGTTCTATTTTTCCGTTCAACTACTCCATTTTGTTGTGGAGTTCTAGGACAAGATAGTTCATGCTTTATTCCATGTTCATCACAAAAAGTGGTAAAGGGTTGGTTAATGAATTCACCTCCTCTATCACTTCTTATTCTCAAAATCGAAACATCCTTTTCTTTTTCAACTCTTTTCTTAAAGTTTGAAAATAAGAAAATGCTTGGCTTTTATGTTTAAGAAAGAAAACCCAAGTAAATCTTGAAAAGTCATCAACCAAAACATAAGCAAATCTATTCCCACTTAGACTTTTAGTTTGTGTAGGGCCAAAAAGATCCATATGGATTAACTCCAAAGGACGTGATGTCATGATATCCTTAATTGACTTGAAAGAAGACTTAGTTTGTTTCCCAAATTGACATGCGTCACAAACTCGGTCTTTTTCAAAATTCAAGCAAGGAATACCTTTCACCATTTCCTTTGTGTTTAACCTAGAAATGTGATCAAAAGAAATATGCCCTAATCTCCTATGCCACAATCAAGAGTCATCATCGAGGGCTTTCAAACAAGTAATATTACAAGACATATTTAACATATCAATCATATAAACATTACTTTCACGAAAACCGGAAAATACACAAACATTAGAAGTTCTATCAATTACTTTACAAGCAACATTATCAAAAACAATATCAAAACCTTTATCACAAAGTTGACTAACACTCAAGAGATTATGCTTGAGGCCATCAACTAAAACTACATTTTCAATTAAAGGAGAGGTGCCAAGTTTTACATTACCAATACCGATGATTTTACCCTTGGCGTCATCTCCGAAGGTGACGGTGCCACCTTCATGATATCTTGATAGGGTTGCAAAGTTGTTGATGTCCCAAGTCATGTGCCTTGAGCAACCGCTATCAAGATACCACAATCCTCTACGTCGTTGGGATTTGGAAAGTACCTACATCATTTAACATAATTGTTGATTTTGGTACCCAAACTTTCTTGGGTCCTTGAAAGTTAGTGCCTCGAACCCAAACATTATGACGTGATACATTTAATCTATCATAGCAAAAATTGGCTAAGTGCCCTTTCCGTCCACAATGTGAACATGAGAACACTCTACCATACATGAATGCATGATGTGTATGTGTAGTGTGAGCATGTTTTGGGGTTTTGCCATGTTGTTTAGGTTGTGTAGCATGAACATGAACATGAGCATGAGCATTTTTCTTTGGGGCTTGTTTCTTAGGAAACATAGCCTCAATTTTCTTTTTGTTAAACTCACAATCTTTCAAACAACACTTAATGAGTCTAATCTTTCTTTAAGCATAGAAACTTCATTTGAATCAATTAGTGGGGCCTTACCTTTGCAAGAAATCTTATATTTTTCAAAATCATTTTTGGTAGTGGCCAAAGTGAAAACCAAATCATCTTTTTCCTTTGTAAGAGTGAAAACTTGAAGACTTAAAGGTTCATTATCCTTTTTCATTTTAAGATACTTTTTCTTTAAGAAATCATAGTTTTGTGACAACTCAACAAAAGCTTCTTCTAACACATCCATAGAAAGTTCATTATCATGAGAAGGGGAAGAGGTTACCTTGCTTGTGCCTTCATTAGCCATGAAGCACATGTTGGCGGTGTCTATTTCTTCCTCGGATTCGGTCTCCGAATCCCAAGTTGCCTTCATAGCCTTCTTCTTGTAAGGCTTCTTTGAAGTGGAGGGCTTAGCTTTGTCCGGACACTCCGCAACAATGTGTCCCGGTCTTTGGCAATTGAAGCACACAATCTTCCTTTCTTCTTTGCCTCCTTGCCATCTTCTTCTACCTTGGTACTTCGCCTTGTTGTACATCCTCCGGACATTCTTAACAAGGAGTGAGAGCTCCTCATCATCTTCTTCTTCATCATCTTCATCGGAGTGTGTAGCTTGACTCTTGAAGGCGATAGTCTTCTTTTTGGAAGGAGCCATATCCTCCCTTGCTTTCCTTTCCATCTCATGGGTTTTGAGGTTCCCAATGAGACCTATAAGCTCCATCTCTTCATTGTCGTTGAGTTCCTTCAAGGTTGTTACTTTAACTTCCCATGAAGGAGGAAGAGCCCGGATGATCTTCCTTACTCTTTGATCATTGTTGATATCTTCACCTAAAGAAGAGAGTCCATTAGTAATCTTGGTAAATCTTGTAACCATATCATCTATGGTTTCATTTTCTTGCATGCTAAATGTTTCATATTGGGACCGAAGAAGGTCAATCTTAGCCTTCTTTACTTGTGAGGTCCCCTCATGTGTGACTATCAAATGTGACCAAATCTCATATGCGGATTTGCAATGAATAACCCTAGAAATGTCATCATCATTAAGGGCTTGTAGAAGTGCATAGTGAGCTTTGGCATTGGCATCGAATTCCTTAGTCTCTATTTCGGACCAAGTGGATTCGTCACCGGGGGGTACACTAAAGGACTTAGTCACGGCTTTTGCAACTCGGCTACCTAGAGATTGCAAAAACACGGTCATCTTAACTTTCCATATGGGAAAGTTAAGTCCATCAAACTTAGGAGGGGTCTTAATTCCATCGGCCATTTTTACTATATGAATATGAATGAAATGATTAGCAAATTAGGATCTTCTCTAAGGTTGTTAAACCAAATCCTAGAGTCTAAGCTCTGATACCAATTGAAAAACACCTAGAGGGGGGGTGAATAGGTGTGATTGCTAATCTTAAAAATTTTAACTCTCTAAATGCGGCGGAACCTAAAACAAGTGAGGCTCAACTTAGTACAATTCAACAAGTGTAGCCGAATTCCTCTTGCGAGGCTCTGGACTAAACTCCTCTTGATTCCCCTTGATATGGGTTGAGGCGCTATGTGAAGCTCTTGTTGGATGAGTACGGGATTGGCACACACAAGTATGAAATGAATAATACGAAAAATGATGCAAACACAATAATATATGGCAAGAATTACAAGCAAGCAAATATTAGCATAAGAGAATTAAACAATATCACAAGTATGCAATAGAAAGCAATAAGGAGCTATTGAAATGTAAAGCAAGAATTAGACGCAAAGGCAATCGCAAACAAAGTGATTTGTTTCGAGGTTCGAGCCACCGCTCTACTCCCCGCCTTCACCTCCGTGAAGGGTTTCCACTATCCACCGAGAACGCCTTTACAATTTGGTCTACCGAAGACCGAGCACCGAGCTCCACCGAGTAAAAATGACCTCTACCGAAGAGGTTGCTCCACAAGGAAAGGAATACAAGAACAAAGTGATCACAACAAGATTACTACACTATTTCTCAAACTCTTTTACAAACACTCTCACTTCAATTACAACTTCACTATAGAATGAGTGTAGGATTTTTGGCTCTATGAAGTGTGGTGAGAAAAACTTCAGTTGTAGAGTGATATTAGTAATCAAACACAACTGAAAAACAGGCTCAAAAAGAATTGGAATGAAAGCTTTAAACTCTTTTCTTTTCTCTTTTGAAAACAATACAAACTTGAGGATTTTTCTTAGTTATATGCAAGAGAGACTTCTCCTCTATTTATAGGGTTAAAAATAGGTTAAAAACAATTTCTTTTGGTCTTATTTTCTCTGAAAAAGACCTGAAAAACACTGAAAAAGTCTGCCAAGAAATCAGATAAAAAACAGATTTCAGAATTGCACAAAAGAGGAAAGAGCCGTTGGGATTTTGCAGGCCTGGCGGTCGACCGGTCCGGTCGACCGCCAGCCCAGCTGCAGAGAGCCGTTGGCTCCCGGTCGACCGGTCCGGTCGACCGTCCCAAAAGAGGAAACACAGTTTCCTTCTTCCGGTCGATCGGTCCGGTCGACCGAAATAACCGAGAGCAATTTGCTCTCCATCGGTCGACCGGTTCGGTCGACCGACAGACATGCACGAACAGTGCATGTCCAGACACATCGCCGGTCGACCGGGCCGGTCGACCGAAGTTGCCTGAAACAGAAAAACTGGACTGGTTTTTAAGTTAGAAAAATTTTGAGAAATATTTTAAAAATACATATAGCTAAGTATTATGCAGAAAATAGTTTATACACATGTTATATACAAGATTTTCAAGATATAAAACTTTTGGTACATGTATATATAAATTAAGGCATAAAACTTAGAAATAACCATTTTCAAAACATAGGAAATATATGAAACAATTGTGTGTGCAAATCCTAGAGCCAAATTTCATATACTCAAACTTTAACACTCTATTTCTTACAATGATTCTAAGACTTCAAGATCTTCAATAGGCTTCTTCATATGATCTTCAATACTTGTTCCTTGAGCCCAATTGGAGTTGACTTGAGTCCAAATCCTTGTATTTGTGAGAAAAGACTTCTAGAATGAATAGAAATCTGAAACACACTTAAACAACAAATGTTATTAGTACAAATAACTAATATGTTTTGTAATCATCAAAATACACTAATCATGGGTGATTGTAACCTTGGGCCAACAAGGGCTAGACGGGTCGATCCACAGGGAAGGATGTGAAGGAAGCTTTTCAGAACGAATTCTCTACACAAATAACTTGGAAAAAGAATATTGATTGTAAGAAAAAGTTTTAATTAAGCAAAAGAGATTATAGTCTACTAATCATCTATCACAATCAAGTATTAGTCTACGAAGGGAGAATATCATGTTGAATTTATAAAGATCTACCCTAGGATTTTGATTGAGAATCAAGTAAGATGAGTAAGGAATAATGTAAACCCTAATTAGAATACACCAAATAAAAGTAAACTTTAGTTCATCCTGGTATCTAGGCATAGCATAAGAAAAGTCTTTTAAACCTAACAAGATGCTATCAAAGTTCTAAATATAAACTAAGAGTAACCATTAAAAGTGCAACTCTAAATTAGTTCAATTTAACTAATTTTTCCTCTTCAAGAATATCAATTTAATCCTAGGGTTTCTAATAAGCATATATTTCAATCAGTTTAACTTTTAGACTATACTTAAGTTGATCGAGAGATTAGCAAACTATAAGATAAATTATTTATTCATATTTTTTTATTTTTAACAAGATATAATGAGAAGGGCAGTTAAAAGAAAAGAATAAAAGAAACTAAAGCAATGAAAATAATAAAATTAAAGAGCAAGAGAGAGATGAAAAGAATTATGAAACTTTATTAATAGATGTGTAATACCCCGTACCCAGAATACGTACTTAGTTACGTATTCAAATTTTTTGATCGTATTTTTCGATTTACTTCCTGTATTAGTTTTTTATTTTATGATTATTTATGTGATCGTTTTGTATTGGATCCGGATTCACAAACTCGGAGTCAGGCCTAGTCTGAACTGGGGACCCGATCCTAGTGTATTGCTCGATTTAACTTTTCTGCTAGTCAGATTTGATTGGTTTTAGTTTCAAACACTGTTTTCTAATATTTTAGAATTTTCATAATTTTTCAGATTTTTTCTGTATAAAACCCTAAAATTGGGATTAATCGGTACCGTTGGTTTATTCCCAAATTTTTAATTTACAAATGGAATCAAATTTTGAGAAACCGCTTTCACATATTTTATTAAAATAATATTTATATCTTAATACATTTTTCAGAAATTTTTAGAATTTAACAGATTTCGGCCAGATGTGGTGTCGACCGATATCAGCGATCGATTCTAAGAGTTTTAATTTAAAAACTGTAAAGAATTTCTTGAAACAGATTTCATCATGATTCTTAAAATAATATTCTTAATTTTTAAAATTTTTGCGGGTCATTCCGAGATACTTAATTTTCGGACGATTCCGGTATTTTTCTGAAAGTTTTCCACATCCACAACCGAATCCGGGGAATCCGCCACTCTAATTATTTTCACTTTTTCTTCCAATCAAATATTTTCCTTTTTCTTTTTCTTTTCTTTTTCCTTTTTCTTTCCTTCCTTTTCCTTCCACCATATTCTAAAACATTCTTCATTATTCCATTACAGTCTACACCTTTCCACCAAAATATCTCCTCCAAAATATCCCAAATCACTCAACTCCCCTCTCCCATCACCATGGCCGGCCAAGGCCACCTCACCCCTCTTCATTTTACAAAAAGAACTCTCACCATAATCCTTTTTCCTTCTCCTTTAACTCCGACTTCAAATACAATCCCTTTTCTTCTTCTTCCCTTTTCATTTCTCCATTAAAACCCTAATCATCATCCATTCCTCCTTCATCTCCACTACAACAACAACAACACCTATAACACTCCATCATGTTCTTCTTTCTCCTCCATCTCCATTAATCCACCACAAACTCCAAATTCCACCAAAACTTTCACCATCTCCTTTACCTTCTCCAAAACGACCACCACCACTAAATCCTTCCACAAAACCACTCCCACCCTTTCTTCCTAGGCCGGCCACCATGCTTGGCTAAGGGCCGAGCCCTTCTTTTCTGGCAACCACTCTGACGACTATTCCGGCAACAACGTCACCACTATCATCTTTTCTACACTCTTTCATCACCATCTCTTCTACTCTTCTCCACCACCACCACTATCACTATCACCACCATAACACCACCTTCATCACTACCATTTCAAGCTCCTACATCAACCTCCCCATTTCTCCATCTCCTTCCTTTTCATTCTCCTCCAAAAAATCACCACCATTATAATCTCCATCTTCACCGCCACCTCTTCTATTTCCTTCCCTATCACCACCATCTTCACTTCCACCATCACAATGCCACCTCCATCACCACTACTTCAACCTCCAACATCACCTTCATCATCACCTCCTTCACTTTCCTTCTCCTTCTCCATCAAAATCCAACTCCATCACCTTCACCAACACCACCACCAACATCATCACCTTCCCTTCTCCTCTCCCTCCTCCTCTTTGGGGCCGGCTACCTCCTTGGCCACCCTAAGAGGCCGGCGCACCCCCCTCTAGGGCCGGCCACCCCTCGAGGCCAAGCCCCCCGTCCACTTATCGCTTCGGTGTTTCCCCGCTATGGAGTTCGCGCGCGTAACTTTCCGGAGTTCCCGCAGTTTTGATTGTGTTTGTATTTAGGCGAGTGTTTTTCCTCATATCGTCAAGCTTGTACTGTATTTGAGTTTGTGATGTGTTTGTGTATATGGTCCTATGTATTTGTATCGGCTTGTATGCGTGTACCGGTATCATATACTGTATCCTGTATCGAATGCTTGTAATAGTGTAAACGATATGATATTTGTGCACGTGTTAGTACTAAACATGCAGGTACCCATGTATAGCCTTCGGGGCTTCTGTCCACTCCCGGGATGGCTACCCAATTGGTCTAGACCTTGCACCCAACAGATCTGAATTCAGATTAGAAACGAATTCAAAATTCAACTCGGAAGTGCTGGGTTGGCTGCATTAGTCGACTGGTCTAACTCAGTAGTTGACTAATCCTCCCCAATAGAAAGTTGGCTGATTTCAGTAGTCGACTAATCCTCCCCAACAAAAACTTGGGTGATCTCAGTAGTTGACTTGTCTTTTCAGTCAAGTCGACTTATTTGCATGATTAGTCATCTGGTCATGCTTGCAGTCGACTAGTCTGTACATAATTTCGTGCACAACTCCAAATCCGACTTTCCTCCACTCAGGATTCACGTACTGATGCTCCTCTCTCTGGATTATCACCAATAAGTTAAAAAAACTCCATATTTTTAAATTCTCTTCCCCACAACCGTTATCTTAGCGGCTATCTCCATGACGCACAACACAATCCGGACCATGCTCCAATAATCTCCTCCATAGGAACTGGAAATTCAATCAAGGGTCTGTTCGGTTGTCGTAGACCGTAAGTCGTAATTGATAAAGTGTTTTATAAATGTAAATGAGTTACTAAGTTTTATAGTGTTTGATTGATAATAAAGTTATAAGTGATAAAGTGTATTATATTTTACGGTATTTGATTGTCGTAATGTGTAAGTTGTAAGTGAAAAATTTGATCACAAAACTAACTATTCGGTGATTTAAAAAAATTTAATATTGTAAATAAATATTAAAATATTAAATATTAAAAAATTAATATTAACATAAAAAATAATACAAATTTGCATGACCACAAAATTAACTGTAACTGGGCTGTAAGTGAGTAGTAATGGGTTGCAAGTGAGTGGTAGTTGAGTTGCGTAAGTCTTTTACGAATTACAGTCCAAACAAACGCCGTAATTGTAATTGACTTGCAAGTCATTTACGAATTACGGACTTTTACGTCTTTTAGGGCGAAACAAACAGCCCCCAAGTGTAGGCTGCGGGCAATGAGGATGTTTCCCAAAAAATCTCTAATGATGTATCCTGCTCCTCCATTGCCGGACGAGGACGACAAGAATCCGTCAAGATTAATTTTGATCCAACGAGACGTTGGGAGACGTCAAATGACGAGAGTAAGATGATAAGAGGGGAGTGATGGCCACTCGTTGCGTAACCAGCGCTCGCACGGTTGATCGATGTCCTTGCCTAAAGCTTGCCAATATTCTGTAGCAGGATTAAGAGCTCTGACAGTTGATTTCTCAATTTGTCTTTTTCTAATGACAATAAAATATACAGGTAGCAAGAAACATAATTGGGTTTGAGCTCAGCCCATATACGATAGAGCATATAGATATTCAAAACCGATCGAAAAGAGGTTTTCTCCCGTAGCTCGTATAGAAACTTTTTCCGTCCGTCCGTCTGTCTTCCCCTTCTTCCTTTCTCAACTCCCTGCTACTTCTTCTTCTTTTTTCTTCTTCCTCTTCTCCTTCCTGGCTGATAAGTCAGTTTTTCATCGACATGGGCGATATACTAATTTTTAACTCATCAACAGTGTAAAATTGGGTTTTCCCTGAAAAACAGTTATAATAATATTGGGCTTAACTGAATTCCACCATTAGCATTGGGCATGTCCTTTCAAGACAAGAGAAGAAGGCATTTGCTAGCTTGGCCCACATTAAAATTATTCAGCGAACTGGACACTTTCTGGTGTCTAGAGTCGACTCGGGACTCAGATCACAACGGTCACCTCAACGTCGCGATCGAAGATACTAGAATACATTTTAATTTAAAGATAATACAAATTACTTCTGGAAGCAATTAGAATGTTTTTAATAATTTAAAATTTTAAATATTATTAATTTAGAGTAAAATTATAAATTTTTGATTTAAAGATATTAGAATTATAATTAACTTTTTTTAATTAGATTCAACAATTTAATAACAACATATTTTATAAATTCAATGTGGACATACATAAAAAACACTTTCAATTTTGATTGTAAACATTTAATGTTTTTCGAACTATATCTCATATCATAAAAGTTTAATACTATATTACTCTCAAGCTGGAAAAAAAAAAAAAAACAATTTCGTCCACTGTTTCTACTTGTTTTCTTAAGAGCGATTGGAAGCTACCATTTATGTTTGTGTCCCTCTTCTTTGAAATCCTTTGTGTCCCCCTTCTTTAAAATCCCGACTCCGCCACTATATACATATACATGTAAGAAATAAACACAAGATTACATGTTTGCCCTGTCTTGTGTTACACACAAATAATTATAAGTTTACAATAATATTAAAAGGGATTATTACTAATTTTCCCAACAGACTCAATCACACAAGTTGTTCGTTCCCCAGCCAGGGTCTAGGGATGGCAATGGGCTTAATTATCCAATAAACCATATTTGAGTCCGATCTGACTTTTTTTTGTTTGGACCCTTAAATTGTATCCAAGTTTCTAAATCACAATTTGAATCTGATAAGTTATTGGATTTAGATCTTCTATCATTTCAAGCTGAAAATTTTGGTACTGAGACAGGTTGTGTTATAAATATTGAGACTAGAAACTGAAAATTTAGTAGTTTTAGTCCTGAGTCTCTGACTCTCGGTGACTAATAACAGTTCAAAACTTCAATCCCAATTTCAAATTAACAACATTAAAAGGGAAATCTCAGGAAAAGTCTTAGTCTCACTCACAATCCTAGACTAATGATAATCAATGAGCACATATGTTGTTCTAAAGTTGCATCGTGTTTGAAACATGTCAGACACGCTTGTCAAACAGATGTGTCATGTGATTTTTAAGAATTTGTGTCGATATAGCCGTGTCCTTGCAACATACACCTTACCCATTCAAGTTTTATTAGTGGCTTTGATCCCAAGAGGATCCGACAAATTTATAATGGATCCGCAAGTGGGAGTCATAAGATCTGACCCAAAATTCGGTCCAAGCGTTGTCTAAGACCTAGGGTCATGCGCGCTGATAAGTTGCTGGTAGGGATGGCTAATGGGACGAATCAGGTCGATTCATCCCGTTGGCCAACGAATTCGTTATGAGATAGGTTCAACCCTCTCGTAACGTATCCAACGAGATGGGTCAGAAAATCGGAAAACGAATTTCGTTACTCGGATTCGCCGAGACGGATCGTCTCGTCTTTTATTATTATTATTTCTATTTTTAAAATTTTGAGGGTTTAAAAAAATTAAAAAACAAGATAATGGTGTCTATCTCATGTTTTTCCTCTCAAAGCTATATAATAATATAGGACTTAATATACACACACATAGAGAGACTTTGTACTTCCAAAAGGATTCGAGCCCGGATTCTTCCCACTCAAATTCAACCCTCCGACATTCGAATACATGATCCACTCCGTTGAAGTTGATTTATATTATTTCAAGTATCTATAAATCAAAAATCAAGTGTTTATAATATTTTTTTCTCATCCATCAAGCAACTAAAAGGGACGGGTGAAAGTAGTGAGTTGGTTATGTAACGCCCCGATCCTAAAGATACGGAGACGTTATGGCGACGCATATACGCGAGGAAAATACCCCTCGTATACGCGCTAAGCCCAAATTGTAACATGAACAAGCTATAATCTAAACCATAAAAATCACTGCAATATGACATATAAAAGCTACACATGATAACAATATGAATGACAGAAAGAAAATGGCAGCTGAAAGCAATACAGATAGAGTCATGAAATAACAGGAATAAAGGAGAAATGAGGGTACCAAAATGAAGAGAGGGAGACAGTGACCAACTCCTCGCAATGTGTACCAACTCATCGAACACCTGCACAATAAGACAATCGTCCAATAGCTGGACGTGCAAATCCAGGGTCGTCAGAACGCGACCATAATGAGTGTGTGTGTAAAGGGGAAACAGCTCGTGCAGAAGAAACCATGTGCATAATTAGTAATAAGAGCAACTGAAGATAAAAGAGACCATATAACAGATAAATAAAAGAACTGTAATAAACATAATAACAACACGAATAAAGATAGGCAACAACTGATCAATAGTAAGCAAGCAACTGCTGTCACAATAGGTAACCTATCATATGTCACTAGGCTGGTATCCAAGTCTGGTCAGTGTTATAGTTATATGTCTATCACAGTAATATAAATATACAGTCAGGTGATTAATGTCAGTCACAATACATTAACAGTTTATTTTCATTTATTATGTCAGCGAACACCAATTGCCACCTGTAATAGACGCATCCCATACTACGCCTACTACATGTGTCAATCAGGGTCCTAAGTTATTGAAATTAATAGAAGAGACTTTGTCCATGCTTTAGGTGGGTCCCGTACATACCCGGGACCACGGCCTCAGTTTCCTGGCGCTGAACCAGGCCGTACCGCTAGGTACTCAGTAACAGTAACAGTAACAGTAATCTCACTGTGAAAACAGTGGAACAGTAACAGTACAGATGGGATGCCAGTCATCCCCCAGGAACCCTGCAGTGGAACCCTCAGTCGGCTGCGCAACCTGTATCCTAGGTCCACCCAAAATACAGACGCTGTCTCCTCCATCAATTTCCCAATCCCGGTGTAAGTTGTCCATTTACATTATTATTCATTCAATTCAGTTAAACCAGTCAATGTCCATATTATCTAGAACACTGGGACGATACGGTGACAGTAACAATAACAGTACAGTAACAGTCAATCAGTAATCGTATACACGGTGAACAATATCAGTAACAGTAACAGTAACAGTAACAGTAGCAGTAACCGTGTATACGATGAACAATAGGACTGTACCGTGGTTACGGTCAAACAATCATTTCCCAGTAACTTCAATAACATGGATAAAATAACAGTAACAGTCTAGCTACTGCTCAACGAACGGTCACAACTAAAGCTGATCATAATCTCATCCATCCATACTAAAGAGATATCAATAACTAATCCATCAACTTATAGTCTCAATACAATTCTCATGAATCACTAAGTATCAGTCCGTATTAGTGCAATCCAAAACGGTGACTATCATATCAATGAATCTGTAATTAGTCCTCTCCTCAACACCAATATGTTCTAATCCTATACCCTCAACAACTGAGATCAAATAATAACTATAATCAAACTCCAAGATGTAGATCACCATCATAATAAGTCATCTCTGTTAACTGAAATAATCAATAACCAATCATGAAGTATATGGTATGTCCTCGAGATCAACAAGTCAATACATATTGAATTATATCTAAACAGTCAACATTCTCAATAAGTAATCTAGAATATCTACTCTTGATAATCAACATCAACATAGCATCTAACAGATCCCAAATGCCTGCAACGTCAATCTCACCACAATACAAGACAGGCTCCAATAAAAAGGAATATAGATCCTGGGTAACCTCTAACTCAAGATCAATTTAAGTCACAACTCAACTAATCCAGTCATATATGATATGTCCTCAATACTCACTAATAAAGTCAGGTCTAATTACTGATCATCATACAATGTAAATAGCATAAGTCCTAGATCAATCCAAAGTCATCCTATCTAACTCACATTCCCAACAGTTACATGATCGTCAAGTATCAACATACATCAATGAATCTGATATAATAATTGTCATTCCAACATATATCCATAATCAAGCTCAGCTCTCTCACTCTAACAATTTAATCTGATTCCCAAATCCTCAAGTGTTCACACCTTTTTATTAAGATTAAACATGATATCCCAATACTCGGTATCACAACATATACATGCATCTAAGTTCTATTAGATCAAGTCATTACCACCAATATCCATCTCAAATACCCTCATGCTACATCCTGATATGTCTACGACAATACTCTAGATATACATAGGACAAACATGAGGGTTCTAACATGTATCAATAATCATGCATACCATATTCCTATACATCCAACATGTAAGATAAACGGGAGATGACCGTCCACCCCCACGCTCGATGATCTCCACACATAAACATGTAATCTAAGAAATCTACTCAACAATTTACATCACATATAAATAATATCTGCGATCATTTAATAAATAAAGAGAGAGAAAGAGAGAGAGACACTCACATTGGGGAATCTGGTCGTCGCCGGGCGAGTCGCCGTTACAGTCGCTATGGTGCCGCTCTTCGCTGTTGGACTGCATGGGAGGGTAGCCAAGGTGCTGGAGAAGGCCACCGTGCCGGTCTCCGACGACGACTTGGCGTGGATCAGGAGAACGACCTGCTCGCTCGCTGCCTACGCGCTGGATCTGGGTCTCCAGTAACGGTTCGAATCTCACCAAATGAATCTGAAACGAAAAGTAGCAGACCTCCAAAGTCGCCGCAATAATCCACGCACAAGGGAGGCTGGGCGCAGATGGGAAGAGGGAAGAGTCGTTGAGCGGCGCGTTGGATGTGCGGCAGATCAAGGAGAGGGAAATTCCATTGGCGGCTGTTGGTTTTGGGAGGAGAGAAAGATTAGTTAGGTTAAGATAGGATTTAGTGGAGATTTAGGGGGGGTTGGTTGGGATTTAGATTTGATAGGATTTGGGTTGTGGGTTTGGATCAAATGGGTAATGGGCTTAAAAGGGTATGGGTTTAACAAATGGGCCACCTAGGGGATTGGGCTAAGGAGAAAGAAAATCAATAATATGAACACTAATAATAGTAGTAACAAAATACTAATAATAATAATAACATCTAATAACAATAATTATATGTACTTATAACAAGTGCAATAAATAATAACCAATACATGTATACAGTATAAAAATATTATCACTTACTACTAAAATGGTATTATGGAATAGGGATATTACAGGTTAGATCTATGTCTTTAGACATACAAATTCTTAATCCGGCCATTTCATTATGATCTAATCATTTAAAAACCCTTACAAACTAATTTTTGTTAGATTTCAAATGATCTACACTGTTAAACTAACCAACTCACTATTTAGGTCGTTCATTTTTCCCTACTTGATGGATGGGCAAAAAGTGTTCAAAACACTTGATTTTTGATTTATAGATACTTGAAATAATATAGATCAATTTCAACGGAGTGGATCTTATATTCGAATGTCGGAGGGTTGAATTTGAGTGAAAAGGATCCGGGCTCGAATCCTTTTGGAAGGACACAAGTATATCTCTATATATATATAGACACACACGTGTGCGGTCGGGGAAATTTTTCCTGATTCGATTCGTCTGACCCGCCTTGCCCCGAAACGCTGTATTTGCCCTGTGCGTAGGGGTGCCATCGGATCGGATACGGATCGGATATTATCTATACCATATCCATATCCGCACCCAACCTTCGGATACGGATAAGGATACGGATATTGGCGGATGTGGAAAATGACATCCGTATCCGCCAAAATCGGATATCATATATAAATCGGATATTAGCGGATCGGATGCGGATACTAATCGGATATGTTAAAAATGGATATGGTTAAAGATAAATTAAACAGAAATACTTATATTACTTTTTATCTCATCTACTACAATATTAAATGTGATACATACTATGATATTATTGTGTACATATCAATACATTCATCGTATTCATTGTCATTTGACTTCTATAGCAATAGATTACACGTCCTCCGGTGCTAAATGCCGATTCGGATGACATGGTTGATGTCGAAATACTCAAAATATCATGTGGTGCTCTTGCAAGAATCGAATACTTTCACTATTACTTTTTCACCAACTCAAAATATCAAAATTTAATACCTTATTCCATTGAAGAATAGTCTTCTCCATACCGATATCATTATGAAGTACGCAACATTCGGATATCGGATCGGATACGAATAAGATATTACTTTTACCATATCCGTATCCGCGCCTACCTTTCGGATACGGATACGAATATTGACGGATGTGAAAATGATATCCGTATCCGGATTGGAGGCGGATTCGGATGCGGATATCCGCGGATAATCCGTATCCGTGGCACCCCTACCTGTGCGTCTCAGGCTAGTCGCACTCAGCGAAGCGGGGCGGGGCGAAGCGGGTCGACCCGCTACCTGATAGCCATCCCCAGTTGCTGATGCCTGATTCTCATCGGATGGCTGAAACCTGCAACTTTAATCACTGATGAATGCCGCTGCTGCGGACAAAAGAGGAAAAGAGAGAGAATTGTGGGAAGCTCTCCTTAAAAACCCTAATAAAACCATCCCCTTCTCCCCTCAAACCCTTCTTCCCTCGTCTGCTCCTCAAACTTCCGGCCATGGCGTCAGGTCTGCTCTCTGACTGCGCCTCTTCTTCTTGCTCGACTCGTCTTCATCAGGTCGTGGGCAAAGCCAAGGTCTTTGCTCGCCCCTTTCACTCCCATGGCTCCATCTCTTTCCCGCTGAAAAAGACCTTGAACTTCCCAATTCGTCGCTTTTCCTCCAACTCGACGAAATGGAGCTTGTCCGCGGTCTCTCCAGGTACAATCCCTCGTGCCCATTTCAAAATTCTTGGAGCAAGGATTGTAAATTGGCGCTATTGTCTCTTCGTGAGAATTGATTGATTTCGGTTGAATTTTTCACGGAACTGAGCAAATTTAATTTTATGTTAATGAGATAGTAGTTATAGTTTTTATCTTTATTGGCTGTTGGAGAAAGTAACGAAACTATTTCTGAATGAAAATAATAAGATTGTAAATAGTTTATGATACATGTTAAGTAACAAACTAAGATAAATTTGAGATATTCGGCCTTTGCAGTAGAAATGCAACAATCAATCTTTTTTTGCCGGTTTTGCAGTATCCTTAGTCATATTCATCAATATCTGACAAATATCCGAATCTGATGTGAGTTCGAATCTGCATCTGACTAATATTTTATTGAGCTAATATTCATGTCCGGATTCATATTTGCTAAAAGAAATTGGATACGGATATGGTACTATGGGAGTACCTATTTGTATCTGATCCGTTAACAGCCCTACCGTAAACTTTCGTGATTATTGTTATCGAGCTTTCTATTAATCTCGTAGTTTAGGGAACTTATCTTGTGTAAGTTGGACTCCTTAAAGTTCTCGTGAATCTCCTGCATATTGTGTTTGGTTTAGATCTTCTTTAAGATGTAGTAGTTAGAAATGATATTATAAATTTCCACATGATATCAAGATTTCAAGTAGTTAATTAATGTCACTTCCTAAGCCTGCTAATCTCTTATGCAATATCCAACTTAATTAACACCACATCCTAAGCCAACTATCTCGTATTGAATATGCAGCTTCTTCCCTTCCATGAAAAACATTTTTTACGAATATTTTTCTTGGTCTAATGCCTTATTTATGTTCATGATCAGTGGCAATGACGGCCGATACATCTACTAAGGTTATTGATGGAAAGGCAGTTGCAACTCAGATACGAAAAGAAGTTGCTGCTGAAGTTGCAAGGCTCAAGGATGCATTTGGTCTTGTTCCAGGACTAGCAGTCATTCTAGTAGGTTCAAGGAAAGATTCTCAAACATATGTGCGAAATAAGAAGAAGGCTTGTGAAGCTGTGGGCATCACATCATATGAAGTTAATTTACCTGAGGACTCCACAGAGGAAGAAGTGCTAAAGCACATTTCAGTCTTTAATAATGATCCATCTGTTCATGGAATCTTGGTTCAGCTTCCCCTTCCTCGGGTTTGTTGCTTATTAATTCATTGTTTCTTTCAATGCCTTTTTTCAATCATTTGAATTTGGTTGTTTGTGGATGCTGGTGATGGTTGTTTGATAAACTTTAGTTTGTTAATGACAATATGATTGAATTGTCATCTAACTTGACAAGAAATGCAGTAAAATGTTTGAAGATGTAGTTAATTTAGCAATGATATTGAGTTTAAATTTTTATCAAAAAGAGAGAAAATTGGCTTCTCCTTTGTTATTGTGCGTTTATTTGCACCTTTTGATGCTTGTTTTTGTCACTCATAAGTTATCCTTGATTGTTTTTCAAGGAACTTGAATAATTGATAATAATCATAAGGATTTCCTATCAAAGCTTTAAAACTTTACAAAAGGAGCTCAAGAAGATATTGGGGCTATGGTCTGTTGCGTTTTCTCATTTCCGTAGAATTGATTTGACGTAGATTCCTGACATTTTATATTTTATAAACAAGTTTCCTATTATATTTTATCTTTACTGTACATGTAGCCTCCTTTCAACTGTAGAATCTTTGTACTTCAATATTACTCCTTTAATTATTTCTGGGAAATGGTACCTTATAGATATCGAGAATTTTGTTATAAAATTCCCTTAACCTGTGTTTCAAAGTTAAGTTTTCTTAGGAATTATTTAATATTAATTAGTGTACTTTTGGGACTTGTTCTTAGTATTACTCCTTTTACTTGATTTTGGTGAATTTCCCAGAACCTGAAAGATTTTAACTGTCTTAACTTTTGTCAAAAATCCTTTAAAATATGTTTGGAATGACAAGAGAACCACCTTGAGATTGTGTTTTCTAGCTTGTTAGTGTGCATAAGGAGTTCAATTTAATATGGAATCCTTTGAACTGTAGCATCCGCTTCGTCTCATAATTGCAAATAATTGGTGTCACTGCACTATGTGGATTGGTATCTTCAATAATGTACCTGTTTGGTGCTAAGTAGGGGATTTTGTTCTGGGAATATTCAGTACTGCACAAAATACTACCTCTTACACGGGTCGGTTTGTAAATATATCCTGCTCAACTGTTCTGCAATGTATGCAATGTATAGTAACCACTTCTTTTTCTATACTACTTTTTCTCTCATCTCCTCATGTGATTGACACTTCAGAAGAAGTTTGATGTTCTTTCTGGATTTCCTTTTGCAGCATATGGATGAGCAAAACATTCTTAATGCTGTTAATATTGAGAAAGATGTGGATGGTTTTAATCCACTGAATACTGGTTGTCTTGCCCTGCAAGGAAGGGAACCATTATTTATTCCCTGTACTCCTAAAGGATGCATGGAATTGCTGCACAGGTATGGCATTGAAATTAAAGGAAAGAGAGCAGTTGTAATTGGACGGAGCAATATTGTTGGAATGCCTGCTGCATTGTTGTTGCAGGTATAATACCTGTAAGAGCATCTATCAATTTGTTTCTGTTTGAATGAGCTTTTGGTGTTTTATAAGGAGTAACATCAGCTTCATGCCTTTTTCCACATTTTATATTTGGTGGCCCATAAATGGATTACCAATGCCGGGTTCCCCCACGAGTGTCAGTGTAGTATAGTGGTAAAACTTCTTAGCAGTGGGCAAGAGGTTTGGGGTTCAATCCCGCTTGCACCAGGCTACGGCCTATATTTCCAAAAAAAAAAAAAAAAATGCTGGGTTCCCCCTTCTACCAACTCCTAAATGCGCATGAACTTTCAGGCTTATATGGATTCCCATTGCTAACTACTGGTTTTGGATGATTTCAACAGAGAGAGAATGCAACCGTCACGGTGGTACATTCTAGAACTAACAATCCGGAGGAAATCATAAGACAGGCTGATATAGTCATCTCAGCATGTGGAGTTGCAAACTTAGTGAGAGGCAGCTGGCTAAAGCCGGGTGCAGTAGTGATAGATGTTGGGATCAATCCAGTTGAGGTAAGATGCTCTCCTCATTACTGCTTCGGATAATTTAAGCGCATCATTATAATTATAAATCTATTGGACTAGCATTAGTGAATTGGTCTTTCTGCAGTTGAAATAACACTGTATTGTATTTGCTTCCCAAAAATTTCCTGCTGCAAAAGTTTTAATTTATAAAAATTAGCCTCTTGCAATGAGAATAATTGGCTATAAACAAGTATATATAGATGTGCTTGTGGCACGGTTTATTTAATATGTCAAACCTCGTGAAGAAATGCATCAGATAACTATACGTGCCAGATATTGTCCTCTGATCGATGCATGATTTACCTATTGTTGAATAGCTGCAAACATATATTTTATTGCCTGTCCTATCTTTCTGTTGGCATCAACTTGGACAAATATATTAAGTTGATTCTCTGCTCTCGTTGCCCATTGTGTCCCTTTTTTCTTGAATGGTTGGATGTCCTGTAACTATGTGCTTATGTTTAAAAACTTATACTATAAATACACATTTGTCAATTATGTCATTTTCTCAATGAATTAAGAAATCATTATAAGATAATTTAACATATTGAAAAGTGGGGAGGAAATTTCTCGGGGAATTTCTCCATACCACGAATTTGTAAGTGAGTAGAATTTCTAAGTGAATATAGAGAAAAGTAACCGCAAACAATGAATTTACGTGGAAAACCCGAAAGGGAAAAACCACGGGAGAGAGAATTCACTATGTCAGAGGATTACAATGAATTCTACAGAGTTATGCTGCGATTACAATTTTTAGGGTTTGATGTAATGATTTGAAACCAACCCTTTTCTCGATGGAGAAGGAGAAGTATTTATACCCGCCTAAGCTGTCTTCATGAGTGCAGATATTTCGGATCTACATAACTGCATGATTTGCACGTTATGATCTCCTTGTAACCACCCATATCGTGCCGCTTGTTTGTTCGGATTGCCATGCATAGATATTGCCACTATTCATAACAGCCCGCATTGATATAATGACGTTATAACGTTTAAAATGTGGAGATGATCTAGCAATGTAACTGGATCCATGAATTGCGGGGATCGTGCTATCCAGCTGTAAGTAGCAGGAGTAGCAAACTCCGGAGGGTTTTCGTGCCGGAACCTTGGGTGCCTCTGGGAAGGGTCTTCATACTGCTATGAAAGGATTCTTGTACTGATTGTTAGCGTCTCGAAAAGTAGTGCAGCTCCGGTTGAGTAATGGACTCGGGTGAGTGATGTCTGATCAGATGTGGGCTCGGGGCGACGCCCGATGCTTCCTTCTTGAGCACTGTGCTCGGGGCTTCCTTCTTGGGCCCATGTCACTTGTAAGTGAGATGGGCCCGTTGGCAAAGAAGCGAAGCGTCCAGGTGTCTTGGACACCTGTCGTGATTTTGATAAGGGTCAAAATTTGATCACTACAAATGCTCCCTCCGCCTCCTTCTCGGAGTTTCCGAGCGAGGAGGGGAGTGAACTAATCCCATCCTCAGGCATGATTCTTCACGAGTAGTCGGAGGGAAATTCTTGCGCTTCGTGGAAAACAGCTAGAGAGTGCTAAAGAGTAGTTGGGGCGCCCTTCCGTACTCTTATATTTAATGCCACACATGTAAAGACTGGCAAAAGTTGCGTCACGTGTCCAGTCTGCGTGCGCTCTGGCTATGTAGCCATCGTTTGGAAGCCATCAAAGTGAGTTGAGATTTCTACAGTGGTTGGGATTTAGGGCTCGCTAGCGTGCGAAAAGACGCTTTAGCCCTAAGCCATCATTGCAGTGACGTCAGTATCTACCTTTAAATTGGGGGAAACTTGAACGCTTGGGTTTTTCACAAACTCTAGATTTTTTAAAGCTTTCAGCATTTTTGTTTCCCTTTTATTTCTGATCTCTGAATTTTTGCACTCAAATTCATCGATCAATCCTTGCAATGGCGAGAAGGGAAATCTGTTGTCACCGGAGGAGAGGGGAGGAGCAGAGGCGCCGTGGAGAAAAAGGAAGGATGGCTACTCTCAGAACGAGAGATGCCATGGATTTTGATCCCAAGTCGCGTGTTCTGCGTAGCCAAAAGGAGGTGGATGAATACTTGGTGACATATAACATTCGTCTACCCTCCAAGATTGAAGTGGAGTGTTCACCTGGGACTTATGTCACGGTATCGCCTCTTGCCAGCGGCGTGTACTTTCACCCCTCGATCCTGGCTTTGGGGGTGAAGCTACCAATGACTCCTTTATTTGGGGATGTCCTGATGCCTTTCAAGGTCCCACCCTCATAGTTGACATCGGGGGCATGGTGAATTGTTCTGGAAAGCTCTTTGCGTTGCTTTTGCCCCTGTTATATACGGGTGGAGGAATTCTGCGCCGTCTACGTGATGAGGAAGTCTCATCAGAATGCTCGCTCCTTCATTCCGCGTAGTGGATGCGACAGGTTGAACAACGACCACGGATGGCGTGACACTGTCGTCCGTGTCTCTGGACCCTGGGAGGCTGTGTTAGTTAAGGATCGTGGGCGTGTCCCAATCGCGTGGAACAGGGTCCGCTCTCTAAGGGGGAGCGTCGATCCCCAAAGAGATGCAGGAGAGAGTTTAGAAGCTGTACCGGCTTAGATATGATTGTTGTAACTGGAGCTGGTTGGTGGTCATGAGGAGGCCCTCTGAGCCCCCGACCGTTCCAAAACCCTCGGTCTCAGGCAGAGACGAGGAGGTGCAGGCTCCCACCATTGGGAAGGAGAGTGCTTTCTTGAGCGACGTCTCGGTGAGAGGCGGAGTCTCGATCGAAGGGCGCGATTCCGGAGCCAGAGGTGCAACTTAAGAAGTACCCGGCTCAAGCGGAGTGACCGAAGAGCAGACAATCGCAGGAGTCTTCTCCTCAACCTCAGATCCTTAGGAGTGTAAGTATTAATTTGGCTCCGGATCCTTCCACATTATGCTTTCATGGTTCTGACACTTGTGTTCTGCAGAAGAGACGCTGGATGATCGAGTATAACTTCGATGCCTAGGAGCTGTTGAGGATGATGGCAGCAGTTGGCGGAGGCTCTAATCCTGAAGGGGGAGATGGAGCCAAGCAGGAAGCCCCTCTCATCGTAATGGTGGCAGTCAAAGTCCCATGAACCAACCTCCGAGATCGAAGTTTTCGGAGAGACGATGCCCCGGAGGATACTCCGAGGTTGAAGTCCCAGAGAGGCGGTGCTTTCGGAGGACACCTTCGGGTCTGTGCCCCCCGGTCGAGGAGCCTATACTTGGATGGCAAGGGTCAGCGACGTCTGCGCTGCTGCTGGGCCCTTAGAGTTAGCCTCCCCCTCCCTAATGACGGCTCCGGAGCCTCAAGGGGCGAGTTCTGAGCTGAGCTTGCTTCTGAGGAGGGGAGACAACGAGGTGGCCCTCAAGCATGACGACTTCCTCTAAGGAATGAAGGACTTCAAGGCGCTCCAGTCGAGGGAACAGCATAAACGCAGGAGAATGAGATCTTTCGGGTAAGTTCAAACTGTGTTTTGTCTTCTTATTTTGACATTCTATTGTTTGTTGTAACTTGATGAGGCTATGGAAGATATGATTGTCGCCTTCCGAAGAATCTCCCCAGGCTTAGGCGGACCCACTCGGGGTGTTGACGAATGTGGGGCTCTGGGTCTTAGAAGTCGAGTGAGAAGTAGATCCATCGGTATCAAACTTATTGAAGAGCCCGTGGGTGAACTCAAATGACTTCGACTTCGACGACTTCGAAGACTCAGAGGAAGGTCCCGACCTGGGTCTCGGGGAGGAGCTCAGATCTCTACTTGACTAGTTACGCTCTCGACGCGAAAGAGTGGCGAGGAGCCGCTTCCAATCAATGCCTCGTCAGCCTATCGGCATGAAACTCATGCTGCATGATTATCTTATCTATCAGTTGGATCGTGAGAGGGGGGAGAGGGAGAGGGAGAGAGACGAGAGTAGAGAGAGCGAGAAAGAGCCAGAGGGAGGGAGATTAGAGAGAAGGGAGAGGGAGAGAGACGAGAGAGGGAGATAGAGCCAGAGGGAGGGAGAGATCGGGTGATCTCACCTGATCCCTCTTCTTTATCCTTTTCTTTTTTTTGTTTTTTAATTTTTGAGTTTTTTATATTTACCCCCTCAAATCTTTTATATTTCTGAATTTACTCTCAAAGCATCATATTTTCCCAATTACTCCCTCAAAACAAATTTATTTTGGACATGTGATACATGAATTTTGATGTTTACATTTTTTACGATTTTTCATGATTTTTTCATAATTTATTGAGCTTTCTGTGTAGCGTTTGCTCGTATCGTCCGAGTCTGATTGAGTCGCCGAGACCGATCCGTCTCAGTGCTGGCCGAGTCGGCGGTCGAGACCGCGACTTTGAACCATGGTGTAAAGAACTATAGAAGTTTGAAGAATCGGTATGCACACAAAGTTAGAGAAATAAAACAAAGATTACTTAGATCAGCTGATGTATGATCATGACAAATAACTCATTTGAAGAAAGGATTCTTCAGTAACGTTAATAAAAAAAACTGGAAAGATATCAAGTATAAAACATGACTGCAATTCCTAATTGACGTCAGAGTCAAGTAGATGTAACCTCAGCCCTAATGATATTTCTTCTAATAAGTAATAGAAAAGGGTTATACACTTACACACTCTCCTAACACAAATACACATCAAGGGAGAAAGAGGGAGAGAGAGAGAGAACACCACACATATTAACACATTACTCACAAGCCCAAACACACACAGTATCAGATGTAGATACTCCAAATAAGAGAAACAGATGGAGAGAAAAAAACTCACAGAGAATGGCTCGGCAATGGGAGGCACGACCGGATCTTGAGGTGGCTTCGGCACGCCGACGGAGGCCGACATAGAGAAGGAGAGATCCGGTGATGGCGACGGCGATCTCGGAGATGGAGAGGAGCTTGTTGGCAACGCCGGCGGGACTCCGGAGAGGGGAAGCGACAAGGAGGATGTTTGCAAGGGGAGAGGGCAGCCATGGTGTTGATCGGAGCTTGGCGAAGATTGCCGGAGCGATGACGGAGGGCGTGGAGGATGTCGGACGATGACGGAGGCTTGCCGGAGTTCGCCGAGGTGATGCCGTGGTCCGGATCTCGACGCCAGAGTGGAGGGGCTGCTCACGGCCAGTGCTCGGCAAAGGTGCAAGGGGTGTTAATTATGGGGAGTTGGGGCTCTTGTGCTGGACTTTGGGCAGCGACCAAAGTGGGGCTTGGATGGAGTGGTTGCGGGTGTACAATCATGGAGGCATAGGCAGTCAAGGGGAGAACGTGAGCAATGGGGAGGTCCTGGCTCGGGTGGGGCGCAGCCATGGAAGGGCAGCTGAAGTATGCTCGGGTTATAAGGGTAGGCCGGGTGTGTGCTGCCATTGGGTTGGAGGGGAGAGTCACCATGGGGGCTCCGAGTTGTGCGTGGGGAAATATGGATGCGTGGGAGGAGCAGTTATAGGGGGCAGCTGTGGTTGTGTAGGGAGAGGAGAAGGATATGGTGGGTTTGGGATTTGAGATTAGATAGGACAATTAGTTAGGATCAGGGATTTAGTTAGGATTTGATTTTAATAGATAGGATTAGGGGTTGGGTTTGGATTTGAACTAATGGGTTAATGGGTTTCGGGTAGGAACATGGATAAAGGATTAATGTGTTATGAAATAGGCTAAATGGGTAAATGGGTATAGGGATTAAGAATAACAAAGAAATAATAATAACAATAATTATTAAAATTAATAACATTTTCAAACAAATAATTAACAATAATCATAGATATTGTTAACAATTCATAATAATAGCCTATATGGAAAATGATTTAAATATCTTAATACAAATAAATAGATATTAACAATAAGAGCTATATACTATAACTAATGAATAAAATAATGATTATTACCAAAATAACTTTAAAATATTTGTAAAAATAATGAAAAGGATGAGTTATAAATTAATTTAATTTATAATACTATATAATTTACAAATATATACACATGTATTTTTATACATGCACATAATAGATAATCAATAATAATAATAAGTAAATCTAAATAAAATTTATAAAAAATAGAATTACAATATTATTAGTCAGGGGATATGACATTATGATCTCCTTTTAACTGCCTAAATCGCGCTGCTCGTTTATTGGGATCGCCATGCAGAGATATCCGTCACTATCCATAACAACCCGCATTGATATAGGGACGTTATAATGTTTAGAACGTGGAGATGATCTGGCAGTATAGTTGAATCCGTGAAGCGAGGGGATCGTGCTATCCAGCTGTAAGTAGTGCAGTGGTAACAAGCTCCGGAGAGTTTTCATGTCGGAGCCTTGGGTGGCTCCGGGAAGGGTTTTTATACTGCTATGAAAGGATTCTTGTACTGATTGTTAGCGTCCTAGGGACTCGTGCAACTCCGGTTGAGTAATGGATCTGGGTGAGTGATGTATGATCAGATGTGGCTCGGGGTGAGGCCCGAGGCTTCCTTCTTAGGCCTATGTGCTCGAGGCTTCCTTCTTGGGCCCACGTCAGGCTTGTAAGTGAGCTGGGCCTGCTAGCAGAGAAATGGAGCCTCCAGGTATTCGGACACGTGTCGTGATCTTGAGGAGGGTCAAAATATGACCACTACAAAAAGCTAAATGCAGGTTATCTGAGTATGATTTCATTCTTGACATTATTGGAGCTGTAGGGTAGAGGGATTTGAGAAAAGAACTTGTCTTTCTCAGATATGATTCCTTGGATGCATGATTATGTCGCTAGAAGTGAGGTCGTAATGAAATATAGATGACAGAGGGTGTTCCCCACCCCCAATTTGGACCAAGACTTCCTGTGTTTAGGTTATAGAGTAGGAACCAGGAGATGGGATTCCGAGGAGATCCACAGGAGGTCCATGATCTTTCGAGGATGTTTCCAGACCTTTCAAGTCTCTTGTGATTTTCACAAGTCCATGTCCGTCTACCTACTTTGAAGTTGACTTCTTATCATATCCGTTAAAACTTTTGTTTCTTACAACAGTAAGTGAAGTGAGGTTGATTTATTGCATGTTTCTGTTGAGAATTTTTTCTAGCCTGTATGGTGATTATTTGAGCCATGAAGATTTCTGGTGCAAAAATGGATTTTATCTGAGGGTTTCAAGCAAATAGATGCAGACAAATTATGCAGGACAGTTATGAATTATTCACATCTGCTTTGCCATTCAAATTAAAGACAACTTTGATAACTCTTAGCGAAATAGGATTTCCCTTCAATCGTTTCAATGGTTCTTTATAATCAGTAAGTCACTCATTAAGTGACGTGAAAAGGTGGGAGATCATGGAGGTTTTTCTAATTTGTGCCATTAGAATTTCAGAAAGAAAGCATTTCTTTGCAGAAAGTTTCCACTATAGTTTGCGCAGAATCTTATTTGGATGTTATCTGATGGGGCCCAAGTTGTTAGAATGTTATGTTGCACAGACACGAGGACATGCTGCCAAGGTTACCAACAAATGGCAAATTTTAAAAAGTGCACGTAGTACAAAGTTTCTGTTTCTTTTTTCTCTTTTTCTTTTTCTTTCTTTTTTCCTTGGGGTAGTGGTGATTGGGGTTTGGTTGGGGGGTTCAAAAGTTGGGGCTATTAGTCGTCTTCAACAATTGATTCTGACCACTCTCTAGAAACTTCTAGTGGCCTTCTGGAAGGTTTTTGGACTATGAGGCAGGTTATGGTGTGGCTATGAGGTTTGAATCCATATGGAAAAGGAAGGGATGATTACTGAAAGTGGCAGGATGTAATTGTTGTTGACCATGCTTATGAGACAGGTGGCACTCTTGTTTGATTTGTTCAACAGAATAGTTAGGTGAGCGGCTGCATTGTCATATTGTCATCTCCATTGTGAAACAATTCAACCTCAATGAAGAATTCACCTTGTGACCCAAGATAGGCAAGCGAGCGGAGGTTGTAATGCGCTATGGGAAGATTAGAATGAAAGGAATAGGTGAGGCCCATCAAAAAAATGAGCAAGTAGGTGAAGGTATAGCAGTAGAAACACCTACATAATATGGAACATCTGCCAAAGAAGCTGGGACATTTAAGGCTAGTAAGGGCAGGTAGTAGTATTCTCACCACGAGTGCCGTCAACCTAAATGTGATTTGAAAATTCTAATGATACATTCTGGAGGATGGTTAGGACCATTATGTGTTAATTCTACTATATTGGCAGCATCGTATCGGGTTTTGGGGTACATGATATGATATTAACCCTACAATATCAATATTAGCCGATATGGCTGATATTGACCATATTGATACTAAAAGCTATTAGCCAATACCGAGATTTTAAACCATGGTTAGGGCTCGGGAATAAGATAATAATTGAGAATATACTGTTGGACTTGGCTCTATCCAGTTTATGAATTTTGATCAAATGCAGAGAAAAATGAGTGTATTCTTCATATAGAAACTTGGACCGTTTTGTGTGTGAAGAACATCCATTATGAATGAGAATGATGGTTGTATTAGGACAATATATTGGCTAAGGTCAACCTCAAGGCTAGCTCATTCTCTCCTAAGCTTATTGATATGGTGATGAGTCCTTAGATACTAGGTATGAATCACTTGACAGGCTGTAGACATAATGTGAAGGAAAGATCTCTTCTAAATTTTTTTTAAGGATAAAGCATAGTGACAATGTAGGGATGATAATGGGCAGGACCGGGACTTGAGTCAACCCCGGGCCCCGACCCTGTGCCCAAAAGTTCTAGGGCCTAACTTTAGGCCCCAACCCCGGCCCTTGGGCCTTCGGGCCGGTCCTAAGGGTCTCTTTTTTTCTTTTTCTTTTTCTTTCGTATGTGTTGATACATATGAGAGAGGAGAGATCGAGAGAGAGAGAGAGAGAGAGAGAGAGAGAGAGAGAGAGAGAGAGAGAGAGAGAGAGAGAGAGAGAACAGAGATTTAGCTGTACTATTAGGCTATTTAGCTGACTAATTTGTAAGTTGTGCTGCCAAAATGATTGATTTCCTGCTTTTGCAGCTTTCCAGTCGCTAAAAGAAGTATTTGTGCTTGTCCAGCATTATGAAACAAGAGGAATTTGAACCCCAAATATCTTACCCTCCACAAAGATGCTTTGCCTATGTGCTGCAGTGTCAGTTGCAATTGTCAAAGAGTTTGGTAAAATGATACTAGAGCAAAGATTTGGTTTTAGAGAACAGAGATGTGCATGAATGATGTTTTTCATTTTCATATGGACTTTAAGGGGGAATTTTCATTTGCCCGCTTGAGAATTTGGACATAATTCATGGCCATTGCATGTGATAAAGGTGCAACCTATCCTCTGAAATGGTGGTTTACATGATGAAACTTGAAACTTGTAAGAGGCTTTGTTTGACTGTGGACTTTGTTGATTTTGGAATATGGAGGGTCATTATGTATTGATTTTGGTTTTAGGAAGCATCCTGTGAGCTTCACATGGGTGTATGTTAAGAAGGCTTGCTTATATGAAGTGGGATAGCTATATGGCCAAATGCTGGAAATATTTTGCGAGAAAGGTTTCAAAAATAGGATTAATTGCTAAGAAACATTTTTTACATAATGATAGCTTGTGGTGTTATGATGAGTTTCGGAGTACAGAATGAGATGATTCATAGAGTAGACATGTTTCACGTGTCATTCGGGAGAAGTGTGTGAGATGTCAATGGTCATGGCTGGTGCTCTGTATGATTAACCCGGAATGCTTCTTTGAGGATCAAATTCAATGGGGATAATTGTATTTACCCTTGATAACTTCTCAATATGTTGCAATTTGCTTCCAGTGTTTAGTGCATCTTCTTCCTTGGGCAGAAATATGAACACACTAGCTGAAAGAGGAAGGGACTCTCAAATTATTTCTTATAATTTAAAATGAAAAAGTACCTGGTTCAAATCCTAAGGTTAATCCTTTGGAATATTCCAATAGACTTTGGATTATTAATGTGAGGCATAGATATAACTTGAAAGTGATTACAGTGATTGATGCATATCTTTACTTGCGTACAATTGAGGTGAAGAAGATGAAGAGAAGACCATATACCCTTTATTAGGGTGTGGTCGTTTATTTATCGAGAAAAAATACATGCCTTAATAGGTCTAAGGGCATACACTACTTAGAGTAGGAGAATCCAAAATAAAAATAGAAAATTTTTGTTTCTATTATTACAAAGAATCCTGTTTCTACTATAATGCCCCCTTCAAACTGAAGCATAGATGTCAATCATGCTCAACTTGTTACATAAAATTGAAATTTTTTTCAATCGGCACTATTATATTTTTAAGAAATTCTTCAATCGATACTATTAGTGAAGATATCTCTAAGTTTACAACTCGATGTGATGAACGAAGTGACTATCCGATATGTGATCACTATGTCTCTAATAAAGTAGCAATCGACTTCAATATGCTTCATTCGCTCATGAAAAACATGATTATTGGCAATATACATAGCCGCTTGATTATCACAATGCATCACCATTGACTTGTTATAGATAATACTCATTTCTAAAAGGAGATTGAATCCACATCAATTCACAAGTTGTATGAGTCATGACTCTATACTTAACCTCAGCACTAGATCGAGAGCAACATTTTATTTTTTTGCATCGCTATGTCACCAAATTACCTCCAATAAAAATGCAATAAGCAATAGTAGAACGACAATCAATTGGATAACCGGCCCAATCAACATTAGAATATCTCACAGTATTCAAATAAGATGAAGGACGATAATACAACCCTTTGTTCGGAGCCTCTTTAAGATACAACAAGATACAACAAGTAGCAGTCCAATGAAACTGATATGAACTTTGCGTATATTGACTTAACACACTCACAACAACTGTAATGTAAGGGCGAGTGACAGTCAAGTAAATTAGTTTACTAATTAATCGTCTGTGCTTTTCGAGATCAGTAACCGACTCTCCGAGGTTTTAATCAAAATGAATATTAAGATCCATAGGAGTATCAATTGCTTTAGATCCTAATGTAACAGTTTCTTTCTGCAAATTAGTAAGGTATTTTATTTGAGTCAAAGAAAGATCTTTCGGAGAGCGAGCATCTCAATCCCTAAAAAAATACCTCAAGAGGTCATTCATATGAAAATGAGGACTCATAAGCTTTCAACTGAATAACAGATTGATGATCATTTCCTGTGACAACAATATTATCAATATAAACTGTAAGAATAATAGTGTTGATTGAAGAATGTCTTACAAATATAGAGTCATCAGAGGACCTTCATCTTAACCCATAGTGTGCAATAACAATATTAAATTTGTTAAATCATGTCATAGATTGTTTTTTTGAGTTTGTACACCTTGTCTGTCTTCCCCTGAACCTCATAACCGAGGGTTGAAGCATATACACCTCTTGATGATTTTCATGCAAGAGTATATTTTTAATATATATCTGATACAAAAGCCATTGATTCACCATCACAACTGATAAAAGAATGCAAACGGAATGTAAACGAGCTACCAGAGATAAAGTCTTAAAATAATCATCATAATTCTGTATGTAGTCTTTGGCAACCAATCGTGCCTTCAAGCACTCTATTTGTCCATTGGGAGAAATTTGATATTGTATATCTATCGACAACCAACAGTTTGTTTTCCTGGTGGTAAAGAAGTTAAATTCCCATATATCATTAGCATGCAAAGCAGTCATCTCTTCACCCATAGTACTTTCCATCCAGGATCTACTATAACATCACGATAAGATTTTGAAAGAGACAGAAGATACTGTGGTTGCAGAACTAAAACATGTAAGAGATAAATGAGAGAGATAATACTTTAGCTATATGATGCTGAGTATAATAACTGATGCCTTTTCGAAGAGTTATAGGAAGCTTAGATACTTCAGTGAAGTAATTCACTGAGGAGGGGGTAAGCTATCAGGGTCGGTGGTAATCTTTTTGCGTTGTTGATAAACTTGAAGTGGATGCGAGTCTTCTAGTCACGGTTCAAAGTCTCGGTCGAGTCGGAGACGAGTCGGCCGAGTCGTATCCGTCTCGGTCCGCTCCGAGACGAGTCCGAGTCACGAGTCGGTTGACTCAACTCAGAGGAGACCGACTCGGCCGAGAATCGGAGTTGACTCGGTCGACTCGGCATTATGATGATGATTTTGTGCCTCATCGCAATTTAATGTGAAAATAACTACATTAGTATGTATTTATGAATGTAGTTTGTGCAATTTACTATATTGTGCATGTATTTTGATATGCTTCTACCAACGACGCGTGTATTTATGTTTTCGCTTTATGTTTAGTGTGCTACGTGATATATTTTGGACATGTGATACATGAATGTGGATGTCTACATTTTTTTTAAGATTTGTCGTGATTTTTTTAGAATTTTTTGAACTTTCTATGTAGCGCTTTGCGCGTATCGCCCGATACCGATCCGAGTCGCCGAGACCGATCCGTCTCAGTGCCCGCCGAGTCGGTGGCCGAGACCGCGACTGTGAACCATGCTTCTAGTGGTACTAAAGAGTAACAGAAGTGGTCGAAGGATTGTAGTGGAACCTTAGAGAGGCTGAAAAGTAAGGTGTGTTTTCAAAGCAAGTGACATCCGTACAAATCACATACTTCCTGCCGACGGGATTTCAACATCGATTTTTTCTTTTTGTATCCGAGAATATCCTAAAATACATACTGAACTACTCGAGGATCTAATTTATCATGTCCTTTTTTGAGAATTGAACAAAAACACACGCACCCAAAAGCCTTTGGATGTAAATCAAACAGTTATTTTGCATGGTAAAGAACTGAAAGTGCAGTTTTGCCATCTAAATAGAAAAAAAACCTATTAATTAAGTGACGAGAGCAGCAAGGATTGCATCAGTCCAAAAACACTTTGGAACATGCATATGAACTATTAGTGTTCGAGAATATCAAATAATTTTTTTCTTTTAGCAACGCCATTCTGTTGAGGTGTGTGAGCACACGAAGGTTGATGAATTATACCACGAGAATACAATAATCTTAAAGAGCATGTTGCACATATTTTAAAGCATTATCAGATCGTAAAATCTTAAGTAAACAATTAAACTGAACTTTATGAAATCTTTGAAAAATAGAGAGAATTTCATAGCAATTTTTCATTAAAAATAACCAAGTCATACGAGAATAGTCATCAATAAGAGTTACAAAATAAGAAAAATCAGACACTTTTAATTCGAATAGGATCCCAATATCCGTATGAACAACTCCAAATGAAGAACTACAACGATTAACTATCCTAAATGAAAAAATATTTTATGATGTTTACCATACTGACATGACACACTGTTATTAAGAGAACCTTAACAAAAAGAAATAATAATTTAATGAATTCTAAAGATGCATGACCTATTGGATTGCAGACTCATCACATGCCAAAGCAGAAGCGTTCAGTTTAGGTTGATCATCATATTAAAGATAATATAGACCATCTTGCTCATACCTCCCCATCAATCACCTTCTTCATTTGAAGGTTTTGAAAAGTACATGATGAAGGAGAAAAGTTACAAAATAACTGAATAGTTTTAGTCAACTGACTCACAGATACAGAAAGGAACATGTTGAATATAATTAACATTAAAGAATGCGAGATAAAAAGTGAGATTGACAATGCCAGTACTACGTTTAGAACTACAGGCATAGATGTGTGGAAAGTGAAAAAATTGTAGATTTACCAGTCATGTGGGTTAACGCAACAGAATTAATGATAATGATCCAAGGTGAAGGTGATGAACTCGCTAAACAAGAAATACTGGATGTGCTAAGATAAAATGTCTGAAGTAGAGACTGAATGCATCTTTTGAATAGAAAATCATACTCAGATTTTGATAGTCACAGATTCGCCAGCGGAAGTACCAAGAATATTTGAGTTATATATAGTAGATGATCTAGCAGTACCAGACAAATAAGCAGCTTGAGGAGACCATGAAGGTTTGCCATGCAACTCCCAACATCGGTCACCATGAGGTTTGCCATGTAACTCCCAACATCGGTCACTCCCAACATCGGTCAATAGTGTGATTGGTTTGATTGTAATGAGTACACTTACGAAAATTATCCTGACCACAACCAAAAACTCGGCCTCTATTAGATAAATCACGACCACAAAAAGGCATACCACCACGACCTTGAGAAGTGTTACTTTGACTGTTGAGAAAACCAAGGCAAAGCCCTCAATTGAAGAGGGATCAGAAGTTGTAGAAGATTTTGAAATCTGAGATAGTCGTGAAAAATATTCTGCAGAGAGAGAATCCCCCTTCACCTATTAGTAGCTGTCCCGGAAGTGGTTTGAGTTGAGAATTGAGCTCCAAAAGAAACTTACAAACATATAATTCTTCACGTTGTTTTTTAAGAACTTCATATCATTAGTGACTGGATGATACTGGTTGAGTTCATCAATCATACTTTTGAAGTGGCTATAGTAGTCTTCTAAACTCCTGTTGCCTTGTTGGAAACTAAATAGGTCCTCGTACACTTCAAAAGCTCGAAAGGCATTCTTTATAGAATAAGTATAGAATAAGTATCACGAACAACTTCTCAAATTTCTTTTGCATTATCTTATAACATAAAGTTGGCACTCATTGTGGATTTCATGCTGTTTCAAAGCCAAGTCATCACCAAATATTTATCACGTTTTCATTCTTCAGTAGGGGTAGATTTCGCAGAAGCAACTATCTTCAATTTGCCTCTTGCACCAAGGAAGACTCACAGTTCTCTCATAAAAAAAAAGTTTTTGCCATTCAATTTCACATTGGTAATTTGAATACCGATGAGGTCTTTAATATCTGCCATGAGAACAAGAAGAACGAGAACGAGATGTTTATTACAGTAAAAAATTTATTGCAGAAGAAAATTAAGTAGGTCTCCCTGAAATTTTTTATTGTCACAATGAACAGTACCGGTGATACTCTCACATGAACAATAATTCTTTTTTTTTTTAGGCGAAGGCAAGAAAAAGCTAGGGTTAGGATTTTTTTTGTTCTGATAACATATTGAGGTGAAGAAGATAAGAGAAGACCATATACCCTCAATTATGGTGTGGTTGTTTATTTATAAAGAAAAGAAATACATGTCTTAATAGGATTGAGAATACACAATGTCTTATTTGGAGTAGGAGAATCCAAAATAAAGAAGTAAAATCATATTTCTACTATAACAAATAATCATATTTCTACTCTAATAGATACTTTGTAAATACAGGTGCATACACCTTTTGATGTATCCTAAAATGTATTACAAACCTAGGCATATCAAATGTGTTGAATTTAACATTTGGGTCACAAATCAATTTGATTTTTATGTGCATTATTGTTATCTTTGAAATAATGGATATGGATAATTGGAGTGATAATGCATCATAGATGCATATACGTGGGTTTTCATATTTCTAATCTACATGTACTCTTTAAGAGAAAATAATGTCTCCCTTTTGTGCTACCATGGGTACACCCAGCATATGAAAGAAACTAATTTTTTAGTATGTTCAAAATTCCTATTAAAATCTATTCAATTCATCTATTTATTGGAATCTATCAAAAAATTGTTGACGAGGACATCACGCCGCCGAGATGATGGTTCGATCGAAGTCTATTCGAGATCCAGAAAACGGCGTGCTGCATTTTTTTGGTTTTAGCTATTTTATTTATTATAATTATTTGCTTCTGTTGTATTTTTTTTGTGTGGGCGTTTAATACCACATCGGTTTTTTTAGAAGTACTCATTTTGTAAAGACTATAAAAATGGCCTCAAGATTTTTGAATTTTTATTGAATGATTAAAATTTCTAAATTTTTCAGCTAAGTTCTTGGGATTTTGCTCTTCAGTTTTAGGTGTGGAGCCCGTATTAGGGGTGGAAGTCCAAAATTCTATCCAGATTTTCAATTCAAATTTTAAACTCTAGTTTTGCAAATTTGAATGTGATTGCGATTCATATTGTTTTACATCACTTGTTATATTCAAACCAAAAAACCTAACTAAATCTACTCATACTCTAACAAAGTAGCCAATACCATGCAAACAATTCTCTCTTCTCCCGCTTTCTTTGAAAGATATTATATATCTGTTTTATCATATGTAATCTCTAATTAGATTTGATTTTATCTCAAAATTCCTCTTACTGATATTTTTTTCCCTAAAACAAAGGTTTTTCAGATAATCTCTATCAATTTCTAATATCTCTATTTCAAATTTATTTTCTTTCCTTTCATTTTTTCCTTTCCTTTCTATTAGCTACTGTCAAAACCATTGAATCCACAAAATTATGTATGTTGTCCACTTTATGGATGGATTTATTGCGCAAGCATCTCGATTATTGAAATTTTTACTTGTATATCTCTAGTTTTCCTGCAGAGGCTTAGATAAGAAACTAATCTATTTTAAATATGATTTTTTAATGTCTCTAGAGTAATCACACCTTTTCCGTTTTGTAAATTGAACAAAATTGTTAGAACTGTATTTTGTATATAATAAACATAAATACATAATAATAACTCTAATATAAATATATCATACTAATTGCTTCTCAGTTTTTTCTCTTTTCCGGTGGTGTGTGTTGCACGTGTTTAGTGTGCTAATATATATGAAAAGTTGTTAGGTCCATATCATTATGCCATTATCTTATCAGATGTATTGCCATGTCCATATTAATGCATTTTAAGATCATCGACAACCTTGCTTGCTCATAACAGCTTAAACCTTGTGAATAATAAATCTCCACTCATGCTAATCACATCGAATGTTCAAACTTTAATGTTTCAACTTCAACCTTGTGCTTGCTCATGATATCTTTACCCCTTGCTCTGTCGGGCCGTCTGTGAATAATAAATCTCCACTCATGCCACTCATCCATCGAATATTCAAACTTTAATGTTTCAAGTTTTTTCTTTTTAATCTAATCTAGTTGGGAGCTGGATTAGTTAGAAAGCCACCATTCCTCAGGCCGAGCCCTTGAGCATACTTCCTATATGCTGATTTTTTGGTGGATGGACACTAGTGATGTCAACCTATGAAGCACAGACATGGACATGAGTGTCACACACGAGACATGGCAACTAAAAAAAAAAAGATACGAGGACACGACAAGAAATATTTTATTATTATTATTATATATAAATAAATTTATAAAATCTCAATCAAATGATCAACAAACTAAAATATAATCAACACGTGTACAGACTATAAAATATCATAAGTTTATAACAAAATTACAACCGAAGATCATAAGTTCATAAGTTGATATGTTAACAACTTAACATTACAAGTTTAAAACAAATTACAACGGCCATCATATGTCTCAAGATGAAGTCGAAGTAGTCCAATGACTGCCTTATTATCTCCTTCTTCATTATCCGCATACAACACGATCTCCATCATGGGTTCATCAAGAGAAATAATAGCGAAATTTTGGACACCGACACCCTGAAATGAGTTAAAATCATCTCTGTCAATATCCCTCATCTTTGTTTTCTCTTCATTATATTTTCTGAATTTTGAGAAAGCAAACGGAGATTGTTATGCGCATATACTAGATCGTCTGCCCATGCCGGACTATTTTTTCCTCTTTAAGGAATGAATAAAGGAGTGTGTACTCCAATTCCTTTCACAATAAGAGGAGGGACATGATTGACCTAGAAGTTTTAAGGCCAACACTTATAAATTTGAAGTTGATGAACCATAAAGAACTCTCAAACACTTCGGATTCACAAATCCTCTAACACGAAGAGAATCCGGATCGACAAAAGCACCCAAAGTGCCTGAAAAATCTAGCACTTACCACCCGTCTTTTTTCGGGGTTGGGATAATATCTCTTCAAACACTTGCTTCTTTGGAAGAGATCTCTTCATCTTGATGGGGAGCTTGTCGACTTATATTCTCATTACGCCAAACATTATGATAATACCTATTAACATAAAGAATAACCGCATTAAAGAATAGCCACATTAAAAATAATGAATTATAACATAAACTTAGATATTATCTTAGATTCAAAGAGTGTACCAAATATTGAAGTGGCGTGTTACTCTTGTTCCATCGATCCTCCAAGATTTGAATACAATATCATAAAAGGTGATTGCTCCTTTTCCTTTTTTCTTCATGTCGATAAATAACACTTTTAACCTTCTCGATTGTTATGTCCCACATGTCATACACCAAATGAAGAGATGACTTGTCAGTGTCGGTGACCCTTATCATGTCATAAATTGGCTCGGTGAAGCAATGATGTAGTTTATCTTGTGCCACCACAAATCAGTTAGACTTTCTCTTTAACAAATAGTGATTGTCCTATATTATCATCCTTTTACATGTTCCATCGATCACTAAGGACTAAATCTGGGAGGTTTCTTTTGATAACTTTAAACTTTTTCAACGTGATAATTCAAGAAGCAAATCTAGTTTCGGCCACCGCATGAAGCTTCATCTTGGAATAGTCATTGAAATGGCAAGCCTCATGGAATGGTTCATGATAAAATTCTTCATGATTAAGGCATCATTCGAAAACTCCGTGATCCAACTGTATTGAGCATAAACTACAACATTTGCCTCCGTATTTGTAACCGCAAAATATTCTTAAGTGTAAGATTCGGAGTGTGCATTACACAAGGAGTCTAAAAGATGTGAAGATACTTGCTCTCTACAATAGCACCCGTATCTTTACATGCAGAAACGTTATCGGTTATGAATTGGATGAAATTTTAAGGACCAACATCTTTAATGCAATCTTGAAGCTTCTCCGCAATGTAATGTTCGATTTTTCACTTCTCTTTCGGCTTACGAAGTTCAAGAACATCGGGCCACTTTCGGTGACCGCTATGAAAATGAGGTCTTTTTGCGCTTCCGTCCATCCATCACTACAAATGGAGACCCCTTTTTCTTCTATGTGGCCTGATGAGCTTCATCGACCCATCCACGTGAGATTTTTCGTTACGAGTGGTCCTAAAAAAGTTTTAGTTGGGAGGTTTGTAGCCGGTGATTGAATATTTTGCGACAAATTTAAATGCTTTGGTATACCATGGATTTCTTGTCAAATTAAATGACAATCCACCGGTATAGAACATCTTCGCAATATTACAATCTAATTCATCTCGTCTCTTTATTGAATGCTCGATCCACTGTGTTGACCCCCTCTTCTTCGTGCTCTTGGACCATTTGTACTTTCACTGGCCGCACTTGACGTTGAAGATATTGGCAATGTTATGAACCTAGACATAAAAGCTTTCAATTTCATTTTTGCTTGCTTCATCTCCTTTATCATATCCCTTATGTTGTGGGGTTTAACCGTTGCGCACTTTTTTATTCCTTGTCCGCTTATCCACATGAAATGGGTCTTGACTCTTGAATATGATTTATTGAATGATTAAAAATAATAACACACTTTCACTTGCGATTTTCTTCTCCCCTTCCATTTTTTTTCTAATTTAGTTACAAACTTTCAAAAAGGTGCATGATCATCTACCAGACCACTTGAAAAACTTCTATTGAAGTCATATTGTTCTAATTTCTAAACGCAACAACACACCAATATTATGTCAAAGAAAAGCGTTCAACAATTTATCGAGATAAGTTAACTATACAACATTTCATACACAATCATATCATCAATCCTACATTATGTATGAATTTCACACATCAATTAAACTCAAATTCCTACACAATCATACATCAATTACTATCAAAATCCTACATCAATTAAATTCAAAATTCTACATTTATTCATGCAATCTAATTAAATTAATTAAATCACTGCCTCTCTCTGTGTCTCTCTGATCCTCTCTCTTATCTCTCAGTGCCTCTCTCTCCTCTCTCTTAGCTCCCCTCTCTCAGTCTCACTGCCTGCTCCTCTCTCAGAGACTGATCCTCTCTCCCCCCGTTACACACACACACACTCTCTCTCTCTCTCTCTCTCTCTCTCTCTCTCTCTCTCTCTCATCTCTGATCCTCTCTCAGTCTCACTAAGAGCAGAGGGGCAGAGGGGGGGGGGGGGGGGGGGGGGGGGGGGGGCAGGAGAGGCGAAGAGCAGAGAGGGAGAGGAGGGGGTGAGAGAGATGGAGAGGGGCAGAGAGAGACAGACAGCAGAGAAAGCTAGTCACTATTTGCTTCGTCTCCTTCACTTATTTTGTCTCATATGTTACTGGTTTGGAAGAAATGAGAGGGGTATACTATCTTTCTTACCAGTACACAGTTTCAGTTAGTTTATAAACCATGATTATTTTATACTTTTTGAAATACTGCTCATGTCTCCTTCTGTTGAGAATATTTTCACTTTGCACCCTATTATCAGAACATGATTGTGACTCGCGAGTCAACTACAATATTATTTACTTCTAAATTTCACATTTGCTTAGAAAGTAAGCATATTAAAAATCTGACATCTTCTTGTTTCAGGATCCTGAAAGCCCTCGAGGTTACCGACTGGTCGGTGACGTTTGCTACGAAGAGGCATGTAAGGTAGCTTCTGCTATCACTCCAGTTCCTGGCGGAGTCGGCCCAATGACCATAGCCATGCTATTGTCCAACACCCTCATCTCGGCCAAAAAGATACACAATGTCAAGTGATGAACTAATATTTAAGAGCTTCAGTGGAAGTTTAGAGGCTTTATACTACACAGATTTTGCTGACTGCTTTTGGTGCTTGTTGCACAAACTTGTTTATTGGGGCGCCTTCAATTTTTCCCTCACAAAATGCTTCTCATAAAAGAGGAAAGGGACAATTCTGTTCTAAATGTAAAATAAAACAAAATCAGACAACTTCTTTTCTCCCATTATTGATTTGGCTGCCTCTATTTCGTTTTGGGTCCATCAAGCTCTTATTTTACATGAACCCCTAATACTTCTAGAAATTCTTGAGTTTCTTCGGCTGGATTTAATATGTTGAGGCTTTTCATATCTACTCATTTTTTATGGTCTTTCCCCCCAAAGTTACTTCTTTTTGTTCTAAATGAACCCAATCTCTTTTTATTCAAGAAATGTTCATCCGAATATGTATTTCTGGGTTGTCTTCTCATGGGTCTGGCTTTTCAACCAGAGTCTTGGTTGAGAAAAATCGGTTGAAAACTATTGTGCATTCTGACATGTTTTGTGTATGCAATATTTTATATCCATTTCAATATTTGTATAATTTGGTTGCTTGCGTTTCCATATTTTAAACAGGAACAAATATTCAAATTCAGGAAACAAGAAAAAAAAGCACAAATACAAATCCACAGACAAAGCTTATTCATATCCATCTTGGTTACAAGTTGTGACAGCTGTGACTACAAAACTAATGTTAATCAGGCCAGTGGTCGGCAAATAAGTGGTTTATTTAATTGGTCTACTGACCTCGGCAAACCAATACTCGTATCTAAAAGCTCATTCCAGCCATAGAATAATGAGGGAAAGAATAACACTGTTCTTTCGTTGGTAGGAGTAGTTTGTAAATTGAGTGCATTGTAACAGTGGAGGATAAATGTAAGAGATGACAAATACAAATACAAATACAAATACAAATCACTAGTAGCAAAATGTAACCAACAAACCTAAAGTAGAACAGCAACTGTCGTGTAGTATAGCGGTAGAACATCCTTGCAGCAGACAAAAAAGTCTGAAGTTCAAATCTCGCTTGCACTTTCACCAAGCTGCATCTTATATTAAAAAAAAATATAATAAAAAGGTAAAGTAGAATAACACCATTATATGGTTCGGGTCAACGTGACCTATATCTACAATCAGGGGTTTCAAATAGGGGTGCGAACCGGGCCGACCAACGTGGCCCATATCTACAATCAGGAGTTTCAAATAGGGGTGCGAACCGGGCCAGGTCGGCCCGGCAACCCGCACGGCCCCGTCCTGTGCGGGCCCGGCCCAGGCCCGCCCTTCTACCCGGGGCGTGCCCGGTGGGGCGAATGCGACCCACGGCCCGGGCCACACTGGGGCCCGGGCCGTGCCCGGGTTTCGGCCCAGCCCCCCGCCTCCGCGTCCACCATCGCCACCTCCGCCTCCACGTCCACCACCGGCCTCCGCCTCCGCCACCTTCGCCTCCCTCGGCTGCCACCTCCACGCCCACCACCAACCTCCGCCACCACCAACCTCCGCCGCCTCCGCCTCCCTCGGCCGCCTCCGCCGCCGCCACCACAGGCCTCTGCCTCCCCCTCCGCTGCACGCCACCTCCCTCTGCCGCACCCCCTCCCCCTCCGTCGAAAAAATCAGACTGGCACGGCCTGACCCGGCCTAGACTGGCCGGGACCCAGGCCTTGCCCGAGTCCCCCCCAAGGGGGGCGGGCCGCCCTGTTTTCTCAGGCGGCTCCGGGCTTGGCCTGGCCCAAGTCTAGCCCGGCGGGTTCGAGACCAGGCCGGGCCATACCCGGCCCGTTCGCACCCCTAGTTTCAAACATAGATTTTGTTTGTGAACAATTCAGGTTTGATATTTAGCTCTTTTCTGCCTCTCTCGACTAATAAACGAGCTAAACTCGAGCTTGAGCCTGAATTTATAAGCAAGCGGAACTCGAACTAGGCCTGCTCGCTCAAGTTTATATAGCTCGATATATCTATATACATACATGCAGGTATCAAATATTCAAATTATGAAGCGGAGTTATGAGAATTTAAATATATTCTATTTATCAAGGTTTAGCAAGGTGCACTTATATTTATCAATCACAAACATAAATTATGAATATGTGTACTTGTATGCATTAATAACAAATATGATTATAAACAAATGCATCGATTATGAATATAATTATGAAACTTTAAAGTATGTATTATTTTTTTAGTTTAGTTTAACGAAATGTTCTTTGAATTGTTTAAGCTTATGTTCTCTTTTCTTTTAATAAGAACGATGGCATTGTTCTTATTAACTAGTATCGAGTTGAATCAAATTCACAATAATAAAACAACTAGTCTAATTTTTATTCTTTTATATTTGTGAGTTTTTACGAGCCGAACTCGAACATTCGAAATACAAATCGAGACGAACTCAAACACTTACTGAACTCGAAATAGGTTGGAAAATAATATACGAATTACTGCTAAGCTATTTAAATTAAATTTTCAAGAAGGAAGGAACTTCTCTATTTTGATCGAGGCGTGCGGAGCACTATCCTTAAGAGTAGATCACGCCCCTCTGAGAGAGTATCTCGGTTCAGCAGGTTGATGGCGGCTTACCCTCCAGGATTCAATGATCACTGGCCCTGCAAGCGTGCACTCGCAATGCACAAGTCCTCGAACAGCTCGATTTTGTTTCCTCTAGAGATGCAGGGAAGAACTAAAGAGTTTAAGAAAATTTCAGAGGAGGAAGAAGATGGTTGAATTGTGCTTTTGATAGCAGAGAATAGGTTCTTTATAAAGAGAGTTTATCATCATTAGAAAATCTTTGGGCAGAGAAAATAATCTTTGGACAGAGGAAGAAATCTTTCCTTGTGCAGAGGAACAATATTGCCTTGAAAAGTGTCACTACAGAACTTGGGCAGAGAGCTCTCAACGGCTAACTCTGACATGATAGGACATAAAAAGATACAAATCTCAACAGCTATCTCTGACACAAATATAACCAAAAATAAAATTGGCAAAACTTTAGCCTATTCGGGTCACACCCGCGAGACTCTGAAATCTGGATTTGCACCCCCCTGCGCGTGCAATGCGAGCACACATGCGCATTAAAGTTTTTCGGACCCTGTAACCCAATTTCCTTCACTGGGCCTCAATGGGTTTGTGTGCACGCGAGCACCCCCTAGTTTCTAGCCCACACAACCCATCATGAAAGAGACTCCATATATAAACACTAAATAGCTCTTTTTCCTATTTAATGTGGGACTAAAAGAACTTTGCTTAATTTTAAAATACCCTCAAAATACTAACAATCCCATACTATTTCAAATTAAAAGGAAGGATAATAGGAATTAGAGAGAAGAGGAGGAAACATAAGAACTCAATACTTCAATAATGATGACTTTTGGTCTATGAACCACTACCTAGGATATGTAGATGTGTCCCTCAGAAAGTTGGTGAAACATAAAGTTTCTATGAACCAATCTTCCTAATTATGAATCATTGACCTATACTACCCACATATCATTCTTAGAACCGAACTGTTCAAATCGGGTCGGCACGAATCGGCCGTGTGCTCTACCTGGATATTCATGAACGCTCTAGAGAATATGTCTACATTCTCATAGGAAGTGACTCCACTTTCACACTCATATAGGTAAATCCATCAAGTGTGCATTGCAATTAAACATACCACCCAATAAGAGGTATGGTAATCCATTAAGAGCTAATGCTCATCATTTACACATTACAATTTGCACTATCTACATCATAGGAAGGGACTTCTCAATAATAAAATAATGATAGTGCATCACCAAGTCAACAAATGATTTGTTATTACCCATATGAACCTACTTCATGAGTTCATCAATCATATAGGTTGGGTTACTATCATTTTTGGCTCTTTGTTATAGACATGAGTCCCATTCCCCTCGATATATTCTCCACTAGTTTTCTCCCAGTGGTTTGATAAATGGATCACTTATATTAAGCTCTGATCTCACATAGTCAAGAGATATGATCCCATCATCTAACAGCTACTTTATAATTTTATGTCGTAGGTGTATATGCTTACTCTTTCTATTGTATATTTTATTCTTAACTCTAGCAATAGTAGCTTGGTTATCACAATAAATAGGCACAGACAGAGCTGGTCTCTTCCAAATTGGTATATCAATCAAAACTTTCCTGAGCCACTCAGCTTCAGTACCTGCCTTCTCTAAGGCAACAAACTCAGACTCCATAGTGGAGCGAGCTGTGACGGTTTGCTTGGATGATTTTCAAGACACCGCACCCCCACCAAGTGTGATCACATATCCACTTGTAGACTTTAACTCATCAGAATTGGAGATCTAGTTAGCATCTGAGTATCCCTCTAAAACAGAAGGAAAACCACAATATGTCAAACTATAGTTAATAGTTTCTTGTAGATACTTTTACACTCGATATAATGTGTCCAATGGTCTTTATTAGGACAATGAGTGTAACAACTAAGTCGTCCCACAGCATAAGCAATGTCAGGTCGTGTATAATTCATCAAGTACATTAAACTATCAATGATTTGTGTATACTCAGATTGTGACACACTTTATTCTTTATTCTTTCTTAAGTGAATGCTACCATCATAAGGTGTGAAAAGAGGAGTGCAGTCAAAATGATCAAATTTTTTCAACATTATTTCTATATAGTGTCCTTGTGAAAGCATGATACGATCAGAATCTCTAGTTATTTTAATTCCTAAGATCACATCAACTTCACCCATGTCTTTCATATCAAAATTAGAGGACAAAAATGATTTGGTGTCATTTAGAATTTCTAAGTTTGTACCAAATATAAGCATATCATCAATATATAAACATATGATAACACCAACATTATCCTCAAATTTAGTATAGATACATTTATCAGCTTCATTAATCTGATAACCATAGGAAACAAGACCATCAAATTTATCATGCTATTATTTGGGTGCTTGTTTTAAACCATATAAAGATTTTACAAGTTTGCAGACTTTGTGATCATTTCCTTTTGCCACACAACCTTCAGGTCGGTCCATATATATTTCTTCTTCTAGTTCTCCATTTAAGAATGCAGTTTTAACATTCATTTGATGTATCACAAACTTATGAATAGATGCTAAAACAAACAACACTCTAATAGATGCAATTCTAGTCACAAGAGAAAATGTATCAAAATAATCAAAGTCATTCTTTTGAGTGTATCCTTTAGCAACCAAGTTAGCTTTAAATTTATCTAAAGACCCATCAGGTTTCAGTTTTCTTTTAAATATCCATTTGCAACCAATTGGTTTTGCACCTGGTAGCAAATCAACAAGTTCCCAAGTGTGATTCGATAAAATGGATTCTAATTTATTATTAATAGCCTCTTTCCAGAATGGAGCATCCGGAGAGGAGATAGCCTCTTTATAAGTGAGAGGGTCAACACCAACAAGAAATGTAAAAGAATCTTTACAAAAGTCAGTTTCTTTTCTAACTCTTTTACTTCTCCTTAGTTCAATCTCTTCATTATCATTAGATTCTTGTGCATGACTAGATGATAAAGCATGAGATAGTTTATCAACATAAGTTTTCAATGAAAAAACATGCTCAAAAAATTCTGCATTTTTAGTTTATACAATAGTGTTAACCTCCATAACATTATTATCACTTCTAGTAACAAAAAACCTATATGAAGTACTATGATGTACATAACCTACAAACATGCAGTCAAAAATTTTGGGTCCTAGTTTCTTTCTTTTGGGTTCAGCTAGAAGAATCTTAGCTAGGCACCCCCACACTTTTAAATAGTTTAAGTTTGGTGCATGACCTTTCTAGATTTCATATAGAGTTATGCCGGTTTTCTTATAGGGTATTCTATTTTGAATATGACAAGCAGAGAGTATAGCCTCCCCCCACAGGTTCAGAAGTGCACCAGAACTTATAAGCATAACATTCATCATATTTTTGAGTGTTCTATTTTTTCTTTCAACAACACCATTAGATTCAGGTGAATATGGAGGGGTAGTCTCATGAATTATGCCATGTTGTTTACAAAATTCATTAAATTATTTAAGTTCATATTCATCACCTGTATCCGATCCTAATCTCTTGATTTTCTTATTTAGTTGATTCTCAACTTCTGATTTATATTTCAGAAACATTTTAAAGGCTTCATCTTTAGATCTTAATAGATAGACTACTGTATATCTAGAACAGTCATCAATGAAAGTGATATAGAATCTTTTACCACCTCCAGTTAAGTTATTTTTCAGGTCACCAAGACATTATGAATAAGCTCAAGAAATTCAGATTCTCTTTGTACACTTTTGCATGATTTCTTAGTGGATTTAGATTCAACACATATTTCACATTTGTCATGATCAGATTAGTTACATTATGCAAGAGACCTATATCTTTTATTTTCTTAATGTAAGAAAAATCGACATGTCCTAACCTACTTGCCAAAGATCACAAGAGTCAATCATGTAAGCAGAAGAAGTAAATGCATTTTCATTCATGATTTCAAGTACATTCAGCATAAATAAACCCTGATTACAATATTCTTTACCAACAAATTGTCCATTCCTAGTCATTACAATTTTATTAGATTCAAAGCAGACCTTAACTCTAGCTTTTTCAAAAAGAGAAACAGAAATGAGGTTCCAACGAATCTCACGAACATGAAGCACATCTGTAAGAGAAAGGATCTTCCCTGAAGTAAGCTTGAGAAGCACATTTCCCTTACCCACAACGGGTGAGGGCCTCGAATCGCCCATGAACACTTGTTCACCATCATCAACAGAGGAGTAAGAAGAGAAAACACCTCTGTCGGCACATATATGTCGGGTTATCCCAGAATCAATCACCCAGTTCTTATTATGTGCAACCATATTAACTTCAGAGATTACAAAAACAATAATGTCACTCTCAACCAGGCTAACTTGTGGTTTGGATCGAGCCTCTCCAGTCTTCTGGAACTACACTGTGCTGAGTAGTGTCTGGGTTTGCCACACACAAAACAGTTTTTTCTCTTCTTGAAAGTAAAGTTAGGGTTTCTTTTCATCTGAGGGTTCTGATTTGATTTGAAGTTTGTCTTATGAAAATATTTTTTTGATTTAGAAGGTTTGCTTTCAATTAGATTTGCCTTGAAAGTAAGCTCCTTGGCCCTTTCAGTTTTCTCTCTTTCTTTATTTTTCTCTTCAATTCTAATATGAATTATTACATCTTCAAGGTCTATTTGTTTTCTTTTATGCTTCAGTTCTTTCTTGTAATCTTTTCATAAGTCGGGTAGTTTTTCAATTAGGGCTCCAGCAATAAGGCTTCGGGTAGGGTGATATTTTTATTTTTAAGATCAGCAATTAGAACATGGTATTCATGAATTTGAGAGGGAATATCTTTTTCATCAGACATGATAAAATTCAAAAAAATTTCAATAGAAAATTTTTGAGTTCCAGCATCTTCAAGAATGTATTTCTCATTAAGACTTTCTCAAATTTCAGTTGCAGTTTTTGTAACGCCCCGATCCCGCGGATACGGAGACGTTACTGCGACGTATATACGCAGGTCAGAAATACTCTCACGTACATACGCTAAGTATCAGTACAGGTAAGAATCAGAGTACGGAAGCACGTGGTGCATTATACATTCCAACATATGAGTACAATTATAAAGTTATCACCAGAGGTGACAAATATTACAAGAATATTACATCATTGATAGGCGCAAATGCGAGAGTACAAAGAGATGTACAAGTATGAACAGTACAAAAGGGCGCTCACGAGTTTACAAAAGGAAAACTCGAGAGGCGTACAAGGGGCCTGGAAGGATGAGGCTCTGGACAGTCTGCTGGAGATCCACGCTACCGCTGCGCCACTCTGATCAGTAACTGGGAGAATCAACACGCTCTAAGCTCCAAAACCTGGACATGAGGTATAACGCCCCGATCCCGCAGGTACGGGGACGTTATGGTGATGTACATACGCGAGGTGAAAACAACCTCACGCGTACGTTAAGCCTCAGTACAGGGAATCACCTCCATAGACACAATGGTTCCAGCAGGAAATAAGTACAAGAATACCTGCAAAAAGGGTTAGTGATCATAACAGATATAAAAACAGTGATAAAAGAGATAACAGGAACAAAGCACAAAGATATCTATGAAGGATCTCGATGGTGAGTGTCCTATGTGACTCCAAGGCACTATCTGATAAGACGGCAACTCGGATCTCCAACCTGGGCACGCAAACCCAGGGTCGTCAGAAAGCGACCTAGTGAGTGGTAAAATGAAGGAGGCAGTAATATATATTATAGTAATACAAGCACGATACTAATATATAATACATGATGTTGTATTAGTGATACCATATAATAAGTATATAATAAGTAGTAGAAATATATAAACATGCAAGCAGTAAATATCTAAGTAGGTCATCTTTTAATACCATCACTACCTAGCCGGTTATCATCAGGTCAGGTCGAAAAAGATTTGTTAAAAAAATAATTTAATATTATTTTAATAGGGTCAAAAATTGACTAGCTCCGATCGGTGCCCAAAAATTATAAAAAATAGAGAATATTATCCTAAGACATAATGTGAAAATGGTTTAAAGAAATTCAATCTAGTTTGCAAATTAAAAATTCCGGAGTGTCTCACCGATACCGGGCGACACCGGTTTGGCCGGATTTTTGAAAAATTCAGAAAAATCTCCAAAAATACCCTAAGGTAGATAATACGATTTTAAGATACAAGGTGAAAGCAGAATCGTAAAAGACAACTCCGTTTGTGAATTAAAAATCGTAGAGCCGATTATCGGTATCGGTCAACACCGACTCCGAAGATTTTCCAAAATAATCCAGAAAAATTCAAGAAAATTCTAAAAAATTTAAAATATTAGAAAATGATATTTGAAACTGAAATCGGCTCAATATGACTATCAGAAAGGTCAAATCGACTTGATACGTCGTATCGAGTACTGATACTGTGGTACGTATATCAGGGATCAGGGGGTTACATGAGGATCCAGAGGAGTCAGAACTCCCCGGCGAGTGGTGATGCGAAAGCTAGATGGAGAGTATGGATAAGCACATGTGTATCGATAAATTTGGATCATAAACATGAAAACCGTGTCATAGGCATAAGCATGCAGGAGCAAGTAGATATACAACAATTGATATCAAGTAGGAAAGACTCATGATATGATAAGATAAGAGCAGGAGATAGGTGGAAAAGAATACAAATGGAAGGTAGGATATGAACAGATATAGTATAATAATCATAAAGCCGAAAATCTGAAGTAAAATCCGATGCAAGTAAACATGACAAAGCACACAACGGATCCATAGCTGGTATCTTTATTATTATTAGTATTACTCGTCTTACCCTGATGTCTAGATATGTGAACTAGCGTCACAGCACACATATATCCACATCTGAGTAAAGCAAGACTGTTATTGGAAACCAACGGGGGTATCAACGAACAATGTTTACAGTGGGTCCCGTACATACCCGGGATCACGGCCCAGGATTGTTCCGTTGCTTGGTGGACGGAACCTGCCGCAAGGCGATTAGGAGGGTCTTATAGATTGCCCTTATCAAGATGGTACCAAGAAGGAGGGAGCTAGCACTCCCCTCGGGTCGCCTGGAGGCCCACAGGTCAGACCGAAAGTTTTAGTTGCACAATATACCTAGTGCCACTGTAAACACGAACATATATTGATAGCCGCAAGTTTCCCCCGACCCGATGCAAGTTGTTCCTTTTTATGATTTATTATGTAGTTATCAATTTACAAGAATAGCAGGTGCAAGACGTGATCAGGAGTTCAGGAGTACATGAGTACTATAAATTCAGGTCGCTGTATATGTATAATACAGGATAACAAGTACAAGATTCAAGTCACTGTATGTAATACAAGACAACAAGTATAGTATCCCCGTAAATGTGATAATCACAGGTCAAGTATTAATATGTCAGGAGGCAAGTGATAAGTCATGTCACATAAGAAGCAAGTGGCACGTAGCAAGTCGGGTGTCAGGTAATGACACATCAGTTGTAAAGTGATACAGACAGGTATCAGGTATTAGCATGTAGTTGGTAGGTATCAAGCAAAAGCATGTCAAGTATTAACATATCAAGCATGTACTTGATAAGTGATAGAGTAATAGCTGAGCACAATCAAGCATAGTTGAGCAAGCTGGAGCGAAGCTAATATACAACACTAAATGCTATCACGCTCGGCGTGGTTACCGCTCGCAGGTAGCTAGACACACGTGTCGCAGTAAGCGTAGGAACGCCATACTACCGCCCACGGGAAAGCCATGCTCACGGGTAACTATACTCGAACGGAGTAAGCGGTAAAGTGTTGACGCTAGATCCACCTACCAGGCGTAGCATAGAGAAAGTCCAGAGGACTTTAAACCTCAAAGGTTGTACCCAGAGGTTAGGGTACCTGCAGAGAAGGTGTTAGTTCCAGATACAAATGCATAAGATAATCAAGTCGATCCAACGAAGCGGGAAAGCCAAGAGGAAAGCGAGAACACTCGCCTAAATCCTTGAAAAACACGGTGAAATTCCTGATCTCTGGAATCCAGAAAATCAACGCGTCAACGCGTTAAAGAGAAAGTGATAGAGAGAGGAGAAAATCAAGAGAGAGAAAGAGAATGAGAGAGAGGAGAGAGAAAGAGAGAACTAGAGAGAGAAGTACATGGACAGAGAGTGTGTACAAGGAGAGAGATTGTGTATAGGGGGACGCGGGTTTGAGAGTGAGACGCGGGGGTCGCAGACGCGGGGTTCGCGTTGCATAGATGCCACAAACGCGAGGTTCGAGACCCGCGTTCAAGTTAGGACACGAGAAGAACGCGGACGTGGGTTCCGCGTCGCGTTAACACGAGAAGAACACAGACGCAGGCATGAGCTCCGCGTTGCGTCGATACAAGAACGCGAAGTCTGCGTTATACAAATGTCAAGAACGCGAAGATTCGCGTTAATTAAGGAATTGCTTGGACGCAGGGGTGAGATCCGCGTCAGCAATCAACAGAGAGAAAGAGAGGCAGGGAAAGAGGGAGAGTGGGACGCAGGTTTTGGGAGACGCAAGGATGAAAAGGAAAGAAAAGAAAGAAGGAAAGAAGGAAGGAAAATGAAGAAAGAAGGAAGGAAAGAAAGGAAAGGAAAGAAGAGAAGGGAAGGGGGTGGTAGCCGGCGATGGCCGGCAGTCACGGCGGCGGCCGGAGTTGGCAGGAGAAGGAGGCCAAGGCTCCAAGCCCAAGCCATCAAGTGGGGTGCAAGTATAGTTCATTTTAAATTTTCAGAATTTGAAAACGATGTTTCAGAGAGTGACGAGTTGGCTAGGATGGAAGAGCTCGCCGAGGAGGAGAACTTGGTGTGGTTGGTGGTGGCTAAGGTGGTGTAGGTGGTGGTGGAAATGGTGGAGAAGGTGGTGGAGAAGATGGGTTATTTGGTGGAAAGAGAGGAAGAAGAAGGTGGTGTGGTAGTGTTGTTGTTGTTGGAATGGTGGAGGAGATGGAGGAGAAAAAGGTGGAGGAGTTGGTGGTGGAAATGGAAGGGAGGGTGGTGGAAATGGAGGGGAGAGTGGTGGAGAATGGCTGGCCAAAGAAGGGAGCATGGGGCTGTTTTTGGGTGTTGCCATGGTTTGTTGGCTGCTGGAAACAAAGAAGAAGAAGAAAAATGAAAGAGAGAGAGAAAGAAAGGTGGGTATATATAAAAGGAGGGGTTTGGATTATTACAACCTTGCCATCCCCAAAATGACTTGCGTCCCCAAAATGAGTTGCGTCTCTTTTAAAAAAGAGCCGCGTCCTCACAAACAAAACTGCGTCTAGCAGTTGTCCAGACGCAGTGAGAGAACTCGCGTCCAGGGAAAAATGCGAAAGTTGCGTTTGATGAATAAGACAAAAAGTCATGGTGACAAGATGCAGGGCATAAGCATTAAATGCAGTATAGACAGGATCTCTGCATTAAATGTTAAACCCAGGTTGGTGAAACTCGCGTCTAGCGAGGAGAGAGAAAAATAAAAAAAAGAGAAAAGTAAATATCTGGATAAAATTCCGGTATCTTGGAAAACACCGAAAACTCCGGAAAAGTCCAAAAAATTAAGTAGCTTGTAAAGCTTCCCAAAAATTCTTTAAAATAATAAATATTATATAAAGATTTTTAATGAAATTGGTTTTCAGAAATTCAATCTCATTTTCAAAATAAAAATCCTGAAGTCAACCGTCAATACCGGTCTATACCGGGTCGGCCAGATTTTGATAAAATCTGAAACATCTCAGAAAATGCCAGAAAGGAGAAAATATAATTTTAAGAAGTAATATGAAAGTGGAATTCAAAAATTTGATTTCAATTGTAAACTAAAATTCTGGGAATCAACCAGTGATACTGGCCGACACCAAATCCAGTGGAATTTCGATAAATTTAAAAAATTCTCAAAAAAAGTATTTAGATAGAAAATATAATTTTAAGAAGTTATAGGAAAGTCATTTTTAGAATTTCAATTCCGTTTGTAAATTAAAAATCTGAGAATCGAGCAGCGGTATTGGTCGACCCCGATTTTGAAGATTTACAACTTAATTCAGGAAAATTTCAGAAAATCATGAAAAATCTAAAATATTGGAAAACGATATTTAAAAATAAAACCGGTCAAATCAGAATAGTAGAAATAACAAATCGAGTAATACTCTAGGATCGGACTCCCGGTTCAGACTAGAGCTGACTCCGAGTTCACGAATCTGAATCCACGGTAAAACGATCACATAAATAATTCATAATACAATGAATATAGAAAGTAAATCAAAAAAATACGATCAGAAAATATGAATACGCAACTAAGTACGTATTCGGGGAGCGCGGTGTTACAGTTTTATAAGGACAATAAACATCAATACTAAGTGTGCTGAGAATGATGTGTCCACAAATTTTGTTAGCTTTTATCCAGTTTTGTAATTTCTTTTCTTTCTCTGATTTAGGATCAGTTATAGTAAAGACATAACAAGTTACATCAAGTGTAGACATAACTTTTATTTGCCATCTTTTATAATGGGTTCTATTAAATGGTTCAATTATAGGGATGCCAGGCGGAGATTTAACATTAGTAGCAGCAATCATAACAGTATCCATATCTACTCTTAAGATTGTTGGAAAATAATGTACGAATTACTGCTAAGTATTTAATTTAAACTTTCAAGAAGGAAGGAACTTCACTATTTTGATCAAGGCGTGCGGAGCACTGTCCTTAAGAGTAGATCGCGCCCTTTTGAGAGAGTATCTCGGTACAGCAGGTTGATGGCGGCCTACCCTCCAGGATTCAACGATCGCTGACCTGCAAGCGTGCACTCGCAATGCACAGGCCCTCGAACAGCTCGGTTTTGTTTCCTCTAGAGATGCAGGGAAGAACTGAAGAGTTTAAGAAAATTTCAGAGGAGGAAGAAGATGGTTGAGTTATGTTTTTGAGAGCAGGGAATAGGTCCTTTATAAAGAGAGTTTATCATCATTAGAAAATCTTTGGGCAGAGAAAATAATCCTTGGACAGAGAAAGGAATCTTTCCTTGCGCAGAGGAACAATATTGTCTTGGAAAGTGTCACTGCAGAATTTGGGCAGAGAGCTCTCAACGGCTAATTCTGACGTGACAGGACATGGAAAGATACGAAACTCAACAACTATCTCTGACCCAAATATTGTGACAGGAATTGGAAAGATATTATTTTAATTTTAAATCCAAAAATAAAATTTGCAAAACTTAGCCTATCCGGGTCACACCCGCGAGGCTCTGAAATCCGGATTTGCACCCCCCCATGCGCGTGCGATGCGGGCGCACATGCGCATTAAAATTTGCTTTCATTCTTGATGGTTGGCTGTTGCCTCACAAGAACCATGGATACACACTGATACATAATTAATTCTGAATTTATACATGTTTACTGGAAGCGGTAAGCAAGAAGTGTCGCGTTGGATATATATATCTTATACAGGCAATCAGACCATAGAAACTTAATCGTTCACAGGCCAAAGGTTTGAAACTGATTTATTTTCCCATAAATAATTATTATTGTGAGCCTCCTGTATGCAGTCTACACAAAAAAGAACAACACTTGCTGATAAATAATTCTATAAATTCAGACTTATATTGCAAAAGAGGACATAATATCACTGTTTATATGAATGAACACTTAACATTCTGGAGATGGTTTACAGCTTTGGAACACATAACATTCTGGGGACGTACAAGGAAGTTAACAAAATTATCTGATAATAAACTTGATTCTGAATTGCTTCTCTCTTCCATTTGTAGTTTCCTTGTCCCATATCCTTTCCTTCTACTTTTATTTCTAACCATATTAGTGAAGCAAGAATCATGTTAACAACTAATTGAATTGGTATATATATTTTTCATTTTGCTTTTGCTCCATCTCTGATCTTCAGTTGGACCATGACACGCTTGTCTCGATATATGTAAATAAAGTTCATCTTTGTGCAAAAATCACAATCCTGTACCATCTATATATTATAAAAGATAGGATACTTAGAGCTGGCTAACCTCTCTAATCCTATACAAGTCACCTGAGGAGATTTTATGTTACAGTTTAGAATGAACAGTCCCTTTCTGATAATACACATCTTCTGAATCTCCACCAATTTCTTAAAGGAAAAGGAAAAAGAAAAAAAAATCGTAATATTTTCCCCATATTTAGGGGTCAATTTATAGCAAGTTAGTGTTGATTAGATTGATGTCAGTTAAATACCACAGTTGCCAATTTATGCGGAGTCTCTGCATGTTTGATGAGAGAACACTACCATGATCTGTTTCTATCCTTCTTCAGACCTAAATTCCTAGACTCTTGAAACTGAACTCAAAACTACAGTTTGGTTTAAACTTTTAAGCATGAGTACACGCCTACTTTCTGTTGGTTTCTGGGATCAATCTGACAACTAATCAATATCACTGAAATATCAACAATCTAATTGGCCAGGTCGATAAATATCAGGTGGGAGGTTTTCCGTTCAATAGAACGTTCCTTAATTTAAGAACCACCTTTCAATTTTCTTCCTTGTTTAAACACCAATTAGACTGATATAAATCAGTCTCAATATACTGAATATCAGTATATTCCCTGTATAAAGAAATTAATTCACTTATACAGTACTTGGAGTGAGGTACGCTTAAAGCAAATCTCCTTAAGACAATTACGTCCCCCGCACTGGTGCTAACGGGTTAGTGGACGCTGGTCTCCTAAGATACAACACTCCTTCACGGTATTTGGATAGTACTATCAAATCACCGTACCGTCGAACCGTAATTAACCAGTACCTTCACAGGATTATTAAAGCAGCGGGACAAAGACAAATTTTGAGAGAATATTTGCCTTTACTTTGGAGGAGCACCCGCTGTAGAGGAAGAAGGAAGGTTAAAAAATATTCTTCTTCAGAAGTCCCAGATTCAGACAACAATTCTATTAAAGAATCTGTTGAATTTTCTGAGCCCTTTTTAGAACGAATTTTTGCAGAATCTCTTTTGGAAGCCGCTTCAAAAACCGAATTACTGATTTCCCACTTCTTGTTTGGAAGTCACTTCAAGACTGAGAGAGAGAGAGAGGATCTCCTTCAGATTTCTTGCTGTTGGTGTATTGTGTTGTGTTTTCAATTGAGAATTCGGAGCGCTATTTATAGCGCTCCAGGAGGGGGCAACTGGTCCGAACCCAACGAATAGCTGCAACGGTTCGGTCTGAACCGTTGCAACGGTTCGACCCAACCACCGCAACCGTTGGCCGTCCAACTGCCGCGACAGCCGTTGGCGGGGCGGTTCGGATCCGGATAGCGGAGCAGGTCCGTTGGCGGGGCGGTTCGGATCCGGATAGCGGAGCGGGTATGCTTTGCATAACCCATACCCATGAGACCCAGTTCAAAAAGAACCAGGCCGGGTAGGGAACCCAAACCCGAACCCGGACCCGGTCCCGGTCCCGGTCACGAGCCGGCCCGGCAACAGCGCCGATAGGCCGGCCGGCCGCCGCCGCCGCCGCCACCAGCGGCGGCGCGCGCACATGTGCGGGCATGGTTTCCTCCCAATCGCGAGCGAAAACTCTAAGTACCAAAGGGCACGCCCTTTGTTCTCAATTTTCTCTATTTAAACATTACAAACTTTCATCCCATGGTCAATGTGGGACTAAATACTTTTAGCTACCTTTAGTTCTCTTTTGGCTTTGAATTAGGCAATCTTTAGACTTGAATATCTCATTCATTCGAAGTCGGAATTGAACATGTGAATATACCACGTTCATCCCCAATGGAAGGAGAACACACTCCAACCATCTTCCAATTGATTCGATCAATGAATCTCGCCGTAATTCAATTCAAAGATTCACATATATATATTCTTCATATTCCAGCAATCCCCCACAATGAATAGAGATTCAAGGAATGGACACACAAAGAGACTGACTCTATTGTGAAAGGTACTTTAGAAAAGAAACTGTATCAGGATAGGTGAACTAGGTCTTGAACCTTCCATAGCAAAGCTTGATCGGACTTACTGGCTAATCAGTGAACTAGATCTTGAACTGTTAGTCGTTAGTGTAAGCCAAGTCAATAAGCTTCACATAGTGACTTTCCAAATCAACTTTGGTTCTCGGTTGTGTCCGTTTTGGCCCTGGACATTCTTGGTTTCAGAGAGTATCTTTAGGGAATAACAGCCTCCATAGAAATTCCCAAAGAGTCGACCTAATTCTATACTCATATAGGTGATCGTCCTATTAAGAGTAGTCTACTCTGCTCCACTTGTTTAGTAATAAGGTATAGGCATCATTAAAAGCGTTTAAGCTTATCCTTAATCCACTTATACAAAAGCACTTATGTGCACCTTAGGAATGGATTGGATTCAAGCTCCCAAGTGCTTACTTGCTGAGTCAATCATAACTAGTTTTTTCTCTTGAACTTAGTCCTGATCTCCAGTCGTTAAGTGAGATTTCCATTAAGCTGACTCGGTAAGGCTAGGTTTTTAAATCCATTCCCCTCGATGCGCAGTTTATACGCTCTCCACTTAAACCTTTAGTAAGCGGATCCGCTAAATTATCTTTTGACGATACAAAGTCAATAAAGATAATTCCATTTGAGAGCAACTGCTTAACAGTATTTTGTCTACGACGAATATGTCTAGACTTACCGTTGTATATAACATTTTGTGTCCTAGATATAGCTGCTTGATTATCGCAGTGTATACATATAGCTGGCACTGGCTTTTGCCATAATGGTATATCTTCTAAAAATTATCGAAGCCATTCTGCTTCTTCTCCGGCCTTATCTAAGGCTATGAATTCCGATTCCATAGTAGAACGGGCAATACATGTTTACTTAGAAGATTTTCAGGATACCGCTGCTCCTCCTAGAGTAAATACGTATCCGCTAGTTGATTTTGATTCCTCAGAATCTGCAATCTAATTAGCATCACTGTATCCTTCAAGTACAGGTGGATACTGTCCATATCTCAAGACATATTCCTTGGTATGTGATATGTAACCCAATACTCGCAGTAGAGCGGTCCAATATTGATCACTAGGATTGCTAGTGTATCTGCTTAACTTGCTTACAGCGTAAGCAATATCGGGTCTAATGCAATTCATCAAATACATTAGACTTCCGATAATCTGAGAATACTCCAACTGGCGTATACCAGTTCCTGTATTCTTATGAAGGTGGACGTGTGGGAGAAAAGGATTTGTATTCTCTTTTATCCCATGATCCTTAAATCTTTCTATCATCTTATCCACGTAGTGAGATTAAGATAGACTGATTCCATCTGGTATTCTGGTGATTTTAATTCCTAAAATTACATCAGCAACCCCCAGATCCTTCATGTCAAAACTGTTAGATAACATTATTTTAGTGGACTTAATAATTTCAATATTAGTCCCAAGTATCAATATGTCGTCTACATAAAGATAAATAATGATACATGCATTTTCAACTGTTTTAGTGTAAACACGCTTATCGCATTCATTGATAGTGAATCCATCTTTGATCATGACACTATCAAATTTCTCATGCCATTGTTTTGGAGCCTGCTTTAGACCGTATAAGGATTTTACCAAATTACACACTTTGTGTTCTTGGCCCTTGGCTATAAATCCTTCATGTTGCTCCATATATATTTCTTCATTTAATTCACCATTTAAGAATGCAGTCTTGACATCCATTTGATAGATATCTAAGTTATGCAATACTGCAATTACAATTAACATCTGAATGGATGTTATTCTTGTTACTGGTGAATAAGTATCGAAGTAGTCAAGTCCTTCTTTTTGTTGATAACCCTTGGCTACTAATCTAACCTTGTACTTATCGATAGATCCATCGGGTTTAATTTTCTTTTAAAAATCTACTTACACCCAATTGGTTTACTGCCAGGAGGCAAGTTTACTAATTCTCAAGTATGATTACTTAGTATGGATTCTATTTCGCTATTTATAGCTTCTTTTCACATTTGTGCTTCTGGGGTTGACATAGCCTCTTTAAATGTTTGAGATTCGCTTTCAATAGCGTATGCTATGAAATCTGAACCAAAAGATTTTGAGATTCTAGATCTCTGACTTCTTCTTAGTTTAACTTCCGTATTAACAGTCGGTTCCTCGGGGCTTCGTCCCTGAACGCCATCTCATGTGTTCTTTTCTCAGAAGTCTTATCTGCTTCCCGTTTATATGAAAAAATATCTTCAAAGAACACAGCATCTCTAGATTCGATAATCATGTTTACATAAATATCTGGTATTTCTGATTTATGAACCAGAAATCTATAGGCACTACTATTCAAGGCATAGCCTATGAATATGCAGTCCATGATTTTTGCTCCCAACTTAGTCTTTTTAGGTAATGGTGCTAGTACCTTTGCAAGGCACCCCCACATTTTGAGGTAATGGTAGGAAGGTGTCCTTCCATGCCATAACTCAAATGGTATAAGACCAAGTTTCTTGTGGGGTACTTTGTTTAGAATATAATTTACAGTTAACAGAGCTTCCCCCCACAAGTTCTGCGGAGCTCCAGAACTTACGAGCATGGAATTGACTATCTCCTTCAAAGTTCTATTCTTCCGTTCAGCAATTCCATTTTGCTGAGGAGTATATGGTGTTATTTTTTGATGGATTATACCAAATTTAGCACATAACTCACTAAAATCATTTGATTCATATTCTCCACCTCTATCGGATTTTAAAATCTTGATATTCTTGTTGAGTTGATTCTCAACTTCGGCTTTATTGTTATAAATATATTTATTACCTCATCCTTACTGTTTAAAAGATACACATAACAGTATCTTGTACAGTCATCAATAAAAGTAATAATATACTTTTTACCGCCTCTAATTGGCATAAACTTCAAGTCACATAGATCGCTATGAATTAACCCTAAAGGTTCTGTATTTTCGATCAATTGAGTAAAATGAATTTTTCGCTAGCTTGGCCTCAACACAAATCTCACACTTGCGAATTTCTTTCAAGTTGAGTTTAAGAATATATCCTAGATTAGACAAGTTCTTTAATGACTTGTAATTTACATGCCCTAATTTAGCATGCCATAAAGTAGGAGACTCAAGCAAATAAATATAAGTTTTTCTTTTATTTATAAGCTTTGGGTACAAATACACAGACTTTTTATCTACCACTGTAACATTGGCTTTAAAAAGTCCATCAACAAGATAATCTTTTCCCACATACATCCCTCTCTTAGTAAGTACAAATTTATCTGATTCAAAAATCATTCTAAATCCTTTCTTACTAAGTATTGATCCAGAGATCAAATTCTTGCGGATATCTAGAACATGTAGCACATCGTTCAGAGTAAGCTCTTTTTTAGATGTCCACTTCAAGATGACCTTGCCTTTTCCTTCAACCTTTGAGACGGCTGAGTTTTCCATGAATAGTTGCTCATCTTGCTCTAGTTTTTGATATTCAGAGTATAATAATTTCTCAGAACAGATATGCCGAGTAGCCCCAGTGTCTACCCACCAATCCTTATTGTTGGTTGTCAGATTCACCTCTGACACCACAGCTGAAAGGCTTGGCGACGCATGGTCGGTCAAGTTTGCCTGTGGATGACTTTTCTTGTTCTTTTTGAGACGGCTGCGACATTCATTCGCCTTATGCCTTCTTTGTTGCAGATGTAGCAGGTTCCCTTGAAGTACATGTTCTTGCCTCTTGGACCTTGCCTTTGTACCCCTGGGAAGTCTTCTTCCGCTTTAAGCTTTTGGAAGTAGACGCTTTCCCCTTTGAGTCTTCGATCACATTGGCTTTTGATTCATAGGAGTTCTTACTGCTCCTTTTCTCGGACTTTCTGTTGTCCTCCTCGATTCGAAGCTTCACAATGAGATCTTCCAACTTCAACTCTTTTTGCTTGTGCTTCATGTAGTTCTTGAAATCTCTCCACGTAGGTGGGAGTTTCTCCACGATAGTAGCAACCTGAAAGGTTTCAGGTAGGATCATACCTTCGGCTTCTATCTCGTGCAAGATAAGTTGAAACTCTTGCACCTGACTGATTACAGTCTTGCTGTCCACCATTTTGTACTCCAAAAATCATCCTACGACGAACTTCTTAATATCAGCATCCTCAGTCTTGTACTTCTTGTCAAGACTGGCCCATAACTTCTTTGCCGTTATGATAGGACTGTAGACATTGTAAAGAGAGTCATTCAGTCCATTTAAAATATAATTTCGGCAAAGGAAGTCACCTTGAGTCCATGCATTGACTGCAAGGACTGAGTCCCGATCAGTTCCGGGTTCTGGTGGATTTTCTTGTAGGAATTTGGCCAGATGAAGAGTGGTCAAGTAGAAGAGCATCTTCTGTTGTCACCTCTTGAATTCTGTGCCGTCAAATTTTTCTGGCTTCTCCGGCTTCGGGTTAGGAAGTGGAGAAGGCATCAAAGCTTGTAGCTGCATGTTTGGTGCCTTACTAGAGCTATCTTGATTAGTCTCAGACATTTTCTGCAAATTCAAGCAGAATAGAAGTAAGAAACTTCAATATCTTAATTGTCTTAAGAATGTTAGTTTCTGGGATCAATCTGACAGCTAATCAATATCACTGAAATATCAACAATCTAATTGGCCAGGTCGGTAAATATCAGGTGGGAGGTTTTCCGTTCAATAGAACGTTCCTTAATTTAAGAACCATCTTTCAATTTCCTTCCTTGGTTAAACACCAATTAGACTGATATAAATCAGTCTCAATATACTGAATATCAATATATCCCCTGTATAAAGAAATTAATTCACTTATACAGTACTTGGAGTGAGGTATGCTTAAAGCGAATCTCCTTAAGACAATTACGTCCCCCGCACTGGTGCTAACAGGTTACTGGACGCTGGTCTCCCAAGATACAACACTCCTTCACGGTATTTGGATAGCACTACCAAATTACCGTACGGTCGAACCGTAGTTAACCAGTACCTTCACATGATTATTGAAGCAGCGGGACAAAGACAAATATCGGGAGAATATTTAACCAGTACCTTCACAGGATTATTGAAGCAGCGGGACAAAGATAAATATCGGGAGAATATTTGCCTTTACTTTGGAGGAGCACTCACTGTAGATGAAGAAGGAAGTCCCAGATTTAGACAACAATTCTATTAAAGAATCTGTTGAATTTTCTGAGCCCTCTTTCAAAACGAATTTTACTGATTTCTCACTTCCTGTTTGGAAGTCACTTCAAGACTAAGAGAGAGAGAGAGAGGATCTCCTTCAGATTTTTTGCTGCCTCTTTTCGAAGCCGCTTCGAAACCGAATTACTGATTTCCCACTTCCTGTTTGGAAGTCACTTCAAGACTGAGAGAGAGAGAGGATCTCCTTCAGATTTTTTGCTGTTGGTGTGGTGTGTTTTCAATTGAGAATTCGGAGCGCTATTTATAGCGCTCCGGGAGGGGCCAACTGGTTCGAACCCAACGAATAGTTGCAACGGTTTGAGCGGTTCGGATCTGGATAGCGGAGCGGGTATGCTTCGCGTAACCCAGTTCAAAAAGAACCAGACCGGGTAGGGAACCCGAACCCGAGCCAAGCCGGCGCCGCGCACATGTGTGGGCATGGTTTCCTCCCAATCACGCGCGAAAACTCCAAGTACCCAAAGGGCACGCCTTTTATTCTCAATTTTCTCTATTTAAACACTACAAACTTCCATCCCATGGCCAATGTGGGACTAAATGCTTTTAGCTACCTTTACTCCCATTTTGACTTTAAATTAGGCAATCTTTAGACTTGAATATCTCATTCATTCAAAGTCAGAATTGAACATGTGAATATACCACGTTCATCCCCAATGGAAGGAGAACACACTCCAACCATCATCCAATTAATTCGATCAACGGATCTTGCTGTAATTCAATTCAAAGATTCACATATATATTCTTCATATTCCAACACTTTCTCTCAGTTGTAGCATTCAACTTCCTTGTGTTTTCTTAATCGCGATCTCAATCAGGATCTTTCAGTTGCACGACCCTAAACTCTATGCATTACTCCATGGAATTGCCTTTGCTTAAACAGGGTACCCTCTGACCACGGCACAACTGCAGTTGCCTACAATTCTAGGAAGCGAGCTGAGGTGGTAGCTCATGGATACAGGATTCATGGGAGCTCCGGAGATCAGTGAAGCGAACTGAGAGGCGCTCCAATGGCAAGTCGATCCTTCAAACTCCCACACCCAATGTGCTACATTTCTTGATGCAATTTGTTACAACTGATCAATTGGGATGTCTTGCAAATAAGTATTGATTCTTGCAAGATAGATATAAATGGGCTTGAAAATTTTCTACTCTGTATATATAGTTTCCTCCCCCCTGGAACAGAGAACAAGTTTTCACAGATTTGCTCTCGTTGTTTACAGACAATGGCACCTAAATTTCTAAAAGCTCTCATAAAGCAATGGCATAACTTCCTTCAGGATCAAGATGGGTTGACTGTTGCTAGGATGACAATACAATCACCTTCACCATCCTTTGCATTGACGTAACCTAATAAGTGAAGAAGAAGAAGAACTAAACTATTTGCAGCACCTGCAAACTTAATCTAAACTAAATCCTTTGTTTCAATTCTTAAGCTCTAGATTTTGGGCACGTGCAAAATCTATTTGCGGGCGAGGGTATCGGTCCCATGGCCGGCTATGCAGCGGATTCTAATTATATATATAGTATATACTTCTGTCACTTAGTTTTCTTTTGTTGTCTTGAATCATTAATGTGTAACGATCCTAAAATAATCTAAAATTCTATGAGCTGTTGAGATCATTACTTTTCTTCATTCTATTTATCGCAAACCAAATTGCCATAAAATTTTCTCTGTGTGTATGCAAAAGATAGAGACCATCACTTCGAGCATTGTTGGACTCGCGATATCCCTGTTTTCCTTCTTTCTGTTTGTAACAACACATCAATAGCCATGGTTTCTCGTCGCATAAATGCAACTCTCTTCGCACAAAAATTTCAAGCTAATAAGATTTCGCCTTCAGGTCTCAAATTAGTCAAAAGTTAACTCCTAATGACAAGTTAATTTCAACTAAAAAGCAGAAACAGAGAAAAGAAGACAATATCTGCATCAGACCAGGACTCATGCCAATCTTCATTACTTGAATCATAAGCCCACAGACAGTGCTCCCCCTTAAACGTCCACCAATCCCTCTCAAGCCTCAACAATCCTCCATCAGCCAGAATTTTTTGCAAACATCACTACAAACATTAAATTTTGATCTACAAAATATTGTTGATTCCATTTCCTTCATTTCTAACCTCCAATCACACTTGCATATATTCAACACAAGCAACTTAAAGATAGGAGGCAAAAAACAAAAGAATGAAACCAACTTTGAACAAAGAAAGGCTTCAATCAGTTAAACTGCACTACATACAAACATCATCAGGGAACTGGACTGGGCAATGGGTGAGCTCTCCCCACAATCCCACCCAGAGTGCAAGACACCAGCCTCGACACCGGATTCCTAAAGCAGCTCAGCCCGCCACCGGGCACCTGCGAGCACTCAGGCGCCGGCCGCTGCATATCCCTCCCGGGGATACAATTGCCCGAGAAATCGAACCCCACATTCCTGAAAAACAACCTGGCACAATCCTGATCAAACCCAGAGAAGAAATTATAAGCCACAGTCAAGTTTGCCAATCTCTTCAGATCACAGATCACATCTGAGAGCTCCCCTGACAACTGATTGTACGCAATGTTGAGCACCTCGATCCCGGACAGGCACGATATCGACCCCGGCAGCTTGCCGGCCAGCGAATTGAAGCTGAGGTCCAGGACCTCCACCTGATTCAAGTACCCAACTGATTCAGGAATGCAGCCAGTGAGCTTGTTGTTCAGAAAAAGTATCTCTTTCAAATTAGCACCCAAGTATCCGAACCCGACTGGGATCGTGCCAGTGAGCCTGTTGTTGGCCAAACTGATGACCGAGGCCGAGGAGAACCACAGGCTCATGGGGATCTGACCCTCAAACTGGTTGTTATTTAAAAAGATTGCGTCGAGGTTTTTTTGGAAGATCTCATCAGGGATTTCCCCTGAGAATGAGTTGAACCTGAGGTCCAAATATATGAGATTTGGTATGAAGAGGGTGGAAGTTGGGAACAGCCCCTCAAATTGGTTGTTGCTGAGGTCGAGCTCGGAGAGATAGTGCAAGTCTTGAAAAGAGTCAGGGATTGGGCCTGAGAACCTGTTGGAGTTGAGGTGGAGGATGGAGAGGTGAGCGAGGAGGGAGAGGTCTTTGACTAGTGAGCCCTTGAGGTTTGCATTGTTGAGATCTATGGCAAGAATTGATGACGATGATGGGTCTGAGCCTGAGACTGAGTCTTGGGGGATTGAGCAGAAAATGCCCTTGTAGGAGCACACATTGGGGCCGGTCCAGGTGGTGAGAATGCCATTTGGGTCCTCAGTGATGGCTGATTTCCAAGATTGGAGAGCTGAGTACTCAGTGGAGGTGAGATCTGAGGAGGGGGTGGTGGTGGGTGGTAGAGGCCCAGATGGGTTGATGTAGACCCCAATGCCACCCCTGACACCTATGAAAGGGGTGATGGCACTGGAGGAGGAGATGGCCATGGCCATGGCTATGGCTAGGGTTAGGAACAACCAAGGGTTCTTCATTTTTTCTCTCTCTCTCTTTCTGAAGATGAAGAGTGAGAGTGTGAGAGTGATGAGGTTTTTGTTTTGTGATCCTTTGCTTTCCTTTGGCTGGTCTATTTTGTTCTGACAGTTGGATTGGGGGCACACATGAATAAATGTTTTGTGAGGGGGGAGAGGTAATGAATGAATGAATGTGGGGGTGAAGGGGGCTTTTATGGAGAGGGAATTATGTTGGTATATGGCAATGTTTGATCCAGTATTTTAACTTGGGGATATTTCTTTGGGGATATTATTATGATAGGAGTGAGTTGAATTAGACCAAACAGAAGAAAATCAGAAGATTGCATAGAGCATAGCCCTTTTTCTTTAGATAGGTCATGATTAGTTCTTTAGATTCCGCGAATTTTTAGAAAAGAAATTCATGGTTTCCTCCTCTCTGTGCGGCCGACATAGCATCATGTATTAATACGCTGGTTCTTCGAAATAGGTTGAGTATTCGTATCGGTATTATCCAATACCGATACTTACTGGATTTTTGTCAAATACTAATTTATGAATATCAACAAGCATCAAGTTTAAAACAACAACATCAAATTAAAATTCTTCCAACATTTGCAAGTTTTCAACTATAACTTAATATAAGCGAAATGAGTTATGTATCAGCTTATTTTTTTTTTAAAATTTGCGTATCCATATATCCGTATCGTATTAGATACGATTTTCGTGTCCATATCATGCTTTATCATTCAAGCCTGTAGACCTTGGATCTGAGTATCTACACCTACTCAGTAGATGGTGATGGAAGAATGTAGTGCTTGCAATATACACTATATATAAGCTCAGTCATGACAAGATTGGATGAGAAACAACTGGATTCCAACAACCATAGTACCCATTTTGTGTGGATGCCCTCTAAAGAGTGAAGCACTTTGTGAACATGGGTCTCTTTGATTCTGTTTCTTAGGTAGAGAGATGAACTACTCAAAAATGAAAAAGCTAAGTATGATACAAGAACCTTGATTACTGGAATAAGATGAAATGAATACTAATTACTAATTAAGTACTTTTTTATTTCTGTAGTTTTCTTTTTTTTTAATAGTCAAGGCGCATGAAGGCACCCAGGTCTAAAGATCTCTCTGTGGTTCACTTCAATGGCTTTGTGTTCAAACTGTAGTGCTGCAGGATGCAGTGGTGCTTTTTCATTATGAAGTGGGTAGTCGTAGTGTTCCCACTCTCTTTCTAGGCCTGCTGTCTTTGGGTAGGATTATGAATTAGTTTGTACTCACCAACTGGATTCGGTTCACATGTGTGAGCGTCACACACATATTACAAGAGACTCAATCTCGTATTGACACGTGAATAAGATGTATGAATAGAAAGTTTTAAAGTTTTTGGATCTCTTACAATATGTGTGTATGGTCACACACATGAACCTAACTCACTGCAACTTATCTGGAAATAAAATCCTGCATGCTACATAAATCCTCCCAAAAAAAAAAAAACAATAATTTGAATCAAATAGATACATACGGATGATAACGGGCCTGACTCGTGTCAGTCCGAGTCCGAAACTATTTAATTTTCTTAAGTCAAAACTCCATTGATTATATGCTAGACTTTTGAATTTCTAAGTCAAAGTGCATGTCTAAAATAAATGAGCTAAGCGGGTAATCAAGCCCGTCAAAACTTTAGGTCCGTGACGGCTCCATGTCATATCGGAACTCGAATCTCATGAAAAATTCGGCCTCTGATTTGAGTTTGGGACGGAATCTCTTCTTTCTTATCGGGTTAGGATCAGATTCAGATTTTAAATAAATGTATTTACTTTCCAATTAAAGTTGATTTTTAAAGTGTATTTCAATTTTATCATATGTAAATTGAAAACAAACATACTTTATTTTTATAATAATATCATCAAGTTCTCATTTTTATAGTTTTATCAATTTAAATGTAGTGAAACATGTATGATGGTGAATTTCATATTATATCATTTATTTTCCTTTGGGTTTGTTATCGAGTTTCGAATTTGAAAGAGTTATACACAAACCCGGCCCCATAAGAATTTAAGTCTAACTTTTTAGATTCGAACTCAATAAATATGAATTATAGGGTTCTATTTACAGCCCTAATCCTAACCCTAACACTTGTATATCCATATTCCAATATAAGTCCAAGTTAATTGCGATATATAAGTTTTTAATTAACTGTGGAATAAATAAACAAATGAGAGAAGAAAATTCAGTGTCCATGTTTTATTGATAAAACAGTAGCCATATGAGGAGTACAACACATGTCCAGTTTAAACATATTATATTTTATTTCACTATTGAAATAGTGTAGAGAAGGGGTCTTAGTTTCTAGCATTAACTATCTTATAAAATGCGTTTCATTATCATATGCACAGCAGGAATGCTTTTTCCACCTTTTATTAGGAAAAAAGAAAATCTCCCACAGTAAAATAAAGTCCAATGAAGCATTCAAACAATGAGATGAAAAATATTTTTCTTTTTGTCTCAAATTTGGGCTGATTGGGCTAAGATCAGATTGGGTTCAATTAAGAATTGGGCTTAAAGGCCGTGCCTAACAAAAAATTTTAGAACGTTTCCTCAAATTTGATTTAAACAGCGCAAAATAGGGGTGGAAATTGGGTCGGGTCGGGTCGACCCGACCCGATTACTACCCAACCCGTATAATAATCGGATCGGGCCAGTATAATAATCGGGTCAGGCCTGTATAATAATAAGGTCGGGTCGGCCCGACCCGATTATTATACGAGTAAAAAATTTAGACCCAGACCCGACCCAGACATAGTCGGGTCGACCCGACCCAACCCATTTGACCCAATTATTAAACCTTAAATACAATTTCTTTGTACTATTTTACTAAATTGTTGGGTGGTATAGTTGGTGATCACATTAAACTCATATTGGCCCAAAGACCCATCACTCTAGTTGTGATGATAATTAACTCATGTGGTTATAGTACGAATGATCTTGTGTTTATTTAGTTTCAGATACTTGATCAAGATCTTAGTCGGTGTTTAGCTTCAATAAAAGATTCGAAGTCAAGTTTTGAAGTTAGCACGTGTTGATTCAAGAGCTCGCGCATCAAGATCGCATCATGTACTCAAAAGGGAGTCTAGCTCATGGATCAAGTTTGGACCAAATCAAGAAGGAGAGAAGATTTTCAAGAGAAGCTTTTCAAGATTTGAGTCTAGTTTTGTAAGTGTTAAGATTTTATTTTTAGATAAAATGTAAAGGATAGATTAGTTGTGGATTGCTCAAGCTTATATACACACATACACAAAATTTATATGTGTTTCATAAAATAGTTTTAGTTTTAGAAAATATCGTTTTGGTTTTGAGCTTTAAAGTATACATCCTTATATTTCATGATTATATTTCATCAAAACAATTTATATGGTTTATATGTGTTTTGCATTTCATCCATACACATTGTTGGTTCAAATGTTTAGAAAAACTTATTTGATGTTTTTATATCATGTATTTGAGTTTTGTATTTATCAAAACTTATTTTAGAGATTATTGAAAAAAACATAGATATTTCATCTTATATGTGTATTGGATCATATCCATACACACTAAACTTCAAAGTGTTTAAAATATCTTGTTTTGAATTTGAAGAAGTTTTGGAAAAATCATTTTTCAAATTGTAAATTGATTTGAAAAATACGGCCTTTTATTTAAGGCTAAATTTCTATATCACAAAAATGGTTCAAAAGTTTGTAATATGTGTTGATTTTTGATCACACATATTTGTACTTCAAAGTATTTCAATGAACTTATTTTTGTAAATTTTATGTGATTTTATAGGAGTTTATAAGATCAAGTTTTAATCTCCAAAATTCCTGACCTGGCATTCTGGCGGTCGACCGACCAGTTGACCGATCCAGAAGTCGGTCGACTGACCGGTCGACCGATCCAGAAGTCGGTCGATCGATGTGCACAAATACGTGCACGAGCCTTGGCTTGAGGGCCGGTCGACCGGGCGGTCGATCAATCTAGAGAGTTCACTCTCTGGATCTGGCCCCGGTTGACTGGGCGGTCGACCGGCCAGAGAGCTTTGCTCTCTGGATCTTACCTCGGTCGACCAACCGTCGACCGACAGGCCAAGACCTAAGTGCGATCGACCAGGCGGTCGAACGACAACCCTAATGGTCATAAATATGACCGTTGGCCGGTCGACCGGCCGGTTGACCGACAGGTCATCTGGCCTGCAGTTTGACCCCAACGGTTATATTTCTAAACTCTATAAAAGGGGGCTGTTTTGGCTAGTTTACACATGGTTTTGGAGAAATTTTAGAGCCAGTTTCTCATCTCTCTTAGGGTTTTTTCTCCACTTGTTTTTGGGCTAAAACTTCTATATCAAAGGAGAGTTTTCAAGAGTATTTCCAAAAGAGATTTCTTAAGTTTTTCACCATAACTGTATCTTATTTTTTTCACACAAACTTGAGCTTTTCATTACTATATCCATCTTCTAGGGATCTTTGTTGTGAGAGTTATTTTTGTGATCAATATAAGTGATCACACGATTTCATTCTTGTATTGTGAGGAGTTGTAAAGATTGTGGTCTTGGTGAAGAGAGTTTTGAGGTTATCAAGTGAAGTGATCACCAAGTGTTCCAACTTGTGATTGGAGGAGTTGTAAGAGGTGCGGCCTCGACAAGCTAGTGTGCTTGCATGTGTTGTTCATGCGGGAACAAGAGACGGACTTGTAAGTCCAAGAGTTCTAGTGTGAACTCATTGTAGTTGTTACTGTTGGCCCAAGAGGTTACACTCTCCAATTGTTTTGTGTTTTGATGATGACAAACCAAAGTAGAGCTATTTGGTACTAATAAGTTTGTTAAGATAAGTTTCAGGTTTGTACCATGTTTAGAGACCATTCGCTTAGCTATTGCAAGAACTTCTAAGTTCTACAAAGTAAGGAAGGCAAATTGCACATCAAGGAAGGATCATAGAAGAGAAGGCACTAGTAAGGCATTGGATGGCTCAAAGACTTGAAGATAGCTCAAGAAGTCTTCATGTAATTTGTTTTTCAGTTTATAGTATGTTAAAGAATAGTGGATAGGTTTGAAGCTCTATCACACACGTTTTTGCGCACATGCTCATTCCAAAATAATTTCTTATAAATTATACAAAAATATTTTGCATACAAGTTTTTGCCTACAGATACATCTTTATATTTTATACTATTCCCTGTTCAAAAGTATTTTTGTTAAAATCAAAATCCTCTTTGTTTTCTTTCTTAAAATTGATTTTTGACCTGATCCGGTCGACCGGGACAGTCGACCGAGTCTGTGTCAGTCTGGTCCGGTCGACCGGACCAGTCGACCGCAGTTCTGGCAGAGGCACGTATCAGTGTGCATGTCTGCCAGTCGACCGGGCGGTCGACCGAGATATTGTTTTTGCTCACAGGTTTTCTCAGTCGACCGGGTCGGTCGACCGCTGGCCTATAACGGTCAAATTTTTGATCTACCGGTCGACCGGCCCAGTCGACCGATGTGTCCGTTGAACAGTAACGGGCAGATTTTTAGTGAGCTGTTTATTTTTGTCTTTTGTGTTTAAAAATTCGTTTAAGGATATATTTTGATCTAATTACCTCCTAAACATCAGTAATTATGTTTTATCCTTAAACCCTAGCCCTCTCCTATAAATAGGGGTGTTTGGGGAGAGATTTGTTACAACAATTTTTGCTAGAAAATTCAAAAGTTTAAGGCTTTCAAAAGAGACTTGTTTCTTGGTTTTTGTGCTGAATTTCTCACTGATTTTCTGAAGGGTTTTCAAATACTCTCTGATTTAATTTTCTTTCTTCACTTACAACAAGAGCTGTTGGCCCAAAGGCCTATCGCCCTAGTTTTGATGATGATCAACTCATGAAGTTATATTTACTAATGATCTTGTGCTAATTAGTGACAGATTTCATGATCAAGATCTTAGTAGGTGCAAAGCTCAACAAAGGTTAAAAGATCAAGATTTGGAGCTTGCATGTTGTGATCCAAGGAGCTTTGGATCAAGCTTGGACCAAGTCAAGATGATGTGAAGTTTCAAGTGAAGACTTCAAGAAGTTGAAGACTTGTGTCTAGGTATAAAATTTGTATTTTTGTTTTAGTAAAAATGTAAAGGATAGATAGTTGGTGGATTGCTCAAGTTATATCACACACACACACTCTTGATAGAACTCTTGATTTAATTGATTTCATAAAAGATTTCTTTTTAGAAAAGAATTTTTATTTAGTAAAAGATTTTCTTTGAGACAAAATATAAACTTTGGTTTTTTTGGTATTTCTATCATATATATCTTTTCAGACCATAACCAAGTTTAGAGCTTTATGATCAAAACATAGATATTTCATATTGATTGTGTAGTGGATCATATCCATATACACTATACTTTATAAGTTCAAAATATCTTGTTTTTGTATTTTGTGAAGATATGGAAAAATATGTTTTAGAAACACATGTTTTTAGAAAAACAGTTTTTATTGGGATTAAAACTATTTAGTGGATTTACTGTGAATTTATGGGATTTTTATTGAATGAAAAGACCTATTTCTAAATCCCAAACTGCGCAGCCTGGAAACTGTCTGACAGGCCAAATCGGTCGACTGGGAGTCGACCGCAGCTAGGTCCGGTCGACCGACCCAGTCGACCGATGTGCACAGCCCTGTGCACATTGTCAGCACAGTGGCCGGTCGACCGGGTCGGTCGACCGACCAAGAGAGCTTTGCTCTCTGGAAATATCAGTCGACCGGGCCGGTCGACCGATAGTACATTCCAGGTGATCGGTCGACTCGCCGGTCGACCGATGTGCTGCAACGGTCAGAAATTTGACCGTTGGCCGGTCGACCGGCGGTCGACCGACAGCACTGACAGGAGCCCAACGGCTCTATTTTCTGGCAGCCCTATAAAAGGGGTCTTGTCACTTGTTTTATGTAGAAGATTTTTGAGACTTCTTGAGCAGATTTTCTGATACTTTTAGAAGAGTTTCTCCACAAGATTTTAGTGCAAATACTTCCAATCAAAAGGAAGAGTTTTATCAAGAGAGTGTTAAGTGATTCTTTGAGTTTTTCACCATAGTCTTTCCTTGCTTTTCTCACACCACACTTGAGCTTTCCATTGCTAGATATTCCTATAGGTGTGTTGTAGTGAGAGTGCTCTTTAGGTGATCAAGTGTTGTGATCATCAAAGAGATTTTTCTTTGTACTTTGAGGAAGCGGGCAAGTGTGCTCGTTGTGGTTGGAGTTCGGTTGTGAACTCTTGGTGGTTAGAGGTACGGCCTCGGCGAGTCGGTGGACTTGCGTGTGTACGGGACTTGGGAGTCCGAGGGTTTGTAGGTGTACGGCACCGAGGAGAGATCCGGTGGGATCTTACATAGTGGAAATCCTTCGTGTGTCGAGGGCGGGGATGTAGAGCAAGTGTGCTCGAACCTCGAAACAAACCCTTTGTGTTTGCGATTGCTTACTCTTCCCTCTCTCTCTCTTTGTCTCTATTTTATATCTTGCATTTACTTTCATTGTGTTCATCTTATATATGCATGATATATACCCTTGTGCTTAATTGATATATAATTGCGTGGGATTGTTGTTAACACTAGTATTCAACCAAGAGAGCCAACGCGGCACCTCAACCCATTCAAGGGGAATCTAGAGGAGCTTGTCCAGAGCCTCGCAAGGGGAATTCGGCAACACTCTTGGTTATACATAAGTGTTAAATTAATAAGAAGCTTTAATTTGGTCAACTTAGTTTTAATTCCGCATTATTTGTTCATAAGTGACCTTTAGATTAGCCATCACCTATTCACCCCCCCTCTAGGTGATCTTACAAGAGCTTCATTCCTACTCAATATTCTCTAAGAACCTTTGTAAGGGAAGAGATATTTGAAAGAGAGAGTTTGTGGTCTTTTGACTACCAAGGAAATTACTTGTTCTTGAGATTGTAGGAGTTGGGTACTCCATTGTATTTGAGATCTTTGTGATAGTGGAAGTGGTCGGAATCCTTCTGGGGAAGGCGGGGAGTAGAGCTGGGTGCTCGAACCTCGATAACATATCCTTGTGTTTGCGATTGGTTTACATTCTTGCAATTCTTACTCTACTTTGCTTGCACTTATTACTTGCTCATCATATTCATTGTCATACTTACTTGCTTGCATTCATCTTGTGATTCTTGATTGTAATTGTTGTAGCTTTAAATTTTTATTTGCCCTTTGATTAGCATTGTCACCTATTCACCCCCCCTCTAGGTGACTTTTCAGTTACGGCATCGAGTGATCATGCGGGATCGTTATAGTGGAAATCCTTCATAGTGTTGACTGCGGGGACGTAGAGCAAGTGTGCTCGAACCTCGAAACAATTCTCCCGTGTTTGTGATTGCTCATATCTCTCTCTCACTTGTGTTTATATATCTTGCATACTTATATTGTTTATCTCTTTATATGCTTGATATACTTGTGCTCAATTGAATATATGCTTGGGATTGTTTGCTCACACTTGTATTCAACCAAGAGAGCCATAGTGGCACCTCAATTCTTAATCTAGAGGATTCTAGAGCAGATAGTCCAGAGCCTTTCACCGAAAATTCAGCTACACTCTTGTGTTATACTTTGTGTATTAGCTTAATAGCTTTTGTAGCTCCCTGATCCCTGATGTACGATCACAGTATCGGTACTCGATACAGCATATAAAGTTGATTTGACCTTTTGGTAGTCAGATTGAGCCGATTTCAGTTTCAGATATTATTTCTCAATATTTTAGATTTTTCAGAATTTTCTGAAATTTTTTTGGATTATTTTGAAAAATCTCCGTAGTTGGTGTCGACCGATACCGATAATCGGCTCTACGATTTTTAATTCACAAATAGAATAGAATTTGGAGAATCTGCTTTCACCTTGTGTCTTATAATCATATTTTCTCCGATAGAGTATTTTTAGGGATTTTTCTGAATTTATCAAAAATCCGGCCAAACCGGTGTCGCCAAGTATCGACGATTCATTCCGAGATTTTTAACTTACAAAATGGACAATATTTCTATAATCTGATTTCACAGTACTTCGTAACATAATATTTCCTATTTTCTAGAATTTTTGGGGACGATTCGGAACTAGTCAAATTTTGCCCCAAATTAAATAATATAATAAAATTGCTTTTTAATTTCTTTTTTTCTTTTCTTTCCCCAAGCTTCTTCAACCTTCCACCGCCTTTTCTTTCCACCGCCTATCTCCCACCGCCATCTCCCCCCTTCTGTTTTTAAAATCTCTCTCCCCCTCCCCCTCTCTAATTCTCACTCTTCTCTCTCACACTCCGCTCTTTCACTCTCTCTCTTTCTCTCTTTCTTTCTTTCTCTCTCTCACGCATACCTCTCTCTCTCTCTTTGTTCCTTTGGGGGCACCACAGTTGGTACACCACCGGTGGCCGGCGTCCCCGGCCAGGCGCCACTGCGCCCCCAAGCCGAGCGCCACCCCCTCCCCTCCTCCTCCTCCTTCTTTTTCTTCTCTTTCTTCTCCTTCTTCTTCATATTTTCCCTCTCTCTCTCTCTCCTCTCTCTCTCTCTCTCTCTCTCTCCCCCTCCCCCCTCTCTCTCACTGATCGTCGCCGGCGGCTAGACCCGCCACCGGCGGGTCTCCCGCGCTGCCGGTCAGCCCAGCTGGCCGGCCAGCGGCGCAGCAGCAGTTGCTCTGCTGCTACTGCTGTTGTTGTGGTTATGGGTTCATGAACCTAAACCCGAATCCATATCAACCCATTAACCCGTTACCGAATAACCAATCACTTAAATATTTGCGTATGGGTTATTAGATATAAACCCAACCCGTTTGCCACCCAAACCCGGATCCAAAACCATACAAGTGTCCGGGCGATATCTGGAGCATCCAGACTCCGATTTGGACGATCCTGAAACCGTTGCAATCATGGGAAAGAGAGCTACCTTTCCATGGACAGTTTGTGAGTATTTTCTTTATAAATTCTATTTTATTGTGTTTAATGATATTAGTTGATTACTTTATTAATAAATCTTGATTATAGGTAAAGTATTATAAATATTGTTTAATAAAATGTAGTTATTGATAAATCACTGTCATTAGACCACACATGATTATTAATAAAATATAAGCAATAACATAATCATAATTTATTTTAGTTCTTGAGTTATTATACATAGATGACATGTCTAAATATTGAGATTTCATAAGTTAATAATTTTTATAAATAACGTAGCCAATAAATTGATAATTAAAAATAGATAATTATATATAATAATAATTTTGTGATATCTATCCTATTGTAATCATTATGATAAATAAAATATCTGACATTCGATTATGTAGCATAGCCACCGTTACCAACCCACTGACAACACTGAGACGCTACCCTTGTATTTCTAGTTCATGCATTCCAGTTACACGGATACTCTAGAGCACGGGACAGGGGACACTGATAGTGCACGTGGATAACTGTTTTACTGAGAACTGTGATTATATATCCTTGTGGATATATCATACATATCATGTATCGCACCGATATTATTGTAATCATATCTCACTGTTACACAGATACTATTACACGTGACACCAGTTATGTCTTCTTCATGTTCCACTGATACACGGATACACCAATTCACTGGATACCATCATCATCGTTACTTGGATGCTCTGTACATAGTTATATCATGTTCGTATATCACTGTTACATGTATTCACTGGTATACATGCAAGTATTGTTTCTATATTCTTGTTATATGGGTCACCGTTCATATTACATGTATTATTGTTCCATGTTAGTCCTGTATTCTTGTTACATGATTATTTCCCATTACTGCTATTGATATTCCCGTTACTGGATACGTGAGCTGTTGATATGCGATGTGTGGAACTAAGTGCCACGTGGATCCAAGCCACGGGGGCCACCTCTAGAATCTCACATCTACTGTTTCCCGTTTCCCGTTATCTTTTTTATGCTATCACTGGAACTCATGTCATGTTATCGTGTTACATGTATCATGTATTGTGCTTGTTCCTGATATACTGTGTAGTTAAATATGATAAAGATAACTTGGGGATGAGGGAGACTTGACGGTTAGTTAGATCTTATCGGGTGGATGTACTGGATCCATATTTATCCCACTGCAGGGGATGGTAGTGCTGCCTACCGATTGTATATAGCTCCATGAGCTCCCCTTTCCCGTTTCATGCTCCCCTCTGAGCGGAGGGCCCTGGTCTCAGCAGCCAGGGGTCCGTTTAAGGCCGTGATCCCGAGTATGCACGGGATACACCTACCCGATAAGAGCTCCTTCACCATTAGGTTTCCAATTAACATAATAAAATAGTATAAACAATAGTGACGTCGGGAACGCTTGTTATTTGGTCACTCTCTCGTTCGGATTATGGTACCCGTAGGCCATGTTTGGATGGGTTCGTCCGGAGTGCGGGCTCCGGCATGAACTGCCAGTGGTATGGGACACTGGAAGAGGTTGATTAAAATACCAGGTGGTACTGATTGTTATTATTGTAGAAATCACATGACATGCTCGACATATGTATATTATTGTCCTTTTATATTTCTTACTATTCCTGATATGTTATCCATAATCATGTCACCTGTATACCTTGTTACACTTCTTGATATTAGTTATACTCCATGTGGTAACACACTATTCGTGTATATGTATACTCTTCATTGCATATCTTCTGCTTTATGTATACGTTGCAGACTTCATTACTGTATATGCACAACACAATAGTATGGTTATGTTGTATACTACACATCTGCATGTTCATTTCTATCACGTCATCACTATACAACAGTATTTATTATATAAAACTGGATACTACTGCAGACATGACCCGATGATAACATGCTAGGTAGTGATGGTATTAAAATATGACATTTTTATATTTCTATTGCTTATTAAATGCCTACTATATGGTATCACTGATACAAAAACATGTATTATATATTATTATTATACTTGTATAACTATAGTACATATTACTGCCTCCTTCATTTTATCACTCACTAGGTCGCTTTCTGATGACCATGAGTTTGCGCGCCCAGGTTGGAGATTCGAGATATCATACTGTCAGATATATCATTGGATTCACGTAGGAGACTCGTCATCGATACCATTCATATGTATCTTTATTATTTAGCCTTTATTTCCTTATTTATCCATATTTCTATATCTCTCATGATCACTGACCCTTTTTACAGGTATTCTTGTACTTATTTAATGCTGGAACTATTGTATATATGGAGGCTATTTCCTATATAGAGGCTTAGCGTACGTACGTGAGGGTATCTCTGCCCTGCATATGTACGTCGCCATAACGTCCATGTACCTGCGGGAGCGGGGCGTTACAGCTTTAGTTTGCATAAATAGTTGTTAATTCCGCATTATTTGCATTAGATTAGCTAGTACACCATTCACCCTCCCTCTAAGTGTATTTCAATTAGTATTAGAGCTTGGTGCTCTTGATTTGGGTCTAACAGTCTTGAGTTAAAGATCCTCATTTTAGCTAATCACAATATTTGTTTACACTCATATATGGAGTTCATGACACCTCCCATGTTTGATATTCTTAACATTCAAACTTGGAAAGTTAAGATTTCAGTGTACTTCAAAGCCCTAGGAATTTATGTTTATTTTGCCGCTATTAAAGATTCATACTTTTTAAATGGCAAATATCTTGAGGCTAACACAAAAGCCATCTATGCTTTAAAGAGTACCCTATATGATGAATATTTATCTAGAGTTTCTAACTTTGATTCGGCTTTTGTAGTATGGAACACACTTATCTCCCTTGGTGAATAAAAGCAATACTATAAGGGGAGTGGCTTGGATGATGTAAATGATACTTCCAACATGTGCTACATGGTCAAGGGGATGACCCCTTTGAGGTAAATTCCGAATCCGACTTAGAAGAAGATATTGACATGCCTTATAATGAGCTTGCATCTTTTTGTCAAAAACTTCTTGAAAAAATATGATTTATTAAAAATTGAAAATGATAAGCTGAAGAAGGAAAACACCACTTTGTTAAAAGAAAATGATTCTTTTAAAAATAAATTTGAATGTGTTTCAAAAGAAAATGAATTTTTAAAAAAGAAGAATATTTCCTTATCTTAAAAATTAAATAACATTTGTGAAGGAAACAATTCATTGAAAAATAAAATTATTTTGGTGGAAAAAGAAAAAGAGATTGTTTTAGAAGAAAATAACTCTTTAAAAAGGAAAATTATTTTAAAAGAAAAAGAAAACATTTCTAAAAAGAAAAAGATTATTGATTCTCATGCTCATGTCTCTTCTTTCAAATTAATAATGATATTTGAATTATGAAGAAGAACATTGATTGTTTGGGCTCCACTTTGAGCTATTGTGCATTTAATCACTCTAAATTGGAATTCATATTTCGCAAGAAATAAATTTCACATGCTTATGCACAAACCCCACGGCATACATATACACACCATGCTCACACTCACACCACTCATATGCATGCTAGAGTGTACACATGTACATGTAACCGTAAAGGTCATCTTGTAAGATTTTGCTTTGATAGATTAAATTTTATAAATTTTACAAATAATAATGTTTGGGTTCCATTTGTTTCTAACCCTTGTGGACCCAAAAATAAATGGGTACCGAAATCTTCACCTCTTGTGTTTGATGTAGGTGTGGGCTCTCACATGACGTGAGAGGTATGGTGCCTTAGTGGTGGATGCATGAGCTAGATGGACATACCAAATTGATGCATCATTATCAAGGATGATTGGTGGGAGGACCACCATGGTTTGGAGACTTAGAGAATAATTCATATGCTTTGGTAACTATCTCTAACTCTCATTTAGTTTACATGCTTTTACATTGATAATTTTTAGCATATTATGATTTTAATGCTCATTATGTTAAATGTAATATTATTAGACATGTGATATACATAAATCGTCCTTGAGATACATTCATATTCATCTGAATTCATATTTTGTATTCTCACTATTATTTAACTACTATGTATATGTTAGTTCTAAAACACATGATTTGGCCTAGTGTTCATGTTTGTTTTGTGATTCATATGGTGATTACATATTTAGATGTAGTTTTCGTTAAAACTTGTGTTTATAGTTGTACAAGTAGTGAGCTACATTTGATTATTATATGCTTGTTCTTCATTGCTCATTTGTACTCATTACATGTCCATGTATAACTTAGTTTTGATGATCCTTTCATTTCACTTGTTTTTTCTATTTTTGTACATGTTTTGCTTCATGTATATGTTATTTTTGTCTAAAACTAATAGATATACATGTTTAACCTTGAGGCAATTGCCTTCATGAAAAATTCTATTATAGACTCATTTATGTTTGGATATGTATGTATACCTTTAATTTCAACAAATATACATATACCTTGTTGCTTGCTTAGTTTTGATGAAAAGTTTTGATGATTTTCATGTTTTTGATAAAAGAATTTCATATTTATTTTGAACCTTATTGATTATTTTCATGAATATACTATTCACATGATTCTTGTGCACTCATATTTTATTTGTTTACTCATATACTTATTTTATGAGCATACTTTTTTGAGCCTTTTACATCTTGAGTGACAATTTTTTGTGTACTTAGCAATGCTTCATGGGATATATGATTTGGTTTCATGTCTTAAAGAAACTTTAACTAGTTTTTTAAATATTATTTTAAACTAGTTTCTTGATTCTTAATTGGTAGAGTTTTCAAACATGTTAAATTATTTTCAAACTCTTATTTTTGAAAACCCCTACCAACTCAAGAGCAAATGGTTGGGAGACCATACCCTATATGCCTTAATGACTTTCTTTTATCATGTGCATAAATAGGGTGGTAGGTATAAGTTATATACATGATCTTCATATTATTTCATTTTTGTATACTCATATTTGTTTTCTTATATATGTATGCTTCAAATTTCAAATGGTATTTTCATTTTCATACATACATATATATGATTTGATTGTGCTTGTTTTACAATATCTTTACATTCTTAAAGTACAAATTATGTTTATGTTAAGCTTTATTTTATTCCAAATGTTAATTGGTACCTTTACAAGCTTATGCATTAATTTCAATTGGTATTTATTTGGTATCAAAATGTACTTCATATTTCGCCTTCAATTGGTATCAAAATCTATTTTTGGTATCTTAAAATTTTTTTTTACAAGTAATACCAACTTTTGTTTTGTCAACTACAATTTGATTTCATTGGTATCATAATTCATTTTATTGACTTCAAGAAATTTCAAAATTTATTTTAAAAGTGGTTTCAAAATTTGTTGATATGTATTGCCTATATGCAAGGGGAGCTTAACATCTCCTCTATATATAGATTCATGTTGAAGTGTATTGCACATATAGTAGAGCTTGACCTCTCTTTCTTATGTGGTATACGTGTATAGGAGGAGCTTAACATCTCCGTTTATACATTATATATTATGCTTTATGTGGATTAGGGTCTAATCATCCCTTCTCCATGTAATGCATGTATACAAGGGGAGCTAACTTTATGCCTCTTCTCTTCATGAATGTATATCACATATACATTTTTATTGTTTGTTTGTCTTTGCCCCTTTATTAATGAATTGACAAAAAGGGGGAGAATAATTTAGTGAATTTATATATGTATTAGTGAATTTATCCCTATATGTTTTTGATTAGTTTATGCATTTCATTGAATATCTATTTGTTTATTGCTATGCATGAGTTAAGGGGGAGCTTTTATGAAGCTTATTTTTAATCCATGCGTATATAACTCCATGAGTTTTGTCATCATCAAAAAGGGGGAGATTGTTGGCCCAAAGGCCCATCACTCTAGTTTTGATGATAATTAACTCATGTAGTTATAGTACTAATAATCTTATATTTATTTAGTTTCAGATATTTGATCAATATCTTAGTCGGTGTTTGTTTCAATAAAAGTTCGAAGTCAAGTTTTGAAGCTAGCACGTGTTGATTCAAGAGCTCGCGTATTAAGATCGCATCATATACTCGAAAGAGAATCTAGCTCATAGATCAAGTTTGGACCAAGTCAAGAAGGAGAAGAAGATTTTCAAGAGAAGGTTTTCAGGACTTGAGTCTAGTTTTGTGAATGTTAAGATTTTATTTTTAGATAAAATGTAAAGGATAGATTAGTTGTGGATTGGTCAAGCTTATACACACACACAATTTATTTGTGTTTTCATAAAATAGTTTTAGTTTTAGAAAATACCATTTTGGTTTTGAGCTTTAAATTATACATCCTTATATTTCATGATTAGACTTCATCAAAATAAGTTTATATGGTTTATATGTGTTTTGAATTTCATCCTTACACATTGTTGGTTCAAATATTTAGAAAAACTTATTTGATGTTTTTATATCATGTGTTTGAGTTTTATATTTATCAAAATTTATTTTAGAGCTTATTGTCAAAAACATAGATATTTCATCATATATGTGTATTGGATCATATCCATACACACTGAACTTTAAAAGTGTTTAAAATATCTTATTTTTATATTTGAAGAAGTTTTGAAAAAATCATTTTTCAAATTGTAGATTGATTTTGGAAAATACGGGTTTTTGTTTAAGGCTAAATTTCTATATCACAAAAATGATTCAAAAAGTTTGTAATATGTGTTGATTTTTTATAACACATATTTGTACTTCAAAGTATTTCAATGAACTTATTTTTGTATACTTTATGTGATTTTATGAGATTTTATAGAAGTTTATAAGATCAAGTTTTAATCTCCAAAATTCCTGACCTGGCCTTCTGGCGGTCGACCGATCCAGAAGTCGGTCGACCGGGCGGTTGAATGATGTGCACATATATATGCATGAGCCTTGACTTGAGGGCCGGTCGACTGGGTGGTCGATTGATCCAGAGAGTTCACTCTCTGGATCTGGCCCTGGTCGACCGGGCGGTCGACTGGCCAGAGAGCTTTGCTCTCTGGATCTTGTCTCGATCGATCGACAAGTCAAGACCTAGGTGCGGTCGACTGGCAACCCCAACGGTCATAAATATGACCGTTGGCCGGTCGACCGGCCGGTCGACTGACAGGTCATCTGGCCTGCAGTTTGACCCCAACGACTATATTTCTAAACTCTATAGAAGGGGGGCTGTTTTGACTAGTTTTACATAAGGTTTTGGAGAAATTTTAGAGCCAGTTTTTCCTATCTCTCTTAGGGTTTTTCTCCACTTATTTTTGGGTTAAAACTTCTATATCAAAAGGAGAGTTTTCAAAAGTGTTTTCAAAAGAGATTTCTTGAGTTTTTCACCACAACTCTATCTTGTTTTTCTCACACAAACTTGAACTTTCCGTTACATATCCATCCTTTATGGATCTTTAATGTGAGGGTTATTTTTGTGATCAAGAGAAGTGATCACAAGATTTCATTCTTGTATTGTGAGAAGTTATAGAGGTTGTGGCCTCGGTGAAGAGAGTTTTATGGTGATCAAGTGAAGTGATCACTAAGTGTTATAACTTATGGTTGGGGGAGTTGTAAGAGGTGTGGCCTCGGCAAGCTAGTGTGCTTGCGTGTGTTGTTCTTGCGGGAACAAGAGAGGGACTTGTGAGTCCAAGAGTTCTAGTGTGAACTCGTTGTAGGTGCTGCGTCACCGAGTGATTTTGCGGGATCGTTATAGTGGAAATCCTTCATAGTGTTGAAGGCGGGGACATAGAGCAAGTGTGCTCGAACCTCGAAACAATTCTCCTGTATTTGCGATTGCTCATCTCTCTCTCACTTGTGTTTATATATCTTGCATGCTTATATTGTTTATCTCTTTATATCCTTGATATACTTTTGCTCAATTGAGTATATGCTTGGGATTATTTGATTACACTTGTATTCAACCAAGAATGCCATAGTGGCACCTCAACCCTTAATCTAAAGGAATCTAGAAGAGATAGTTCAGAGCCCTTCACCATGAATTCAGCTATACTCTTGTGTTATACTTTGTGTGTTAGCTTAATAGTTTTAGTTTGTATAAATAATTTTTAATTCCACATTATTTGTATTAGATTAACTAGTATACCTATTCACCCCCTCTAGGTGTATTTCAACTCACACAGTAGAGGTTACAGGTTCAAAATTGAGCTCACAACTACTTTTTGACAATTTAATTTAGGTGAAGGGGATGAGGTGGGGCGGGGGCGGCGGTGGAGGAGATCGAGGGGAGGAGGCTGATGAGGAGAGAGAATAATCGGGTCTAGCGGGTTCGGGTCGTCTTGGCCCATTTAATAATCGGGTCAGACGGGTCGACCCGATTATGACCCAAACCCGATTAGCCCAAACCCATAACTGGTAACTCCGGGTTGGGTCTGGCAGGTCGCGACCCGTCTGCCACCCCTAGCATAAAACTAAGACCCGAGCTGAGTTTGGGCCAATGCCCAGCCCTGCATGATGATCATAAAATAAAATCCTTCTCTTTTTCCCCCTCTCGGACAATTTGTTCGCATTATCCTCAATAATCTCCCTCTTTGAACAAAGAGACACAATCTCTTTCGGGCCTTCGTGTCGTCACAGCAGAGGAGGAAGTCAGCCAGCTTAGCCACTGGCCTTCACCCCTTTCCCACAGGGCAGCGGCCCGGACCCAATCCATTCCCGAGATTTTCCACACATCTGGTCCAAAGTCTGGGGCATGGCTCTGATACCACTTATAAGGTTTGGGCATGGCTATGCTGCATCAATTATTAGTTACCAAGTGGGAGATTATTGAAGTTGTGTAGCTTGATTACCGACTTTGATAGAGAATCGCTCTCGAAGAAGTATTACGTAAGAAGAACTGCGAGGCCCAGTCACAGTGGGGGTTGGGAAGTCCATCCTGAGGACTCGGAGGTGGGGCCTCGGAAAGAGTTTCCTATATTGGAACTTATTTTGATGATAACAAATGTAATTTGTACTATTTTTGTGTATTTTTAGATATTTGTTAAAAGCCTTGATCTCACACACAAAATACTCTTATTAGCCGACTTGATCTTTCCTATAGTCGACTAATACAGTTGATAGTCGACTTATCATAAGTTTATAGTCGACTAAGTCCTGTCCAGAATAGATATCCACTCTCTGTTTGTTGACTATAACCAATATTAGTTGACTACCCTATTCTATAAGTCGACTAATAGTATTTTTCAGAGACTTGTATATCTGAATCATATATCTGATAGTCGACTGATCCCTTCTGCTAGTCGACTAACTCAGTCAAAAATGCCTATACTAGTTGACTTACTCCCTACCCTAGTCGACTTATAACAGTTTCTGGCTGTTAAACAATTATTGATTTTTTGGTGTTTATCCAACGTTTTGATATTCAAATTTGATTTGATAACTTTCCTAACTGACCATTGATTTTAGCTATAAATAAGGATGTTGTCCTAAGATGAACACACCAATTAAAAATCATAGTTTTCTGTCCAAACTCTGTTGAAAAATTCTATTTTCTAAAAAACTAGTTTCCACTTTCATTTCTTCACACAATTCCAATCCTATTGTGAAGAATTCTGAGAGTCCATCTATAAGAGTCCTTGTTCACAATTACATACAAGTTTCAAGACTTATAGGATTCATTGTAATCATCAAAGAGAAGAATTATATAAGGTTATCTTCTTGGTATTGAGAAGAGGTGTACAAGGAAATTGTCTTCTTGGTATAGAGAAGAGTTGTACGAATTTGACAAAGGTTGTTTTGTCAAGTGGTGTACAAGGAGTTGATTTTGGGTGTACAAAATCAGGATAAAGAAAATCTCAAGCAGGTTGCTTGGGGACTGGACGTAGGTCAAGAGGATCAAACTAAGATAAAATCTCTTGTGTTTGTGTTTGCTTATTTTCTAAGATTTATTTCTTTTCTTGTAAGTTATTTTATTTAACACTATTTATCTTTGTTTTAGTGTTGTGTTGACATTAGTTTTTAGATCCTACAATTGGTATCGGAGCTCTGAATACCCAGTCAACACCCTACAAGGATGGCAACGGAGTTTCCTTCATCACAATTCAGAGAAGGACATTCTACACAACGTCCACTACTATTTGATGGATCAAATTACAACTACTGAAAGTGTAGAATGAAGATCTACTTGCAATCACTCAATTATAAACTCTGAAACATAGTAGAAGCACTGTACACCAAGCCAACCACAAATTACAGTGCATGGAATGAAGAACAAAAGAAGTCTGTAAATCTTGATGCCAAAGCAATGAATGCGCCATTTTGTGCTTTGAATAAAGAAGAATTCAATTGTGTATCAACGACCACATCAGCAAATCAAATATGGCAAATCTTACAGGTAACACATGAAGGTACTAACAAAGTTAAAGAAACTAAGATTTCTATTCTTGTTCACAGGTTCGAACTCCTCAAAATGAAGGAGAATGAGACCAATGAGACCATTACAAGGTTCATTGATATCATAAATACCTTAGTAGCCCTTGGAAAGGAATATACCCAAGTTGAAAAAGGTAGAAAGATTCTTCGTGCACTCACACCAGATTGGAAGAAGAAGATTACTGCAATAGAAGAAGCAAATGATCTCTCAATAATGTAATTAGAAAATCTTATTGGTAATTTAATGGCATATGAAGTGCAATTTGAAGACAGAAAGAATGATGAACGACAATTTTTTCAACCCAAGAAGAAAGTACTTGCCTTCCATACATCCTCAGATTTGAACAGTTCAAATGATGAAGAGGAAATGGCAATGATTTTAAGAAAATTCAAAAAATTCTTGACAAGGTAAGTATAATCCTATCTGTTTTAGATGCAATAAACCTGGACACATAAAGAAAGATTGCCAATTGTTAAAAGATAAAAAGAAGAAGTTTAAAAAAGGCAACAAAAAGAAAAAATATTATCAAGCATCTTGGGAGGACAGTGATTCATCTTCATCCGATGAAGAAGAAGCCACAGATACTGCCAATGTATGTTTTATGGAAAAAGAAGATATAGTAGAAGATTATACTGAGTTATTGGATGCATTTAATGAACTTTATAATAATTTCAAAACTGAAAAGATGAAAAATAAAGTTTTATTAAATGATAATGAAAGACTTCACAAAGAAAATGAACTTCATGTTTCTAAACTGTCTTTCTTAAATTCTCAAATATCTGATTGTAAAAAAGATCACATCTGTAAAAAGGATAATGAGAATTTATTACAAGATAATGCTTTATTGAAAAGAGAAACTATGTCTTTAAATAAAAGAATTTCTGTTTTAAATTAAGACATGACAAGTTTCAAAGATAAATATGAAGAGCTTTTGAATAAAGTGACAAAATTTAATAAAGAAAAAGAAATTTAAATGAAATATTGTCATATCAAAAGATTTTATATAATCATTTTGGACTTAGATTTTCAAAAGATAAGCATATTGGTTTTAGTTGTTCAAAAAATAATGTTAAAAGAACTACACATGTCTACAAAAAGAATAATGATAATTTTTTTGTTAAGAAGATCATGAAATCAAAGTATAAATATATTTGGATTCCTAAAAATCTAAATTATATAAATAAAAATGCTTATATTGCATCATATATACATCATATATGTAATTCATGCAATTATGTTTATAGTAACAGATGAAAACTAAATTCAAATTGGGTTTGAAATCCAAGACTAATTTGTTTAAGTCTTGTTATAATGAGTACCTCTAAAATGTTTTATCTTATAGGTACTATATAAAGAAAAGAGAATACTTGATGATATAAGTTATTTCTAACACTTAAAAATATATCATATGTATGTCAAGATGCAGGGGAGAATACTTGTTATCTATATTTATTATAACCTGTTTTCTCTATAAGGGGAGCTTATGCATACACGCATTGTCATCATCAAAAAGGGAAAGAATGTAGGAACTTATTTTGATGATAAGAAATATAATTTGTACTATTTTTGTGTATTTTTTAGATATTTGTTAAAAGTCTTGATCACACACATAAAATAGTCTTATTAGTCAACTTGACCCTTTGTATAGTCGACTAATACAGTTGATAGTCGACTTATCATAAGTCTATAGTCGGCTAAGTCCTATTCAGAACAGATATCCACTTTTTGTTTATTGACTGTAATCAATATTAGTCGACTACTCTATTCTATAAGTCGACTAATAGTAGTTTCCAGAGACTTGCATATCTTTATCATATATCTGATAGTCGACTGATCCCTTCTGCTAGTCGACTAACTCAGTCAAAAATGTCTATCCTAGTCGACTTACTCCCTACCCTAATCGACTTATAACAGTTTTGACTGTTAAACAGTTATTGGTTTTCTGGTGTTCATCAAATGTTCTGATATTCAAATTTGACTTGATAACTTTCCTAATTGACCATTGATTTCAGCTATAAATAGGGATATTTTCCTAAGATGAACACACCAATTAAAAATCATAGTTTTCTGTCCAAACTCTTTTGAAAAATTCTATTTTCTAGATAACTAGTTTCCACTTTCATTTCTTCACAAAATTCCAATCCTATTGTGAAGAATTCTGAGAGTCTACCTATAAGAGTCCTTGTTCACGATCACATACAAGTTTTAAGACTTATAGGATTTATTGTAATCACTCAAAGAGAAGAATTGTACGAGGTTATCTTCTTGGAGTTGAGAAAAGGTATACAAGAAAATTGTCTTCTTGGTGTAGAGAAGAGTTGTACGAATTTGACAAAGATTGTTTTGTCAAATGGTGTACAAGGAGTTGATTTTGGGTTATACAAAATCAGGATAAGGAAAATCTCAAGCGGGTTGCTTGGGGACTGGACGTAAGTCAAGAGGATCAAACCAGGATAAAATCTCTTGTGTTTGCGTTTACTTATTTTTTGAGATTTATTTCCTTTTTTGCAAGTTATTTAACGCTAATTATCTTTGTTTTAGTGTTGTGTTGACATTAGTTTTTAGATCCTACATCCTGAGGACTGGACCACTTCGTTGACTCCCCGAGTAAAGACGAACTATAAACGAATGTGGGCGAGCTTGGAGTTTTAGATGGAGGCATGTTCATGTGTTCAGGGGATCACTCGGAGTCTCAGGTGGAGCCCTTCGAGCGACAAAATAGAGGAACTTCCCTAGGCGCATTGAGGCGCAGCAAATGCGGTCCAGCTTGGAAGCTTCGCGATACAGGAAACTCGAGCCACGTGTCAAGGACAGTTTAGAAATATCACAACTTGTAACCTAATTTTCTCTATAAAAGGAGATGTGTCGTAATTAGGACATAAGTGGTGAAAACCTAGAGCTATTAAAAAGAGCGATTGCAAGGTCTTCTTCTTCATCACTCTGTAATCTCTCGACAGTAGTAGATTTGTGAGCCACTCCATGATTTTTTTTTCTGTTTTTGGGTGTTTCAAGTAATTTCTAGTGTTCTCTACGTACTGTCTTTTGATAGATCTGTGATCTTTTTTATCTCATATGATCTGATTTGTTCTTGTTCATCATTATCGGGAAAGCCTTTACCCCTAACAAATTATTCCCTTTAAGGCATTCAGGAGCTTAAAGTGGCAGTGCCTTTGTGTTCAAGTAAAGAGTGCTAAAATTGTGTTCGAACTATGAAGTATTATAGCATTTGCTAAATCTATAAATGGGGAAAAAGCCTTTTATCAAGCGCGCCTGCTTCTTTTTGTAATTTCAAAGAAAGATACAATAAAGCAATTTCTACAAACTTCAAAATGCTTTATTCTTTTCGAAGTTGAAGTATTTCATTCGATCAATATAAAGGATTCCTTTGAATTCACGTTTTACTTGTTCGCTCTCTTCGACCATAACCTTTTAGTACTACTCGACACCATGTCTTCCTCGAGATTATCTTGCTCGACCTATTTGATTATGAAATCTCTGTATTCCCTTGCTGTTCTTCTTTTCCATGCAGTCTTCTTCAAACAAGTCTCTAAAGATTGTTTGGTTAGGAGTGAAAGTGAGGACTGAGGAAGTAGTAATAGTTCTTTTAGAACTTGAGAATTGGTTAGTAAGTTTTTCGGTACTTGAATGTTATCGGGAAGTGTGGTTTAGAAAATATTATGCCTTTTTTGGTATTTGGAAGGTAATATGAAAGTGGAAGTGGAAAAGTTAATCACAAAGTTGATCGTAAAATAATATTAAAATAAAAATTAATTAAGAAAAAATTGGATTGTAATTAGAATGCAAGTGAGATTTACACGTTCACAAAATTAACTATTTTGAGTTACAACTTATTACAAATGATATTTACATGATCACAAAATTAACTATAACACCTTGAAAGTGATGAAATGATTGTGTAAAAGAGAGGTGTAAAAAGAAAAGGAAAAAAGAAAAGAGTTTTCTCATTTTTCTTTTTCGCTGTTTGGATGGACAATGGAAGTGGAAAATGAGTTCTCCCACTCTCACTTCCCTATGTATCCAAATAGTCCCAAGTCCTATTTACTCTTTTATTCTATGGGTAACGGTTGACGTAATTATCAATTGATTCATCCTCTTGTTGGTGGATTGTCTGAATCTCCATATTTTTGTTCTTGTTGATGCAAATATATATTTAAGAAACTCATACCCTCCTTATTCGTATTTTTTTCCTTTTTTCCACTAATGGCATCCCTTATACGGCCTTCAATTGGAAGAAATTTGTTGCCCATAAAAAATTTCTGAGATGTTCTTTGGTACTCGCTCCTTTAAAGTTTTCAAACTTGATTTGCATTTGTATTGCTGACCTCTTTGAATCTTGTCGCTTCATGTCTTCTGATAATCTTCTTGTCGTCGTCGCCTTTTATTTAATTAACTTCTCAACCTTGAGTCGTCATGACCAATCCTTCAGAATTGAATCTTTAATGCTTATGTGAAGAAGTGATTAAAGTTAGATTGGTAGAAAATCAAATTCAGACTGCGAAGCTATAACACCTGATTTTAATTAATCTTAATTATTAAAATTTTAGATTATATACATATTTTCCATTAAAATTTTGTCATAAGATAAATGAAAATTAAAGAGAACAAATTTCTCTTAACTGTAAATAAATAATATATATATATATATATATATATATATATATATATATATATACAGAAATATGTATATCAGCGACGGCTAAGAGACTCTCTCAGCCTGCGGTGACGTGACACATTATGAGCCACATAATTCGACAATCTAAAATGACGTCCTGTTTTTGAAAATAATTGAAATTACTAAAAGCCCCTATCGTTTGTCTTTTTCTTAGGATGATGTTTTAGTTTATATTCTTTATTATTATTTTTTCTCCTCTTTTATATGTCTATCTCTCTGCGTCTTCTCATGCTGTCAGATCTAGATTTTTGACTTATAAAGAATAACGTTCTAAAAAAGCGAGAACGAGATCAGATATTAATTTTTAGTCGCAGACCTAGATCTCCAGCAACTATTTTGACAAGTTCATGTTCCCTCGGGATGTCATCTTTAATATTTTCATCGTGATTTTTCACTTCTTCTTCTTCCAAAGTAAGGTTGTATAAAATTTCATCTTCAAATCATTTGTTTTACAAGACATCGACCAAAGTCGTAGTCCAATTAAAATTTATTAATAAAAAGACTGCGACCTTGGTCGTAAAAATGAAAAATAAGTTCAAAAAGACTGCTATTACATAATACTGCGACCAATGTCGCAGTCTTCAGTCGCAGTCTTCTAATCATCTTAATTACTTAACTTTCTAGACATTGTTCACTGCTTCAATTGACTATGTTTCTTGTTTCATAAGAATGCGACCATGGTCGCAGCATCCTATTTAGATTACTTAATAAAAAAATACTATGACTAAGGTCGCATTTTTATCAAACAAAACATTCTCAAAGAGACTGCTGTTACATAAGACTGCGACCGAAGTCGCAATCTTCTAATCATCTTAATTAACAAACTTATAAGATTATTGTTACTGCTTACATTGACTGCGACTCTTATTTCATAAGATTCTTGTTTCATAAGAATGCGACCATGGTCGCAGTATCCTATTTAGATTACTTAATAAAAAAATATTATGACCAAGGTCGCATTGTTATCAAACAAAATATTCTCAAGGAGACTGTTGTTACATAAGACTGCGACCAAAGTCGCAATCTTCTAATCATCTTAATTAATTAACTTACGAGATTATTGTCACTGCTTCCATTGACTGCGACTCTTATTTCATAAAACTGCGACCACGGTCGCAGTTTCCTATTTAGCTTAGGAAGGTCGAAAAAATACTGCGACCCTAATCGAAAAAATAAAAAAAGGCTACAACACTGCGACCAATGGTCGCAATATAAAACAAAAATAAATCTAAAAAGTGAAAATAATATTAAAAAATTAAATCCAAAATTTTTCTTTTTAGAAACTGCGACTTCGATTGTAGTTTAAGAAAATAAAAAAAAACGGTTTCAAGTCGCGGTAATAGATTTTTATTGTGATTAAAACATCTTTTTAAAAAAAACTTGAACATAAGTGTGACCATGGTTGCATTCTCCTATTTAGATTACTTAATAAAAAAATACTATGACCAAGATCGCATTGTTATCAAACAAAACATTCTCAAAGAGACTGATGTTACATAAGACTGCGACCGAAGTCGCAATCTTCTAATCATCTTAATTAATTAACTTACGAGATTATTGTCACTGCTTCCATTGACCGCGACTCTTATTTTATAAAACTGCGATCACGGTCGCAGTATCCTATTTAACTTAGGAAGGTCGAAAAAATACTGCGACCCTAATTGAAAAAATAAAAAAAAGGCTACAACACTGCGACCAAAGGTCGCAATGTAAAACAAAAATAAATATAAAAAGTGAAAATAATATTAAAAAAATTAAATCTAAAAATTTTCTTTTATAAACTGCGACTTCGATTGTAGTTTAAGAAAAAAAAATGGTTTCAAGTTAATAGATTTTTATTGTGATAAAACATCTTTTCAAAAAAATCTTGAACATAAGTGCGACCATGGTTGCATTCTTTTAAAATAAATTATTTTTCTAAAATTTAGTTATCAAGATCTGTAACTTTTTTGTTTGAAAAAGCTTAAAATTTTTCGATCTGTAATTTTTTTAGTGGAGGAACAGTTGTAGCAGGTTAAAAGTGAAATTGAGGGTACTTCAGTCATTGGGTAACGAAAAGTGGTTGAGGGTCTCCTTTTACCGTCTAAATTTTTGACTTCTCTGCAGCTAATATGAAGCCACGTCATGCCGGCTGAGAAACTCTCTCAGCTGGCTGCTGAGGTACAGTAACCCCCCCCCCCCCCCACACACACACATATAAGTGTGTGTGAATATGAATATGTAGGTATATATATGTAAATACCTTGGTATACATGTATTAATACATGTATATGTATAAAAAAATAAATACTAGTAAGTGGAATGGTGAGGAGTATAATAATCAGGAGGTGGTGAGATGTGAGCGAGGTGAGAAATTATGAGGGCAAGGTGTCATGGTAGGATTAAATTGTTGAAAATATATATAGAAATAAGAAGAAAATTCTCATTTCACTCCTCTTACTCTCGCTCTCTTTAGTTCACTCATCTCTCTCCTCCTATTGATGGTCAGAAAGTGACTAGGGGCGATGGCAGCAAGTGATCGGCAGCGGTGGACAGGCCCAGGCGCGGGCGCAGGGCCAAAGCACGGGCGCCGGCGCATGGCCAAAGCACGGTGTAGGATGTTAAAAAAATGTCTCAAATAAGAGCCACACCTTCCCTGCATAAAACGTGAAAGTCATGTTTCCCTCTATAAAACGCAGGGGTCATATTCTCCATAAAATGCGAGGGTCGCGTTCTCTCATTGAACGCAAGGGTCGCGAGCCTCGTGTTCCCTGTAAAACGCAAGAGTTAATGTTTCTTCTTTAAACATGAGAGTAGTGTTTCAACAAGCGATACTGCTGCATGAGCTCTGCGTTTTAACTTCAAACGCGAGCTCCGCATCAAATACGAGACCCTGCATTTCTGCTGTAACAGACAATAATAAAAGTGGGTCATTTACACTCACTCTTGCCACTTAATTGGGAATTAATCCCCATTATGGAGAAATTTGAGGGGTCATTTACACCCCAAAAATCCTCTATAAATAGCTATAAATGGCTAAAAAATGAGAGATATTGAAAGAAAAAAATAGGAGAAGACTCTTAATAAATGTGTGCTAAAGCAAATAAGTTTTTTTTCAATCTCCTAGAGATTTTAGGTGTTGTGAAAAGGTTATACTTTACCTGGCACTTTGATAGAGAGTAAAGGAGATATTAGCTTCAAATTCAGCTCGTCGACGGAGGACTAGATTCACTCTCTACCGCCGCAAGAAGAACTCAACATTAAATAAAGAGAAGATTCAACCATTCTTTCCTCTTTTGCAATCAGTAATTGATCCGCTTGTAATTTTTGTAATTAATTAAAGATTTTTACGCTGCAATTTCTTGAGAATCATAAGATGGCGACTCTGCTGGAGAATATTTTCTCTACCAGTGAGAAAGTCACAGCGTAAGCTAACTTGAAGTTGATCGGATCGACCGTCGAATCGCTCGTCATCGAATTCGACCAAGAGAAGTTCAAAAAACTTCTCTCTTCGGGCTCAGTTATCCCCAAATTCATGCGAAAGTATCACAAAATCTCACATGATACTCGCTCTATGGCCTCACCTGAGGTCTCTCAAGGAAAAGCTTCCTCGTAAGCTAATTGTATACCTTCCGACAAGGTACACAGTTCAATCTCTCTTGAGGTTCATGCAATCGCCCCTGAAGCCAACATGACTTGCGATAAAGTCTCTCAAGGGACTCATAAGTCTTGTGGCAGAGATTACTCTCGCCACCAAGTCTCTGTAGAGACTAAGCAAACTTGAGTTAATTCCTTTCGTGATCGGAAAAGCATCGCACCGATTAATCAAGATGCAAGTCTTACCACTCATTCAAACACTAAGCACATTCAGTTTGCAGGGGTTCACAACAACTCTTACAGACCAAAAGAATGGCCGATCGTCAAAGAAGATGTCAGGCTCTTTGTCAGCAAAAAGAAACTGAGAGTAGTGCATGATGTACTAAACGCGACAGTTGCATTACTCTCGCAAAACGCGAAGCTTGTGTTCAGCTGCGAGTGTCACTGGAAGATGACTCTGGAGTTCTGGCATCAAACATAACAGTCACATTACTCCTCCAAAACGCAATAATCATGTTACTCTTTCAAAAGTGACAACCATGCTACTCCTTCTGAACGCAATCTTCGTGTTTCGCTTTCAAAACGTGATCCACGCGTTTCCTTTACTAAACGTGACACTCGCGTTCAACCACAGGTAGCTAAAATCAATTCTGAACTGAGAATTTTTTACCCTCATGGGTTTGAAGCCAGGTCTTCAGAAACTCCTATTGACTTGAGGAACTACTTGACCAGAAAAAAGAGTGTTCATCAAATCACTCCTCAATGTCACTGTGAGCGACTTAGATCGACAATGCTCTCTGATTGCCATTATGACTTTCAGACAACTAAGCCATCAGTGTTTAGCTGATTACTAAAGGCTTCAACAACAAACTCAGCCAAAAGACAGTAATCTCATAAGAAAAGGTCATCTTCTGACTTTGAGTACCCAGAGGTGACTTCAAATATGGTGGGTCCAAGTGCCATGCCAAGAAAGTCAAAAAGAAAACAACTCGCTCTCAGTTTTGAGGAATCGGATGTTGAGTACTCCTCGAGCTTGAAAGAAATACTCATCGAGCCCGAACGAATCTACAGACATATCCAGACTCGAACAGGAGCAATAACCTTGATTGACTACGATAGTTTTGCTAAAGGGATAGAATCGAACGATAAGCACCCTGCTATTGCAGAGTCACATTTGTTAAACTTTTCTATGGAGAGGGAAGCCTGCACATATATGGCTAATACTCCAGAAAAATAGTCAAAAGGTTTAAAGAACAATCTTGGGTGCAGAAAGCGCAACAAGAGATGCTTCAAGTTCAACAAGAGTTTATCAACGATCTTAAAAAAATGATAGTTCTTTTTACTTGAAAAGCCAAAAAAGAAGCCGAAAAGCTCAAGACCAGGTGTTTCTTCCAGCAAAGGCAAGGACAAAAAAAAGATGGGCGAAAACTCTACCTCTGAAAATTCTGATGGTGAGAGCAACTTCAGATATAAAGTCCCTAAATCTTCATTTAAAGAGCAAGAGAATTCAGAAAATGAAGCAGATCCTCACATCAAGAGGATGAACAAGCTTGAAAATCACCTAAAGGTTATCGCTCGTCTAAGCGACCTTCAAGAGGTAGAGGTAGTCAGGCTATACTCAGTTGAGTGAGATGCTGCTCCTTATCATCTCAGGTTCAAGGCACCAACCTTATAGACTTTTGATGGCAAAGGCTTACCGAACTAACATATACACTACTTTAAGTCTCAGACTGGAAATGTAGTATCGAACGTGTTAGGCCAAGGTTACAATCACCAGTTTCTCGTTTTGATGAATACAAAACTCATAGAGTTATTAGGCACTAATCAAGTTGAAGTATTTAAGTTTTCTTAGGGTTCAAAAAAGATTTAGTTTCATTCTTCCTTAAAAGAAAAGTGTTGTAGTCTCAAATTCACTCAAGGATGAGATTCAAGCTTAGACGATCAAGAATGGATATTTGGAGAAGCCCTCTTAAAGATAACTTGAAGACGTGTAGAACATATGTAAGAAATTAGAATGTTTAAGTGTAGAGTGTTGAATTAATGCTCAAGATCACACACACACGATGCAAGATTTCATATATAGTTTTTGGGTTTTGGTATTTTACAAAATGGTTATTGATACGTGGTATATGTTTTTCAGATTTTTATATCCAGTTTCAAACATGTATCTTATAGACTACATGTTTCCAAAATATGTTTTAAACATATATAAAATATTTAAAAATAAGTTCTATTTCAAAAACTATCTTGAAAATAATTTTTGGGGTAGGTTGGTCAACTGAGCAGTCGATCGTCCTATGTATATTGTAAATGCACAGCTGTCGGTCGACCGGGTAATCGATCGTTTATGCATAGCTTATTTGTGCATGTTTGCCAGCCGACCGACTGGTCGACCGCCAAACCTTAGTTGCCCCTGTTTAGTACTTCAGTCGACCTACTGGTAGACCGTTTCTATGTTAGTACTCTCTGTTTATTTCGATCGACCGATCGGTCGACCTATTGGTAGTGGCTACATTTTGAACTAGGCCATGAGGTCGACCGGAAGTCGACCGACAGACTGTCTCTGCTACAGTAATGGCTAGTTTTTAAATCTGCTAGAATTTTGACTTTTCTCTAACGGGTATTTTTACAATTTTAAGGTATAATCACTCTCTTAATATGTTGGTTCACTCCTCTAATGACTTTTATCTATTGCCTACATATATAGTTCATTTGTAGAGGACTAAATACAAGAAAAATAAGTTTTTATACATTTTATTTAAAAGAAATACAAGTTTATTCAATGAGAAAAATTAAGTTTTCAAGTTTCAAGAGCTCTCAATTCCACATTAAGTTCTGTAAGTTTTAAGCTCTCAATTTAATTCATTTCAACTGAATTTTTTTCACATAAATTTTTCGAGCTTCATTTCTCATCTATACTCAAAAAAGCTACAAAGAGAGAGTTTGTGATCTTTATACTCACCAAGAGCTTGTAAACTTTATTGACTTTGTGCTGCCTTTTGTGTAGAGAATTGAAGTTGTAGTTGTATACTTTGTGTCTTGTGTAGGCCATTATAGCTCCTTTGTAGAAGATCCGAAGTGGATAATGAAAATCCTTCACACGATGAAGGCGAGGACGTAGAGCAAGTTGCTTGAACCTTGAAACAATTTTTTTGTGTTTGTGTTTCCTTTCTCTCTCTTTTTACTCTATTTTTATTGCTTACACATGTGTTTTTTGTTTCATTGCACTTGCTATACATTGCATGCATCATTCATACTTGTCAGTTTTTCTCTTACAATCAAGAAGGCAATTGAGTACTTCAACTCTTTATCTAGAGGAAAATAGAAGAGAAATTCTAAAGCCCTTAATTGGGAATCCGATTTCACTTCTTGATTTGAGTAGATGTTTGTGTTATTCATTTTTAATTATTGCATTGCATTTGATTAGCATTACACCTATTCACCCCCTATAGGTGTGCTTTTAATTGGTATCAGAGGTTAGACTCTAGTTTTTGGCTTAACCACCCACCTTAAAGAAATTTTTTTGCTAATCACTCATTTGCATCATTTGCTTGATATTTTCACTAGTATCCATGGCCGAAAGAATCAAGACTCCACCCAAATTTGATAGCCTTAACTTCTCATATGGAAAGTTAAGATGACCGTATTTTTACAATCTCTAAGAAGCCGGGTTGCAAAGGCGGTGACCAAACCCTTCAGCATACCCGATGGTGATGAGGACACTTTGTCTGACATTGCCACTAAGAGGTTTGATGCTAATATTAAGGCACACTATGCCTTACTTTAAACCTTGAATGATGATGACGTATTTAGGATAATTTATTACAAATTTGTCCATGAGATTTGGTCACACTTGGTTGTCACATATGAGGGAACATCACATGTTAAGAGAGCCAAAATCGATCTCTTGTGTTTCCCAATATAAAAATTTTAGTATGAATGAAAATGAAACTATTGATGATATGATCACCAAGTTTACTAAGATCATAAATTGTCTTGCTTCTCTAGGTGATGAAATTGATAATGATCAAAAGGTGAGGAAGGTCATTCGTGCTCTTTTACCATCTTAGGAGGTCAAGTCTACTATATTGAAGAAGCTAAATGATAAGAAAAATGGAGCTTATGGGTTTTATTGGGAACCGAAAGACTCAAGAGATGGAAAGAAAAGTTAGAAAGGAGAAGGCACCCCAAAAGAAAAAGACTCTTGCCTGCTAATTTACTCTCATCATCCCCGACGAAGAAGAAGATAACCAAGAAGGTGATGAAGATTTGTCCCTCCTTGAAAAAATGTGAGGAGAATGTACAACATGGCCAAGTTTAATAACCGTACAAGATGGCAAGGGAAGAAGGATAAAAAGATAGTTTACTACAATTGTAGGAAGCCCAGACACATCGTTGCCAATAATCCAGTGACCAAGAGCAAACCTACAACCTCTAAGAAGCCCTACAAAAAGAAGGCCTTGAAAGCAAATTAAGATTCAGAGAGTGAATTCGAGGAAGAGGTAGATACGGCAAAAGTGTGTTTCATGGCGAATAAAAACACACCCAAGATAACTTCTGAATCTACTCTTGATGAATGTGAGTTATCTATGGATAAACTAGGAGAAGTTTTTGAAGAACTTTTCAACAACTATGATTTTGTCAAAAAGAATTAAAAATAAAGAAAGAAAATGAAACCTTTTCAAAATTAATTAGTTGTCAATTTAAAAGAAAAAGAGATTTTATCTTCTATTATTCAAAAGACACAAAACAATTTTAAAGCATACAAAATTTCTTGCAAAGCCAAATTTCTAATTATTGATGAAATGAGATTTTCACTCTGAAAAATAAATTAAATACTTTGAGTAATGCTTTGAAAAGTGTGAATTTGACAAAGTTAGATTATAAGCCATATTTTCAAAGAGGCAAATTCAAAGAAAACCGTCCACACATCATGCTCATTACACTCCACATGGCCATGCTCATTATGCTCACACACATCATGCATTTTTATACGCTAAGGTGTACATATGCGCCTATTGTGGCCACAAAGGTCATTTGGCCAAGTTTTGTTATGAGAAGATAAATGCTTCAAGTAGTCATGTATGGGTTCAAAAAACTAATATTTTAGGACCTAAGAAAATTTGAGTACCAAAGTCAACTCCTTTGTTAATTGATATAGGTACGCACCAAGGCTCTAAGACGTAGGGAGCGCTGGTACCTGGATAGTGGCTGCTCAAGGCACATAACTTGGGATATCAGCAACTTTGAAAATCAATGAAGGTACCATGAAGGTGTCACCGTCACCTTCGGAGATGACTCAAAGGGTAAAATCGTTGGTATAGGTAATATTAAGATTGGCTCATCTCCTTTAATTGAGAGTATTATTTTGATTGAAGGCCTTAAGCATAATCTTTTAAGTATTAGCCAACTTTGTGATAAAATTTTAAAGTTATCTCTGATGACTTTACCTGTAATGTTTTAATCAATAAACAAATACTTGTGTTCTTTCTGATTTTCATGAAAATAATGTTTATATGATTGACATGTTAAGTTTATAATGCAATGCAACTTTTTTGAATACTTTCAATGAAGAATCTTGGTTATGGCATAAGAGACTAGGCCATATTTCGTTTGGCCATCTATCCCGAATTAATTTTAAGAAATCGGTGAAGGGTTTTCCTAGCATGAAAGTTGAAAAGAACCGCATATTTGATGCATGACAACTTAAGAACCTAATCAAGTCCTCTTTCAAAACAATCATATGAATTTACTTCATCCAACTAAAACCAAAATTCTTAGTGGTAAACATTTTGTCTTTGATTTAGTTGATGACTTTTTTCAAGGTTTATATGGGTTTCTTCTTAGATCATAAAAATGAATTTTTTCGCACTTTCATGTTTTTTGAAAAAGAGTTAAGAAAGAAAAAAATTCGATTTTGCGCATTAGAAGTGATAGAGGTGATGGATTTATCAACCATTCTTTTATCACTTATTATGAGAAAAATAGAATCAAGCATAAGTTGTCATGTCCTATACTCCATAACAAAATAAAGTCGTTGAAAGAAAGAATCGTACTCTTCAAGAAATAGTCAGGACTATAATTAGTGAATACAGATTCCCTCAATATTTATGGCCCGAGGCCGTAAACACTACATGTTATATTGAAAATCATATTTATTTTTGCAAAAATACAAATAAAACTCCCCTTGAAATTTATTATTTAAAAAACCAAATGTTTTCTTTTTAAAGTTTTCAGATGTAAGTGTTTTGTTCTGTATACAAAAGGAAATTTAGAAAAGTTTGATTCAAAATCTTTTGAAGCTATTTTTGTTGAATACTCAAATACGAGTAAGGCGTATAGAGTCTTCAATAGGTCTACTTTGACAGTTGAAGAGTCTATACATGTTAAGTTTGAGGAATTTAACTCTCTTGTGAAGAATATTATAGAGATTGATTTCTTAGGTGAAGACCTTTAGAAGATGTCAATTAAAGACTCACCGGCACAAGAAACAGAAGACAAGCCAAAAGATGATGCAAATAGTGAAATCCAAGATGTCGAAATGGAACCAACTCAACCACTTTCAAAGGATTGGTGATACGCAATAAGTCATCCGAAAGATCTCATCTTAGGTATGTACCCAAGGGATAACTACTCTCTCCAAACTCTAAGATATATGTGATTATTTTGCATTCATATCATATATTGAGCCCAAGAATATCCTCGAGGCCGAGGGTAACTCATATTGGTTGCTTATAATGCAAGAAGAGCTCAATCAATTTGAGTGCAATTAAGTTTGGCATCTTATTCTTAGACCTCATGATAGGCCAACTATTGGCACCAAAGGGATCCTTAGGAATAAGATGGATGAGTCGGGTAATATCATTAGGAATAACGCTAGGCTAGTGGCCTAAGGTTACACTCAAATCGAAAGCACTGATTTTGAGAAAACTTTCGCGCCCTAGCATGGCTTGAATCTATACGGATTACCCTTACTTTTGCCTCATTCAAGGAATTTAAGCTTTTTCAAATGAATGTTAAAAATGTATTTTTGAATGATTTTATTGAGGAGGAGGTGTATGTTGAATAATCCCCGGGTTTGTTGATCTTACACATTTGGATTTTGTTTTCAAACTTGAAAAGTCTTTATATGGTTTAAAACAAGCTCCAAGAGCTTGGTATGAAAGACTTAGTAGTTTTCTTATTTAAAATTAATTTATTAAAGGCAAAGTAGATACCACTTTATATGCAAAGCATGTAGATAATGATATTTTGATAATACAAATATATGTTGATGATATCATATTAGGATCTACTAATGAAAAACTTTGTAAGAATTTTTGAATCATGCATGAAGGAAGAGTTCGAAATGAGTATGATTGAAGAGCTAAACTATTTTCTTAGTGTAACCTCCCGATCCTTAATGTACGTATCACAGTATCAGTAGTAGTCAGATTGAACCGATTTCAGTTTTATATATTATTTTTCAATATTTTAGATTTTTCAAAATTTTCTAGAATTTTTATAGATTTTTTTGAAAAATCTCTGTAGTCGGTAGTCGACCGATACCAATAATCGGCTCTACTATTTTTAATTCACAAATGAAATTAAAGTTTGGGAATCTGCTTTCATCGTGTGTCTTAAAATCATATTTTCTATATTAGGGCATTTTTGGGGATTTTCTGAATTTATCAAAAATCGGGCCAAACTGGTGTCGAATAGTGTCGGCGAAATACTCCAAGCTTTTTAACTTGCAAATCAGATAGATTTTTTAAATTCAATTTCACATTGCTTCTCAACATAATATTTACTATTTTATAAATTTTTGGGGATCGTTCGGAGCCAGTCAAATTTTAACCTATTAAAATAATATTAATTCATTCATTATTTAAATTTACCTTTTCCTTTCTTCTCTCTTCTTCCTTCCTCCATGTTTGCTCCACCGCCTTAACCCACCATCTTTTACCCCTTCTTCTTTTATAAAACATCTCCCTCTCTCTCTCTCTAATCTATCACTAACAATGCCTCTCTCTCTCTAATCCTCTCTTTCCTCTCTTTCTCACTCTCTCTCTCCCCTCTCACTCCCTCTCTGTCCATGATGGGGGTCAGACCTACCGGCGGCCGACGCGCCACCGTGTCCCTCCAACCGGGCGCCATCCCCTCCTTCTTCTTCCCCCCCCTCATCCTTCTTCTTCTTCTTCTTCTTCTTCCTTTTCTTCTCCTTCTTCTTTCTGTTCTTCTTCTTCTCTCTCTTTCTCTCTCTCTCTCTCTATATATATATATATATATATATATATATATATATATATATATATATATATATATATATATATATATATATATAATTCTCTCTCCCTCTCTCTCGTTCTCTGGGCGTCGCCGCCGGCGGGGCGACGCCAGCGTGGCGGGGCTGGTAGCCGCCAGCCCCTGCCCCCTTCTTTCTCGCTCTCTTTCTCCCTCTCTCTCTAATTGGGTTTAAACCTAATAATGCTAATACAAACCCATTAACTCATAATCACTCAAACCCAATAACCTAAACCCATTAGACCCAATACCCATTACACTTAAGTTATGGGCTTGGGTATTGGAGCCAAACCCAACCCGTTTGCCACCAAACCCTCATCCAAATTAAATAAAGGTAAAAAACTATAGAAAACCCCCTGATAATCTATAATATTTGTAATTGAGATATTTTTATTACATATTTAACCCATTTTAAATTACTTTTAGTATTCGCGCAATATCTGGAACATCCAGAGTCCAATCTGAACGATTCTAGTGTCGTTGCGATCGTGGGACGATGAGCTACGTCCCTTCAATAACTAAATGAGTGTTTTTCTTTTATAAATTATATTTTATCATGGTTGGTGAAATTGATCAATTGTCTTATTTAATAAATCGTGATTATCGGTATATCATTATGACATTATTTAATAAATACAATAATTGATAAATCACTGTAAGTATTATATGCATGATAGTTAATTGGATATAATTTTTAAATAATACTTTTATTTTGTTTCTTGATTTACAATAAAATACATATAGGTTATTTTTATATATTGGTAAGAAGCGATTATTGAATTATTAATAAAGATATTCTAACATATTAAAATAATAATTATTAAAATTGGTTGCGAAGCGTTTGAAAATAGAAAATAATAAATAATTGCTTTAAGATATTTATCATGTTAATAATGTTGGAATCGTTATAACAAATAGAGGTATATCGACACATAACTAAGATAACGAAATCATCTTGCTATTCTCACTGTTACTTCCCTTGTGACATCATACAATGCTAATTCATGTGCTTGTATCACTATTACACTGAGTCACTGGTTTGAAGTGGACTTGTATCATCATTACACGGACACTGTAGTTCAATGGACATGGTATTACATATTACACTTAACAATGTTATTACAAATACTATTGATACACGGATATATTACTCCTTCATATATTTGTATCATTATTACATGGATACTCTGTACACAGTTATGTCATGTATATACACCACTGTTACATATATTCACCGGTATACATGCATTGATTGTTATATTCTTGTCATGTGGATCACCGTTCTTATTACATGGACTATTGCTACATGTATATTCCTGTAATCTCATTATATGATTGTTTCTCGTTACTTATATTGATATTCTCGTTACTGTACATGAGTGTGGTTGATACACGATGTATGGAATTAAGTGTCACGTGGATCTAGGCCCTCGTATATTGCTTCCCTTTATCTTATTTTATAATATCAACAAAGCTCATGTCCTATTATCGTATTATTTGTACCATGCACTATTCTACTTCTTGATATACTGTGTAGTTCAAATATAATGAATATAAGTCGGAGATGGGGGAGACTTGACGGTTGACTAAGTCTTGTCGGGTGGATATCTGGATCCATTGTTAGTCCCACTGTAGGGGACGTGGTAGTGCTGGCTACCGCTTGTATTGTATATAGCTCTTTGAGATACTTGTTTCTTGCTCTTGCCCTAGCGGGTAGCCGTGGTCTCAGCAACCAGGGGTTTGTTTAAGACTGTTTCTCGGGTCTGCACGGGATACACTCACCCAACTAGAGCTCCTCGACCATTAGATTTTCAGTTAACATAATAAAACGGTATAAACAATAGTAATATCGCGAACGCTTATTATTTGGTTACTCTCTCATTTAGATAATGGTACCTGTATGCCATGTCCGGATGGGTTCATCTGGAGTGCGAGCTCCGGTATGAACTGCCAGTGGTATGGGACACTGGAAGAGATTAATTAAAATACCAGGTGGTACTGATTGTTATTATTGTATAAATAACATGACTTGCTTGATACATGTATAATATTGTTTAGTTGTACTTGTTACTATTCCTGATAATTTATCCACTATCATGTTTCATGTATACTTTGTTACACTTTCTGATACATGTCACACTTTCTGTGGTAGCATACTACTCATGTACACATATACTCTGCATTCCACGTATTTCCTATTCCATATATATTCTTCGTGCAAACACTATTCTTGTACACTCATGACACTATAGCTAGATTATTCATGTTTCCTACTGATACCGACAGGTTACTATTAGTATTAGTGTAAACATAATATGTTAAACAATTAAGTCTTGATACATGTAAACACTTTATATTAGTAGTGTGTAAGTAAATATATAACGTATCTGATTATTCATATACATATGAAAAACATGGTGATGGTATAATAACATAAAGTAGTTGATGCAAATATATAACTCTACCCAATTGATATTGTTATACTTATAATCATGTATTATGGAGGTAATAATGTTATAACATGCTAAGTAGTGATGATGTTATAATACTGATAGGCACATTGTTACAACATGCTAGATAATGATGATTTTATAGTACTGATAGGTATAGTGTTATAACATGCTAGGTATTGACGATGATGTAGTACCGATAACAAATGTGTGATATAGATATACCAATTGTTAGACTATTTGTATGGTACCACTATTATCCTAATATGTATTATATATTATCGTGATTATACTACTGTAGTATATATCACTGCTTCCTTCATTTTATCACTCACTAGGTCGCATTCTAACGACCCTGGATTTTCGTGCCCAGGTTGGAGATCAGAGATATCGCTGTATCAGATATTTCCCGAGATTCTTTTGCGACCGTCACCATTTCCAATTCATAGGTATCTTTGTTATTTGTTTCTTTTATCTTATTTATCCCTGTTTTCATATCTGTCATGATCACTGACCTCTTTTATAGGTATTGTTATACTTATTTATGCTGGACTTATTGTGTATCTTATATATATTCCCTGTACTAAGGCTTAGCGCATATACGTGAGGGTATTTCCACTCTGCGTATATATATCGCCGTGGCGTCTCTATATTCGTGGGATCGGGGCGTTACACTTGGACTCCAAATCAAGTAAAGGAGTGATGAAATTTTTGTCAATCAAGTCAAGTATATGTCACGCCCCGCTTCACAAAATACGTGGAAACGGAGTCGCGACGAAGGTCGGCGACGTATATACGTGAGAAAAATACCCACGCACATACGCTAAGCCTAAAGTAGCCTGAACAAATTACAAAATCTACTACGATAAATCAATATCACTACAATATCACATATAAATATCTAACACAATGATAACAGATGAATAAAGGAAAGAAATGACAACTGGATGCGATAAAGATAGAATCAGGAAATAACATGAATAAAAGAGAAAGAATACTTATAATCAAGAAAAGAGAGACTCCAACTTCTCGTAACGCGTATGAGCTCAATGAAACCTGAACAATATAAGAAAATTTCCAATACCTTAGACGTACGAATCCAGGGTCGTCAGAAGCGACCTAATGAGTGTGTGTGTAAAGAGGACTGGTCGTGCATATAAACAATGTGCACAGAATAATAACAAGATAACTGCAAACATAAGATAACTAAATAACCTGATAAACAAACAACTGAATAACAATAACATGAATAAGCATGCAGATAAAAGACAAGTAAAATAACTGTAAACGAACAACTGATGTCATAAGGTATAAACTAGCATATGTCACTAGTTTGATGTACAATCCTATATCTATCATAGTTTATATATATGTATACAGTCGGGTGATCACGGTTAGTCACAATACATTAACAGTTTATCATTATTAATTAAGTCAGCGAACACCAATTGCCACATGTAATAGACGCATCCCATACTACGCCTACCACACATGCCAATCGAGGTCCTCAGTTATTGAAACTGATCGATTGGAGACATTGTCTGTGTTTTAGGTGGGTCCCGTGCATACCCGGGACCATGGCCTAGACTCCTGGCGCTGAACTAGGACCTACCGCAAGGTAGTCAGGAACATGTATAACAGGAACAGGTACATGTATAACATGTATAACAGGAACAGGAAACAGGACGGGTGCCCGTCACCCCACGGGAACCCTACAGTGGAACCCTCTTTCGGCTGTGCAACCTAAATACTAGGTCCACCCAAAATACAGACGCTGTCTCCTCCATCAACCTCCCCAATCCCAGTATAAGTTGTTTAATATCATGTTATTAGTTTATCAAGATTACTTAATATGCATGTTACTTGAATCACTGGGATAACTCAGTGGTAGTCACGGTAACAATACCAACCTGTAATCAGGATACCAGTATAACAGGAATATATAATATCAATGAACATGATACCAGTATAACAAGAATATGTAACAAGTATAACATGACGGTGTTGTTACCGTGTAACAATATTTTCCCAGCAATTAAGTAACATGGACAATAGTATCAGGTAGATATCATGTATAAACAATCAAGTTTCTTATGTAAATCAAGATATTCAGGATGAGTAATAACCAAATACATGAATATTAAATCTGATAACTAATACCAATTATATCAACCTCAAGATCGAGCTGAGTCAAGTCACAGTCAAAGGGGTATCAAAACTAGACCTAAGCAAACAACGATAAACTGCCAATGAAATGGCACAGATACAAGATCCTATCAATTACGTAAATAAAGTGAATAATCATGGATGTCTCATGAAGTAGTACAAGTAATCAAACTGGTAAAATACAATAGAAAGTCACATGAAATGATAAGTGTAACATGTAAATGCATACCGACGACGGTGAATGAGGAATTGCACAAGAACGAACACTCACAACACAATTAAATAAAATTAAACAAAAAGGTGAAACACTCACAAAATAGAATTATAGAAGGAAGAGAAAACACTCAAAAAATTCTTATTTACTTGAAGAAGAAAGAAAACACTCACCTGAATTCGATCGCAAGTCCAAAGCACTGAAATCATAAGGCCTCGATAAATCTACATAGTTCATTCAATAGGAATTGTTAGAGTTTTAAAAGCATATTTTACTTAGAGGTTATAAGGAATTTTAATCTTGATTAATTAGCTAGAAATATGATTCTTTAGGTTTAATGAATTTGGTAGGTTTAATTTAAACCACTTTCTAATTTTTGTTGGATTTTTTTTTAATAGGCTTTAAACTATTAAAATATTTAACGGCTCTAGATTTACCATTAAGGAAAAATGCCTTTAAAGTGGGTGGTTTGAATTAATTTATATTGGTATTTATCTAAAACTTTTATTTTAGAAAGGAGAAGTGTTGTAGAATATTATTTATATTTTCTCTATTTTTATTTTGATATTAAAATGCAAAGTATCTATTCTTTCTTCCTTTCTTTCTTCTTCTTCTTCTTCCTTTTTTTTATAAGCATGTAACAGCCTAGGCCCCTCAGGCCCAGGCCGGACCAGGCCAGGCCCAGGCCTGGTCCGTGATTTACTTTTTTTTTTCCTAAAATATTTCTATTAGAGAATGATATATTACTTTTATATATTTTATATAAACAAAGGTGGTGATATTTTTAATGAAAGAAAACGATCCATGGAAAGAGTTAAACATTATAAATTATTTAAATTCTAGTTTAACAATTTAATTTTTAATTAGAGCTTAGAAAAGAATTCTAGATGAAAAATTTTATGGGAACATAAATCTAATCATGAAACATTAAATCAAATTTAATTTATAAAAGTTTAATTTTTACTTACTTGGGTTGTTCCTCCTTACTTTCTCCTCAAGCCTTGTTCCTCAAAACCCCTTTTCGTTCACGATCCGCTTGAGGAGAAAGGAAAGATGAAAGTAAGGAGAGTTGGATTAGGGTTTCTCTTGAGATAGAAGAGAAAGAAAGGATTTGGGTCTTTATATAGGTTAGAGATTTTAGAAAGCTGAATTCCAATTAGGTTTAGAATGCTTAATTTAGCAGTTAAGATAAGAATTGAAGATTGCTAAAAAATCTCAAAGAGATTCAGTTTAGGTTGCTTAATTTAGTAATTAGGATTAGGACGGGAGTTTGGATTGGAATTTGACTTATGATTATATATTTAAATTAGATTATAGATTTGGATTTGGATTAAGATTAGGATTGGGTTTTGGGTCAATGGGTAAGGATCTCAATGGTAATGGGTTATGGCTTATATTTGGGCCTTAGTTAAAAGAAATAAGTATGCAGAATAAGAAAATAATGAGTGGGCTGCGGGCTTAGTTTTTGGGCTTAAAGAAAAATAGAAAAAAGAATAGGAAATGAATGAAATAAGGAAGTGGGCTTGGCTTATGTGGGCTTAGAATAAAGAAAAAAGAAAATAAAAGGAAAAAGAGAATGGGCTGAACTTATTGTGCTTGGATGAAAATAATAATACTACCCATTAATAATAATTTAAAATAACTAAATATAAGCAATAAGAGTCTACAAGTCATAAATAATAATAATACTAATAATGATACTAAATCAAGTTAATTAATAATAATAAGATAATAGATAGAATTTAGGTAAATATTTAAAAATAATTATATGGTATTATTAAATAGGGGATATTACAGTATACAAGAGAGCTTATCAAAAAATTTGAGTTAGAAGATGCGAAGATTTGCAAGATTCTCATGGTTACCACAACCAAGCTTGACAAAGATGAACAAGATAAAACATTGAAACTAAACTCTATCATAGCATGATTGGTAGTTTGCTTTACTTGACGACAAGTAGATCAAACATTATGTTTAGTATTTGTTTGTGTGCTAAATTTTAATCTTGTCCTAGAGAGTCTCACTTGATTGCGGTAAAACACATTATTAAATATCTCAAGAACACTATTAGAAAGAGATTGTGGTATCGAAGATCAGAAAATTCTCTATGTCGAGTTATTCGGATGCTGACTATATCGGTTGTAGAGTGGATATGAAGACCACTAGGGAAACTCGTCTATTTCTAAAAAAATTGCATAGTTTCATGGTCTTTCAAGAAATAAAATTCTGTAACCCTCTCAACCGTCAAGACGGCGTATGTTATGGTTAGGGCTTGTTATACATAAGTCTTTTAGATAAAACATACTCTCCTTAATTATGATTTGCATTATGATTATATTAAAATATTTTATAATAACACTAGTACTATTCATATGACCAAGAATGCAAATCAACATAATAAGACCAAGCATATAGAGATTCGATATCACTTTCTTAGAGATCATTATTAAAAAGCGATATTGAAATTGATTATATTTCTATTAATTTTCAATCGACGAACATTTTTACTTAGCCACTTGACTATAATAGATATTTTCTTTTATTTGTGGTGAGTTAAATGTTTGTATGATGGACACATGATTTTCAATTGGTATCTTTCTATTTTTTAAATGGTTTACATTGTTTCTATTATTTTGGATCGGTATTTTGTTTTGCTCCTTTTTGATGCATATAAAAAGGGAGAGAAAAATGTTGAGTTATTGTTATTTTATTTTGAGGTTTTGAGATGTATAGTTATTTTCTTAATTCCTAATGGGGGAGAAGAATTTAGTTATTTTGTCTCAAATGATTTTATATGTCTTATATTCATTTACTCATATTTTATGCAATAGTTAGTTATGTTTCTTTTTATTTATTGCATATTTTTAGTTGGTGGAAGGAGGCATGGATGGATGGATGACTATTAGACATATTGTTCTAAATTATTGAAATTTTTATATATGCATGCATGTGACTTAATTATATTGACAAAATTTTTTAGTCATATTGATTTATTGAACTTGATCTCATATAAGTATAATTTGAGGGGAAGTGTTTTTCAAAAGCTCTTCACATTTTTTTTACAAATAATTCATATGTTTTGTCATCATCAAAAAAGAAGAGATTGTTGGCCTAAAGTTACAATCACCGGTTTCTTGTTTTGATAATTATAAAACTCATAGAGTTAATAGGTACTAATCAAATTCAAGTATTTAAGTTTTTCATGGTTCAAATAAGATTTAGTTTCATTCTTCCTCAAGAAAAAGGTGTTGTAGTCTCAAGTTCACTCAAAGATGAGATTCAAGTTTGGACGATCAAGCATGAATTTTTGGAGAAGCCCTTTTGAAGATTACTTGAAAAAATGTAGAACCTATGTAAAAAATTAGAATGTTTAAGTGTAGGGTGTTGAATTGATGCTCAAGATCACACACACACAATACAAGATTTTGTATATAGTTCTTGAGTTTTGGTATGTTATAAAAAGGTTACTGATACATGGTACATGTTTTTTCAGATTTTATATTCAGTTGAAATATGTATCTTATAACCTATATGTTTTCAAGACATATTTTAAACATATATAAAATATTCATTATCACAATCGTATTCGCATGCCCTGTGAAAATATTTTGACAGTCAAATTAATTGGATCAAACCTAAATTGAAATATTCATTATGTTAATGATTTAAATGGAATTTAATTGAAATGTAGATTTCCAAAATAATCAAGAAAATTTGACATCCGGACCTGCAGCAAACTCGGGTGAATGTTTTTTTTATCTATTTAAACTAGTTTATTTATTTATTTATTTAAATTAGTGAGTTTTTTTATCTGTTTAAATTAGTGAGCCTTTTGTTTTAAATAAAGTATCTTCTATTGTTGATAATCTATTTATTAGTAATTTATTTATCTAATGTTAATTATTAAATTATTTATTTAATTTCCCATCATTCTGAGAAGTATAAATTGTCTTGATTTAAATTTTAGTACAATATAATTAGAATTCTGTCATAAATATTATGATGATCTTAATTGGAAATATTCATTTCATTATACATTGTCGACTCTCAGGTAACTTTGAATATTTTATTCAGTTAGTCCTGCTACTTAATTGAGATAGCTAGCTATTTCACTCTGTCGCGAGGTATAATTTATTGACTATTGCCCACTAAATAGTGAGTTATGTGATTCTGACCTTGAGTGAAAATCGGACTGAACATTAACTATGCAACTAAATTAATTTGAATTTGTGAACACTTAACTTATCTTGGAATTAACTGTGTTAGCATGTGTTTTGTCACTGTCTCCACATTATATTTTCTTAATCAAATGTTAATTTACATAGCTTAGAGTTGGTATTATCTTTCATTGATCTAATCTCTTACTCCTCCTGCATCACATATGTAACACTTGCCTTAATTAAGCATCTTTTTTCCTAAATATTCATACCTTAAAGGGTAATGGGAAATGGTATGCATGCTAGATACCCTATTTATTTCATGCTTATTAAATGTGTATGTATAAAAATGAATACATAAGTATGAATACACCCATGCATGTAGATATAGAAATACCCCACATGTGGTTGACTTACCACCATCTCTCTCACCATACATGTACCTCATGGAGAGGGGGGGAAGGCATGGAGCTTGTCATAGGGCATGGTGTAGGGTAGAGTGATGGGTTGAATAGGGACACTTGGCACACTCTTGTGGGAGGTTAGAGGCTATAAATAGGGGGGGTGAAGAAAATTACCTCATTTGATAAAACTCCCTCTCTCTTCATCCCAAAGTCCCAACCTCTCTCCCTCTCTTCTCTTTTCTGCTGCAAAGCCAGCAGCAGCAGCAGCAGTAGCAAAAGGCAGCAGCAACAGCAGTAAAAAGGCAGCAGCAACAGCAGCAAAAGGCAGCAGCAACAGCCCTATTCCCTCCATTTCTCTTACATAAAAACACCCCTTTTCCATCTCAATTTCCCACTTACTTTTCTTCAGTCCACATACTAGAAAAAGATTCCGTATTCCTCCAAGAAACCGTTAAAATGAGTCAAGGAGTGATCTAGAACTAGAAGTTGAAGGGGGGAAGAGTCATTGGTTGAACGGTAAGAAAACACTTCTAAGACTATACCCTCTTGTATCATTTTCGTTAATTATGAACTAATAATGGCGTTATGACTTGTAGACTCCGTTGTAGCGGGATATCAAACTTGAGGAAGAGCATACCACTTTAAAAGGGTGAGTAGAACATATGGATCTTTGTGTCATGATAAATAGACATAAAAGTAAAGATTTCGAAACTTGCTTATTGTTGTTACTTTATGTATCCTAGCATATTGGTAGTACTTAATGCATGTGATTGTTGTGTCATTGGAGGAAGGGACCGGGTTGAACCGGAGGTGCAAGTAGGGGAGATTATGCGGTAACGCATTGGAGGAAGGGACCGGGTTGAACCGGTGGTGGTGGAAGGGGAAAATTATTGCGTGGAATGACGTATAGGAGGAAGGGACCGGGTTGAACCGGAGGAGACCGAAGGGGGAGCCCAATGTTAGGGTTAATATAGTATGTTGATGTGACTAAATAGAAATTCTATGTTGAGATTACATATATATATAAATCCTTAATGTTGAATCTGGAATAACTTCTTATACAGGCAAATTTTATGAAGGTTAGTCGACTAAGTCCTTGGGATAAGTCGACTATAGGTGTGATACATAGGCAGACAAACTGCTGGAAAGCATGGTTAGTCGACTACAGACAGACTGTAGTCGACTAACTTCAGATACAGGTAGCAAACAGAGAGTTAACATCTGTTTTGGTCATAGGTTAGTCGACTAAGTCCCTGGTATAAGTCGACTAGTACTTGTGTAGTCGACTACACCAGAAAGGGTAGTCGACTACAGGTGATATACAGAGAGTAACATACCCTTTTGAACCACACATAGTCGACTATAGGAGACCTACAAGTCGACTAGTACTTGTGTAGTCGACTACACCAGGAAGGGAAGTCGACTACATAAGTCCCTGGCAGCCAACAGAGAAGCAGACATTTTGGAGTGAAATCAGTCGACTATAACTATAATATTAGTCGACTTATAGGTAGTATTAGTCGACTATAGGATGGCCTAGTCGACTAGTAAAGCTTTGTTACTGTGTTCTGGTTGGGTTCTCGGCTAATAACGAAATTTTATAAAAATAGTATAATGACACACCTGTCAACCTGATAATTTAGCCCATGTAGACCTACTTAGTAGGCATGCTTAAATATTGTTTTACTCACTGAGCTGTCAGGCTCACTCTATTCTAATTCCACCTTCAGGTCTGGACAAGGGCAAAGGACCCGTTTAAAGGCTAATGTGCGGGACAAGCGCCATCGGAGCCATTGCATTAAAAGTTGTTTTTGTTATGTATATGACTGTTTATAACCATGTGCACTATTAGTTGTAGGTTGTCATTGACTTGTAAACCTTATAGGGTCTAGTGTTAGACTCTAACCTTGTAATATATATATACTTTGATATGGTAATTCTAGACTGCGTTTTTGTAACGGGTTATCGAACCATATGTGTTGGCATGGTAAGTCATGATTAGATCATACATGTTATCTTAGTGAAATTTTTGATGTATAGTGTAGAGTTTTCTGATGTTAGAAATGGAAGTATTATATCGCGTTGGGTCCCACGCTTGGATTATTAAGATAATTGTAATCAAACTGAAAAATTTTAACTGGGACCGTTACAGTTGGTATCAGAGCAAAGGTTTATAAGTAGAAGGAGTAAGAGATGATGAAGTTGATAGGCTACACGTACAGACATGTGATCATAGTTAGGTAGCGAGTTTATGTGATGAAATAATTGTGAGTCAAGCGATAATAGAGTATTTTCTTCGTATATGAATAAGAGCGCCGCACATACTAATTCGGGTGAGTTGACTAAGGATGCGGGCTCGCGGTAAAACTCCTAGTGGTATTGGACACTGGGACGAGGAAATGCATTAAATTATCTATTGAATCTAAGTTATTCTAAAAACATGAGACTTATGAGTAGACTAAGGATGAGTATAGTTGCTAGCGTGTCTATTTATGCTGCTTCTTGATTTTAGCCGTATGTTGAGACTATTGCATGGGCTTGAGATTGATACGACCTTTTTGTTTATATGTAGATGGGGGACTCCGACGTATATTGGCCAGTCTCTAGCTCAGATAGCTCGAGTGAGAGCTGGGTGCCGGATTCCATGGATTGGGGGTATGAGTCGGACGAAACTGATCCAGCGGAGATAATTACAGCCCTAGACCGCGTAGATTATGAGGAGGTTGAGTCTCAGGCATCTAATGAGCCTGAACCAACCAATGTTGACACAAAGAGCTTAGTGGGAGATTCACTTGAGATAGCAGTGACGGAGCACTCTAGCATAATAAAAGAAGAAACCCGAAGATGGTTCACATATGGAGGTGTCTTTTGGGACGAAACGTGGGAAGATGATATGGACCTTTATGATGATCTGGACGACTGGTGCTGCGCCGGGGATGAATCACCGGGAGAAGACCCCGAGGAAGATATGGATGATAGCGATGATAGCAGCAGCACTAGCGGAGATTCAAGTGGGGATACTCTACCCTATGAAGGGTGAACCTTTGAGCCGATACCTTTTGATGTATATATATGTATAGGCCTAGTATGTTAGATGATGGATATCCTTAGAAGTTGTTGTATGTGCCCTGGCATATCTCAAATGAATGCACATGGGATAGTCCGGATATCCAAGAAGGTAGGCATGTCAGTATAATATCTTTGTATCCATGTTGGGATGTACCTATATATATATATATATATATATATATATATATATATATATATATATATATATATATATAACAAGTTGCTTGTTTGCGAAAGTGATGTTATTAACATGATTGCATGAGACTAAAGTTTTATCCCAATTTATTTCTAATTGTGTAGTATATGATTAGACACCCTTAGTTTAATAGGAGGGACGCATGGATCTGAACCAACTACCACCTGATGAGTCCCTGTCGCTCGATACGTCACACTACAGTGTGATGGGGAGCGTACACCCCGTGAACAATGATGGAGACTCTGAAGTTCAAATAAGAGGGAATGAGGGAACTCCAGGGGTGATGCCGGAGTGGCTCGCACAATTAATGACCGGGACGAGTAATAACAATTCCCATCGAGCACTGGAGCAGTTTCAGAAGATGAAACCGCCCGTATTTGAAGGGGAGGCGGACCCCTTGCAAGCCGAAGCATGGCTTCTCCAAATAGAGAAGATCCTAGACGTTATGAACTGCACTAATGAACAAAGGGTATCTTTCTCTTCTTTTATGTTCCAAAAGGAAGCGGAACATTGGTGGAGGGCGGTGAAGCATAGTATGAAGAATGCAAGGGAATCAATCACTTGGGAATTCTTGGTGAACAAATTCACTGAAAAATACATCCCGGAGACGGCCAGAGATAAGATGGCGACAGAATTCTTGGAACTACGTCAAGGTTCTATGAATGTGTCTCAGTATGATCAGAAGTTCACTCAGTTATCCAGGTATGCTGATGCCTTGGTAAGGAGTGAAGCAGAAAGGACGAAGAGGTTCGTAAAGGGCCTAAGATCAGAGATTCGAGGCCGACTGATTCTGTTACAGCTGAAGAATTATCTCCAGGCGGTAGAAAGAGCTTTGGAGGTAGAAATGGACATGCAGGAAGGTCAGGAAGACTGGGTGGAAGAAATTCCCAACTCTAAGCGCCCCCGATATCAAGGACCCTCAATGACGATGGCATCAGGATCCACCAGTGGCAAAGGGTCTGGGTTTAATACCACTTTTCATAGAGGAGGAGGGGCCAGAGGCGGGAGAACATGGTTGAGAAACAGAACTACTCCCTCGAAGACACAAGCTACCTCTGCATCCCACCCCAGAATCTCGGAGGCTCCGTGGTGTCAGAGGTGCAGAGTAAACCATTTTGAAAACTGCCTCCTAGATAGATCTTGTTTCAATTGTGGAGGGGTGGGACATCTAAGGAAAAATTGTCCGACAAGGCGCGGAAGCCAATGGCAGAGTAGAGGAAGTGGGAGGCCAACCATGAGGACGAATCCTCCCAGAGGACAAGCCAGTAACTTCATGCCGCCCAGTAATGCCCCACGTCCTGCTGCAACTTAGTCATCGGTTCAGCAACCACGGGTGCAAGGAAGAACCTTCGCATTAACCCACCGGGAAGCAATGGCCTCAAATGCAGTGGTGGAAGGTATGATCTCCATATCAGGACATATTGCCCATGCATTGTTTGACCCTGGAGCTACTCATTCATTCGTATCTAGTGCTTTTGCTTATAAACTAAATCAAGTATCAAAACCCTAGGATTTTAGTTGGTTGTGTCCACACCTATAGGGAAAAATTTGATAGCTAGCACTAGATACGCGAATTGTGAAGTGATAATTGGAGAAATGAAAACATCTATTGATTTGATTAAGCTAGGCGAAATGAAGTTCGATGCCATACTAGGAATGGACTGGTTGTCTGCCTGTAGTGCTCATGTGGATTGTAATAAGAAGAGGATTATCTTTAAAATGGAAGGGACTCCGGAGTTTATTTTTGAAGGAGAAAAAGTTAGTTATGATATACCTCACATATCAGCCATCAAAGCCACCAAGTTAATGAAGCAAGGGTGCCAAGGATTTCTGGCTTCAGTGTTGGATACCACCAGGACTGATATAAAAATTGAGACTATCCCAGTTGTGAATGAGTTCCCTGATGTGTTCCCGGAAGACTTACCAGGCCTGCCCCCAGATCGGGAAGTAAAATTTACAATAGATATAATATCCGGTACTGCCCCAATTTCTAAGGCACCATATCGTATGGCCCCTGCAGAAATGAAAGAACTTAAAACTCAATTGCAGGACTTATTAGACAAAGGTTTCATTCGGCCAAGTGTATCTCCCTGGGGAGCACCAGTACTATTTGTAAAAAAGAAGGATGGGAGTATGAGACTATGTGTTGACTACCGGGAATTGAATAAGGCAACTATCAAGAATAGGTACCCTCTTCCTCGAATCGATGACTTATTTGATCAATTACAAGGGTCTTGTGTATTTTCTAAGATAGACCTTAGATCGGGGTATCATCAGTTGAAGGTCAAACCTGAAGATGTGTCCAAATCGGCTTTCCGGACAAGATATGGACACTTTGAATTTCTAGTCATGCCTTTTGGACAAACTAATGCCCCGACAGCATTTATGGACTTAATGAATCGGATGTTTCAACCATATCTAGACCAGTTTGTAGTGGTATTCATTGATGATATTCTGGTTTATTCAAAGAATACAGAAGACCACGAGAAACATCTTAAAATTGTCCTTCAAATCTTGAGAGAAAAGCAACTCTATGCTAAATTGAAGAAATGTGAATTTTGGCTAGAGCAAGTAGGGTTTCTTGACCATATTATATCCAAGGAAGGAATATCAGTAGATCCGGTAAAAATCGAAGCAATCCGAGACTGGCCTAGACCCACTAATGTTACTGAAGTTCGAAGTTTCTTGGGATTAATTGGATACTACAGAAGATTTGTGGAAGGATTTTCTCTAATTGTGGCACCAATGACCCAACTAACTAGAAAGAATAAGAAGTTTACATGGGGAGAAGAACAAGATAGGAGCTTCCTGGAGATTAAAGCTAAGCTGACATCTGCTCCTGTCTTAATTGTACCTTCGGGGACTGAAGGATTTGTCATTTTTAGTGATGCATCAAAACTGGGATTGGGATGTGTGTTAATGCAACATGAAAAAGTTATTGCCTATGCATCCCTACAATTGAAGACCCATGAAAGAAATTACCCCACTCATGACTTAGAATTAGCCGCTGTGATCTTTGCTTTAAAGATCTGGCGACATTACTTGTATGGAGTGTGTTGTGAAGTTTTTACTGATCATAAGAGTTTAAAATACATCTTCACACAAAAAGAACTGAACATGAGGCAGAGGAGGTGGTTAGAACTAATGAAGGACTATGATATTACTATCCAATACCACCCTGAAAAGGCCAATGTGGTGGCTGATGCCTTGAGCCGGAAATCAGGGGGAATCATGGCCACTTTGATAACTCGTCAAGCAAGAATATTAAGGGATCTAGAAGAAATGCAAATAGAAGTGCGAGTCATGATCCTTCTAATTCTGGTATCAACTGAATCAAGTAAGTATTCAATTTAATCTATACGACAAGATCAAAGAGGCCCAACAAGGAGATACTCAAATAAAGAAGATTATGAAGAAAGTACAAGAAGGAGAACTCAAAGAGTTTCAAATAGAAGATGATGTACTGCGATTTGGACGCAGATTATGTGTGCCAGATGTGGCAGAGATCAGAGAAGAAATAATGAAGGAGGCTCATAGTACACCGTATACAGCTCATCCCGGGAGCACAAAAATGTATCAAGATCTGCGTCATAACTTCTGGTGGGATGGAATGAAGGTACACATTTCTAATTTTGTCCACAAATGTTTAGTCTGTCAACAAGTAAAGGCGGAACATAAGAAGCCCCCAGGTTTGTTGGTGCCTTTATCTAATTCTGAATGGAAGTGGTGTCAAATTGCTATGGACTTTGTCACTGGACTTCCTCGGACGTCCCAAGGACTGGATACAGTCTGGGTAGTAGTGGACAGACTTACTAAATCTGCCCACTTTCTGCCTATCCGGATCAATTATTCAATGGAAAGACTGGCTCAGGTATATATCCGAGAGATAGTTAAATTGCATGGAGTACCTGAATCCATTGTATCAGACCGGGATCCTCGATTTCAATCTAGATTTTGGAAGAGCCTGTCCAAAGCTATGGGCACTAAATTGCAACTCAGTACAGCAGCCCACCCCAAACGGATGGACAGTCAGAAAGAACCATTCAAATATTGGAAGACATGTTGAGAACTTGTGTACTAGATTTTGGGGGAAGCTGGGACAACTATTTACTCTTAGTGGAGTTTGCTTATAATAATAGTTATCAGTCCACTATTGGTATGCCCCCATTTGAAGCATTGTATGGGAGAAAATGTAGATCACCAATCTGTTGGGAGGAAGTCGGGGATAGAAGATTGTTCGGCCCTAATGTAATTCAAGAAGCTACTGAGAAGATCAAGTTAATCAAGGAAAGGATGAAAGCAGCCCAGAGCAGACAGAAAGCTTATGCAGACAATCGTCGCAGACCACTGGAATTTGAGGTAGGGGATAGTGTTTTTCTGAAGGTATCACCAATGAAGGGAGTAAGACGCACCGGCGGTAAGAACAAGTTAGCCCCTAGATATGTGGGTTCGTTTGAAATACTGGATAAAATTGGACCGGTTGCTTATCGTTTGGCCCTACCTCCCGCCTTGGAAAGGATGCACAATGTATTTCATGTCTCTCAGCTGAGAAAGTATGTGCCCGATTCTGATCACGTCATCTACTATGAACCTCTGCAAATACTAGAAGACATGTCTTACGCGGAAGAACCAGTGCAAATTCTTGATCGCAAGGAGAAGCAATTGAGGAGCAAAAATATTTCCTTGGTCAAGATCATATGGAGAAATCAAAACATAGAAGAAACCACTTGGGAATGGAAGAGGAGATAAGAAAGGCCTATCCACATTTGTTCTAAGGTACGTTAAGTTTCGAGGACGAAACTTCCATAAAGAGGGTAGAATGTAACACTTGCCTTAATTAAGCATCCTTTTTCCTAAATATTCATACCTTAAAGGGTAATGGGAAATGGTATGCATGTTAGATACCCTATTTATTTCATGCTTATTAAATGTGTATGTATAAAAATGAATACATAAGTATGAATACACCCATGCATGTAGATATAGAAATACCCCACATGTGGTTGACTTACCACCATCTCTCTCACCATACATGTACCTCATGGAGAGGGGGGGAAGGCATGGAGCTTGTCATAGGGCATGGTGTAGGGTAGAGTGATGGGTTGAATAGGGACACTTGGCACATTCTTGTGGGAGGTTAGAGGCTATAAATAGGGGGTGAAGAAAATTACCTCATTTGATAAAACTCCCTCTCTCTCTTCATCCCAAAGTCCCAACCTCTCTCCCTCTCTTCTCTTTTCTGCAGCAAAGCCAGCAGCAGCAGCAGCAACAACAAAAGGCAGCAGCAACAGCAGCAACAACAAAAGGCAGCAGCAACAGCAGCAAAAAGGCAGCAGCAACAGCAGCAGCCAAACAGCCCTATTCCCTCCATTTCTCTTACATAAAACACCCCCCTTTCCATCTCAATTTCCCACTTACTTTTCTTCAGTCCACATACTAGAAAAAGATTCCGTATTCCTCTAAGAAACCGTTAGAACGAGTCAAGGAGTGATCTAGAACTAGAAGTTGAAGGGGGGAAGAGTCATTGGTTGAACGGTAAGAAAATACTTCTAAGACTATACCCTCTTGTATCATTTTCGTTAATTATGAACTAATAATGGCGTTATGACTTGTAGACTCCGTTGTAGCGGGATATCAAACTTGAGGAAGAGCATACCACTTTAAAAGGGTGAGTAGAACATATGGATCTTTGTGTCATGATAAATAGACATAAAAGTAAAGATTTCGAAACTTGCTTATTATTGTTACTTTATGTATCCTAGCATATTGGTAGTACTTAATGCATGTGATTGTTGTGTCATTGGAGGAAGGGACCGGGTTGAACCGGAGGTGCAAGTAGGGGAGATTATGCGGTAACGCATTGGAGGAAGGGACCGGGTTGAACCGGTGGTGGTGGAAGGGGGAAAATTATTGCGTGGAATGACGTATAGGAGGAAGGGACCGGGTTGAACCAGAGGAGACCGAAGGGGGAGCCCATGTTAGGGTTAATATAGTATGTTGATGTGACTAAATAGAAATTCTATGTTGAGATTACATATATATATAAATCCTTAATGTTGAATCTGGAATAACTTCTTATACAGGCAAATTTTATGAAGGTTAGTCGACTAAGTCCCTGGGATAAGTCGACTATAGGTGTGATACATAGGCAGACAAACTGCTGGAAAGCATGGTTAGTCGACTACAGACAGACTGTAGTCGACTAACTTCAGATACAGGTAGCAAACAGAGAGTTAACATCTGTTTTGGTCATAGGTTAGTCGACTAAGTCCCTGGTATAAGTCGACTAGTACTTGTGTAGTCGACTACACCAGAAAGGGTAGTCGACTACAGGTGATATACAGAGAGTAACATACCCTTTTGAACCACACATAGTCGACTATAGGAGACCTGCAAGTCGACTAGTACTTGTGTAGTCGACTACACCAGGAAGGGAAGTCGACTACATAAGTCCCTGGCAGCCAACAGAGAAGCAGACATTTTGGAGTGAAATCAGTCGACTATAACTATAATATTAGTCGACTTATAGGTAGTATTAGTCGACTATAGGATGGCCTAGTCGACTAGTAAAGCTTTGTTACTGTGTTCTGTTTGGGTTCTCGGCTAATAACGAAATTTTATAAAAATAGTATAATGACACACTTGTCAACCTGATAATTTAGCCCATGTAGACCTACTTAGTAGGCATGCTTAAATATTGTTTTACTCACTGAGCTGTCAGGCTCACTCTATTCTAATTCCACCTTCAGGTCTGGACAAGGGCAAAGGACCCGTTTAAAGGCTAATGTGCGGGACAAGCGCCATCGGAGCCATTGCATTAAAAGTTGTTTTTGTTATGTATATGACTGTTTATAACCATGTGCACTATTAGTTGTAGGTTGTCATTGACTTGTAAACCTTATAGGGTCTAGTGTTAGACTCTAACCTTGTAATATATATATACTTTGATATGGTAATTCTAGACTGCGTTTTCGTAACGGGTTATCGAACCATATGTGTTGGCATGGTAAGTCATGATTAGATCATACATGTTATCTTAGTGAAATTTTTGATGTATAGTGTAGAGTTTTCTGATGTTAGAAATGGAAGTATTATATCGCGTTGGGTCCCACGCTTGGATTATTAAGATAATTGTAATCAAACTGAAAAATTTTAACTGGGACCGTTACAACATACATATCATTTAGGACAGTCTGTATTTAGGATCAGTTAGAATCTTGCATGTCTATTAGGGCGATAGAACTTTTTCTGTAGGAGAACTTCGGCACCATGGACCCTAGTATTTATGATACGCTTAACACACTCATTGACAAGATAGAAAAGATGGACCAGCAACTATAAGAAGTTAGGGATCAGGTTGATGTCAATTATAGGGATCTAACAACCCGACTTGATAGGCTAGAAACCAATCAGAGGAGAGCCACAGAGGAGGAGAATTCTCAAAACGGCAGTAGGTTTTCTAGGCGAGAGCGAGTTCAACCCTACTATACAGTTGACGCTTGTTTTCCATCGATTTGCAAAGGAGGGAAAACTTACAAAAAAGGGTCGAGGAGCTAAATTACAAGTATTCTAAAAGATTACAAGTAGATCTCCTCTGAGATTCTGGAGAAGTGTGCCGATAGGAGTCTGGTCATGTGCGACCACTTTGTCCCTTTGACGATGCGAGCGATGAGATTCCCTTCTCGCCTGGTTCGAGAATCGGAGAACAGAGGTTGGTAGAACCCTCTGTTACTTCTCAAAAACCGTCTCCACTTAAGAATTCCTTCTCGCCTGGTTCCGGAGATTCCTTGAGAGGAAGGAGGTATTAGGTATCAGCACCTGATTAGAGAAGCAATTCTCTGAATTCTCTGAATTCTTGGAAGCAAGAGAATAAATCTCTATTTAGCCGTCTCTTTCTGTGCCTATATGCGTTCTGCGCCTCTTTTCGTGGTGCCTTTTGCGTACTCTCCTGCGTGTGTGTCCTCTCCTTGTGCTTTTGGTGGGCTATTTATAGGGAGAGCAGGGGTATAAATGTCCCTTGAAAATATGGAAACAGATTGAGTCAAATCTGTTCAAATCTGGAAAGTCGCCTTCTGCGAGGCTGGATCAGCTTCTGCGAAGCTAGAAGTAGCAGGTAGGTCGTCTCCTGATCTGTTTTGATTCTTTCCATATAATTGGAAGATCTCCTCTGATCCTCTTACTTGTTTTTAGGAGAGTCATGATTATGGCAAACAGCTGCCAATTTGATCTCAGATTTGACCTTGATAAGATTTGATCTTGAAGATTTGATCTCATCTGGAGATTTGATTGGTCAAAAGTTGACCATGAAAGACCCGCAGCGGAGCTGCCGCGTCGAGCTCGCAGCGGAGCTGGAAGAAGCATCCGGCGAAGTCAGAAGAAGCTCTTCAGCGGAACTAGATAACTCTTGGCGAAGCTACCGAACATCCTTCTGCGCGGTTGTGTGTGGCTTCGAGCGAAGCTAACTCTCTGCGGAGTTAACTGAGCACTTCAGGCGAAGCTGTAAGTTAGCTCCTGATGGAGTTTTGAATGGCTTCAAGGCGAAGTTAGGCATCTTAGCCTCTTATGCGAGGCTATCCATTTGGGCTCATGTGATGCTATGTGTTGAGCTAGCTTAGCATCTTAGACCTGCTGAGATCTATTCAAAGACAATCTGGGCTCACTGTCTGCTTCACTAGATCAGTAGAGTCCAAGTTGCTGATTTGTCCCTCGGAGATGGTATAGGACTGGTCGTCAGCTTGTCTGTCACTTGTCTTTTATAAATGTCAACAAGTTTAGACATTGTTCAGGCCAGTAAGAATCTTGTCTTTTTTAAAGTGTCAACAAGACCCCCTTCAAAGTTTTCGAAAGTCTGCAATGGCTCAGACTTCGAATACTTTGAATTGCTTTGATCGGTGGTATGTAAAGTACGAACGTTGCCATGGTGGTTGAGTTCAGGTTCGCTTTTAATCCTGCTTTGGCATAGATTCGCCGAAGAATTGTGTAGATTCCGATTCTAGTAGCTTCGCGTCTGGAAGACTTCGAGTCTGGGTGGCTCCGCGTCCGAGCCTTTCGAATAGGTTCGCTTTGGAACGTCATTCCTTTCCCGAGGCCAACTACTTTCGGCCAGTTACGAGAAGGATTATGTCCTTTTCCCGAAATTGAAATAAACTTCTCTTGTATTAACGAGGAGATCATTCCTCCCTTGCGCATTTCTGAGGGAGACTATTCCCTTTCTCAAGGCTCAGTAAATGCCTTAAATTCGCTCGCGCTTCTATGCTTGAAGCCGCAGCGGTGCGCTCAGACCATGAGGCCTATAAATAGGACACTTGAGGTCCTCTGCAGAGAAGCAGTCTGTTCATGACTTCTCTTGGTTGTGAACTAGTGGGGTGCCCACTCTGGTCATTAACCGGCCAAGAACTGGTGAGTCTCGGTCATCTAGAGACTTTACCATTGAATTAATACTTTAGGGAGTTTATCTCCCTTAAATTAGCTTTAACAGCTGCCTTAGGGATCGTTTTCCCTTGTTCTTCATTTTGCATCTGACTGATCTGCAGAGAAGGGCTCCAGCCCAGCTTCCCAGCAAGCTATCATTTTGACTTGATCAAAGAAAGATCACTGCATGCTTGCCTGCTAAGTTCGCTACATAGGCAAGACTTGGACTTAGTCTCTCAAAGTTTGAGCCAGTCTTGCCATATAGGTGGGGCTAAGACTGCGTCCCTCAGGATCAGTCTGGCTCAGCCATATAGGCGAGGTTAGGACTTGGCTTATGCTGAGCTAGCCCATCATCACTATGCAAGCGAGGCTACCCTCTGCTTATTGAAACTGAAATCCATTCTTAAACTGCAACTGAATCTGATATAATTGCTTCGCCCCAAAGATTTGACTTAGCATTTCACTTTTGCAGCTTTTCCTTTGACTTACTGCTAACTTGTTTCCAATTTGGTTGCAGTGAGCTATGTTTGCCATTCTTTTTGTTTTTGGTGAAAGAGACCAGAAAGTTGCCTCTTGCTTTTTCAGTTGAAACTTTAATTCTAAGCAGGAGGAACAAACTGGGGCAGCTGATGCGTGTTCCCAGAAGAGGTTGGCAGTCGCTTATCCGAGATGATCCACTTCGAGGCGAGGCTGGTAGCCGCTTATCCGAGATGATCCACTTCGGGAAAGCGGACGTCACCTGTAAGGTCTCGGATCCTTCTTTTGCCAATTTCATCAAAGAAATCCAGCTCCTTGATTAGCAAAATCTGCCATTATGCGAAGGATTACAGCTTGTGCAGGAGGAAGGCCTTTCGTGTCCAGTTGTTAGGCTTGGAAAAAAATAGGACCACTTGTATGCCTTTTGAGCAAATGATTCTGTTGTACGAAACACAATCTTGATGTAGTAGTATCAATGTACCTTCCCTTTAAATCAATAAAAGTTCAGTTTCTGCTTATCTGATTTGCTTTTCCTTCTTTTCCATTGATGTAGACCGGCGGAGCTAAACTTCGTGCGAAGTTAAGAGACAGGATCCCATCCGAATCAGGAACGAGCTTCCAGCGAAGCTAGCATGAATTTTCTGCGAAGCTGTGTTTTTAACGGAGCTAAGGCATGTTTTTTTCGGAGAAATTATTCATGCGTCGCGCTAAGTCAGCACTAGACTTACGGCGGAGTTAGCCCTTAGTGTGGCTGAAGCAGCGCTTCTCGGAAGGCGCTTTAGGTGCCGTTTCAAATTATTTGAAACGACAGCCTGTGCTCTTTTTGAGGCGTCGTTTAGGCAATCATCAGCCTATAAAGCCTGATCGGGCTAAAAGAGAAGACACTTTTCTTTGAATTTTCAGAGAACTTTAACTCTCTTCTTCCTCTTCTTCTTGTTCAAGAATCAAGAGCCTCTTCAGTTCTTCAATGGCTCTAAGAGAGCGAGCAGGAAAAGAGGTCGCAACCTCTACGACGGAGGGTCCTTCTCCTCCTCCGGTCATCGAACGACCGATCGCCGGTAGGGATCTTTTCCCTTATGATTAGAGATTTTCTTCTCTCTCTTAAAGCTGATTTCTGGCTATCTTTCGATGAACCTGGACGATCATTCATGATCTCGTGATCTTAGGGAGTTCAATTCCTGAATTTCCCTCGTTTTCTTGACTGGGAATATTAGAATCGAAGGGTCTCTTCTTCAAGCTTCCAGGCGAAGCTATCCCTCAGCGGTTCACTCCTGTTGAATGACAGTATGCGAAGCTAGCCTTTGAAAGGACCTTAATGCTCTTAAAATAGTCTTTAGGCAATAATACCCTTCTGCGAAGTTAGCCCCTGGGGCTTTGTCGAATTCTGTTGTTCGAGGCCAAGCTTCCAGAGCGAAGCTAACACTTTGATATTTTCCTGCATCCTGCTCTCGTGTGAAATGCGGAGTTGCGCTGCAGCTGCGAAGTTAAGCTTTGGGCGAAGCTATCATTAGGCCAGCTTCGCTCAAAGAGCGAGGCTATGCCTTAACAAAAAGTTACATTTTTGTTTAGTCTTGTTTGGCTGATGACTAATCATAGTTTTTTCTTTGTTCTTGCAGTGTACTACACTCCTGGTCTTCTGAACAGTCTCTTTGGCACAGCCGGGGGATAGATGGCAATGTCAGCTTGCAGTTTCAAGGGCAAGCTTCGCTGTTCAGCGAGCGAAGCTCTCCTGCTCGGGATACACTTATTCATGGTGGGGATCAACGCACTATGAGGAGCATCTTAACTACTGCTCCCCTTGAAGATTCTGATCGCCGAATCTATCGGAAGCCCGGCTCATGTTCGGAGATGCAGCGCCAGACCATGATCGCCAGCTGCTAGCCGGAGAGGGCAGTGGATTTTCAAATTAGATGGTGAGAAGTTCTATCTCCCGTCTAGCAAGCGGCATTTCCCTTGTCCTTCTTTCAATGAGTGACGAGGGCTCGGAAGATGCAGTGGCAAGTGAGTCGGAATACTGAATCCGTTCACGTAGGGAAGTTGATAATTCCCTCACCCGGTACACAAGAGCGGGGCCTCTTCGCTGCATAATGGGTCTCCACCCTGGGACTGTACTGCCAGACATCCCAGTGGGAGAAAATCCTACGGTGGCTCAGACCTTTGGAATCAATTCATTAAAGTTCGTGGCAACTATCCAGCCACTGATTTCAGGACTTCAGGGTGGATTCACCCTCCCAAGGCATGGTGAGGGACTTGACCCTATATATCCTTGCTCATTTTGAGGAGGATCTGGAGAGGTTGGGACTTTATGAGGCCGTCAGGGCGACCTGTTATGGCATTCAGATGAGCGTAGCGAACTTCTAACGCCATCTTTGAGTTATACTACTGCCCAGCTATAGGACCTTCTTCACCCTGTTGGCGAATTGGGTATGGCTCTGCACGAGATGTGAGAAGTCTCTGCTCTGCCTTTGGGATCTTTTCCATATGAAGAATATTTTTCGTGCGAGGCGGAATTGGCACTTCTGGAGAAGCAGGAGCTGCCCTATTTGAGACTTATTTGGAGTTGATGTGCCACCTCCACATTTGCTCCAGCATGCATGGGGCCATAAGGGAGCTTCATGCAGTTTGAAGAGCTGGGGGACTATTTGTTCCCTGACATGGAGAATACTCCTGAAGTGGCTCATTGTGGAGTTGCTGATGAAGACATCTTTCGCCGGATGCAAGAGCATTCTCAAGGAGATCTAATTATGAAAGAAGATACGGCCCCTATGAGAAAGGCGATATTCTTTGGAGTTTCCATCACCAGGCTCGTCGACCGACGTCCAGAAGGCACTTCTGGCTGGTTTCTTGACGTCTGGTTGAAGAGATGTATGGTGCCATCTTCATCGGGCGATGTCTTCATCCGACTGTCTTATTGCCCGCCGTTCATCTAGTCCATGGTCGCTCTCTTGGACTTCTTCCAGCCATGGTGTGCTGTATTCAAAGAGGCCTTCGTGCATTGACGGAGGCTTTCTGTAGGCCACAACGACGAAGCGGGAAAGGGGACTATTTTGCCGCTGCGACGGACCAAACTCCAGAATAGGTCTGCCTATACTTATCTGATGGCGTGGTTTCACCCTTCACTATCCTTCTATTATCCAAGCCAGAGAGGAACCCCCAGAAGGTGTTCGAATGGCGCTTCTCTGTCGATTCGAGGGTGTTTATGGTCGAAGACTTATGTGGCTGCGGTCCGTAAGCTGCTGTGCCGTCATGACGTCTATAGCCTTTTCCGATGCTTCCCCTACATTCGCGATGCGGGCTATGGTGAAGAATTCAGGATGTGGAAGAAGGGCAGACGTCATTGAGTCGGGGAATCTTCGAGTGGCTGGTTAGCATCCGGCCATCGCACTTGTTGTACAGAAGTAGGGACCCTGTTACCTGGAGCCCTATGTTCCGAGTCGTTTGCCCATCAGTTTGTATGACCAACTGTATGTGGGTAACCCAAACAGCAGTCTGGCCTTCATGGGGAGCCTCATTGATGGAGCTCGTGCTTGGCGGTTCTTCATTGCTGGCTGTACCGAAGCGCGGCTGTGCATGCCGCTAAGGACTCCCGAACCTTCTGACCCCTGGAATTATGCCAGTGGTATAGGACCTCGAACTCCACACCCACTGGATTTTCTATTAATTCCTCGGTGTAAAGTTAATCTCTCAGCGGCTGAAGCGGAAGATCACTGAGAAGAGCGAGGGTAAAGGGTTCGCGTTCCAGGCCTCAGGGAATTCATTGCTGTTGATGATAGCGAAGCCTCGGATGCAGGAAGTCCTCGCTTTGAAGCGGATACAGTGCTGAGGCTCCGTCAGCTGCTTCTGGTGGGGTAGGCACGGCCCCCATAGAACATGTCGACGTTGAAGAAGTGGAGGAAGAGATCCCGACTTCACTTCAAACGAAAACGGGAGGTGGATCTCGTAAGAGAAGGGTAGTGAAGAAGCCTCGTCGCTACGCTCCTACGGTTTGTTGCAGAGGGCGAATTATCTGCAGCGCCTCCTCCTCCTACCCCATTAGCAACTAAATTGTCGGTTCCTAAACTGACTACTGGTAAAGCCGCTCCGGACCCGGGTAAAATCAGCTTCGGTCTTGTAATATACTTCTTATGTGTTCCCAGACAGCTCATTATTTACTTTATGATTCAGGAATTGAGGCGGTGAGAAGCTCGAGAGCTGAGGCTGCCGGAGAACAGGGGGAGCATTATGATCCCCTGTTCACTTATAGAGAAGGCGATGAAGCTGGCTATTTCGCCGTCTCAGAAGAGTCTGAAGGTGATGCGGCTGATGTAGGTCCTTCGGGCGTTGGGACTTCAAAAGGGAGTCCCGCAGCTTTCTGCTCTTTTGGGTGGACCACGGAAGGTTCGGCAGTGAAGGTGGGTCAGCCATTCGTGTTGATTCCGCCAAAGATTTTCCAATGGAGCCCGCGGGACTGATGCAGCCGTCAAGACGATTGAGGCGACATCATCTTTTGGTGCTGTTTTGACCTTTTAACTCTTGCTATTTGTTATGCCTTGCCTAAACAAAGTCTTGTTGCAGGTTTCCGCCTCTGGGTGCATCGACTTCAAGAGAGCCCCAATCTTCCTGAGGGAACTAGGGGTGAAGTAAGTACTTTGACCGCAGCGGATGCAGCTGAGTTGGATGCTTTGTATGGCGACCTGCCCTCTTATTAGCCTGAACCAGCCAGAGGAACTGAAATTGAGGGGACGGTAGTCATGGAACCAACCTCATTTCCAACTATATCAATGAGTGAGGTGCCATTGGTTTCGTCGCAGTCCGCCTATCTTGCCAGGCGCGGAGCTGAAGGTGATTACCAGTCCTACTTCTCCAACATTGGTGGTTGAGCCTGCTCTCCCAGAAATAGTCACTAGTCCGACTCGGTTGTGCCTAGTGTACTGGTTTTCAATGAGGACTCCTCTGAGATCACCGATGACCCTCTGTTGCTGCAGCCAGTGCTTCTATTATCCTTCCACGGTAGTGTCATAAAGCCGGTGGAAACTCGTCTTCAGGGGCTGCTCGTCAGCCAGGAGTGATTGAGGCCGAGAATGAATTTGTGGCTGAGTTAGTCGACAGCTTTTATAAGAGCTTGAAGCGATCCATTGCTTTGCTCTTGAAAGGCTCGACTACCTCATTTCTGCTTTAAAGGTGGTCTCTCCTGAAGTATTGACATTATCCGAGACTTTGGAGGGGATGACCAGGCCGCTACATTGGAGCTTCTGGTGGACAAACTTGAGAGGGATATGGACGAATGGCGCCGTCTTAGTCATTTAGATTTGGAGTCTTCAGTTAATGAGCAGCTTGCGCACTGTTGCCAGATGCATGAGGCTCATCTCGCCGCTCAGGAAGCTGCTAAGGCCATTTCCTCTGATTTGAAGTCCTTGGAGAAAGGAAAGTAGAGCTCGGGGATGCCATAGACGCGTCTAGCAGTGCTCTTCTTGACGCTGAGGATAAAATTAAAAAGGCCAAGGAAATGATCAGGAAGGCTAATCTTTTTTATCCAAGGCTGAACCAGTGCGTCTTGAAGAGACTACCCGGCTTGAGCAACTTAAGGCTCAGAGTGACGAACTCTTGCGACAAGAGCTAACTCAGAGGGCAACCTTGGTTGAAGTTTAAGCTCGCTTAGCCCAGACGGCGAGCTTTATGAGGCCGAGTTGAGGTCGCAGGCTCTTGTCAGGACTGCTGATGTAGAAAGACAAGATTGGCCATTCTTGAAGGACGGATTAAATCTTATGAAGCACCATCATAGCTTGTAATATGTGCCTTCATGTATCCCTCTTTTTAGAATCAATGAAAAGTGATTTTATTTTGACTCCTCTGTTGTATTTTCGACTTGTTTTATCCTTTGAATTGTCGCTTTCAAGTTGCATTGTAGCCATTTGAGAAATAGTCCTTACTGGACTGAATAATGAGACTTGGCTATCTGCCGTTCAGAGGTCGCAATGACGTAACCGATTGAGAAGCCACCAAGCTTAAAGTAGTAGTTCTTGTCGAACTGAAAGATGAGACTTGGCTATCTGCGGTTCAGAGGTCGCAATGACATAACCGATTGAGAAGCCACTAAGCTCAAAGTAGTAGTTCTTGTCGAACTGAAAGATGAGACTTGGCTATCTGCCGGTTCAGAGTCGCAATGACATAACTGATTGAGAAGCCGCCAAGCTCGAAGTAGTCCTTGTCAGACTGAAAGATGAGACTTGGCTATCTGCAGGTTCAGAGGTCGCAATGACATAACCAATTGAGAAGCCACCAAGCTCGAAGTAGTAGTTCTTGTCGAGCTGAAAGATGAGACTTGGCTATCTGCCGTTCAGAGGTCGCAATGACGTAACCGTTGAGAAGCCACCAAGCTCGAAGTAGTAGTTCTTGTCGAACTGAAAGATGAGACTGGCTATCTGCCAGTTTAGAGGTCGCAATGACATAACCGATTGAGAAGCCACCAAGCTCGAAGTAGTAGTTCTTGTCGACTGAAAGATGAGACTTGGCTATCTGCTGGTTCAGAGGTCGCAATGACATAACCGATTGAGAAGCCACCAAGCTCAAAATAGTAGTTCTTGTCGAACTGAAAGATGAGACTTGGCTATCTGTCAGTTCAGAGGTCGCAATGACGTAACCGATTGAGAAGCCACCAGCTCAAAGTAGTCCTTGTCGGACTGAAAGATGAGACTTGGCTATCTGCCGGTTCAGAGGTCGCAATGACATAACCGATTGAGAAGCCACCAAGCTCGAAGTAGTCTTGTCAAACGAGGAAATCACTGTCATAGGTTTAATGTTAACGTAACAGTGGAATGGATGCCAGAGGTGTAGTGTTAAACATAGTATGAAAAGGGCCTCGTTCTCACGGGGAGAAACGAGAAAATCACTGTCATAGGTTTAGTGTTAACGTAACAGTGAAAATGGATGTCAGAGGTTATAACTTTTAACTTAGCATGAAAGGTCTCGTTCTCACGGGGAGAAACGAGGAAATCACTGTCATAGGTTTAGTGTTAACGTAACAGCGAAAAGGATGTCAGAGGTTATACTGTTAAACATAGCATGAAAGGGTCTCGTTCTCACGGGGAGAAATGAGGAAATCACTGTCATAGGTTTAGTGTTAACGTAACAGCGAAATGGATGCCAGAGGTTATACTGTTAAACATAGCATGAAAGGGTCTCGTTCTCACGGGGAGAAAGGAGAAAATCACTGTCATAGGTTTAGTGTTAACGTAATAGCGAAATGGATGCCAGAGTCATACTGTTAAACATAGCATGAAAGGGTCTCGTTCTCACGGGGAGAAACGAGGAAATCACTGTCATAGGTTTAGTGTTAACGTAACAGCGAATGGATGGAAAGATCTGTATATGTGGTCTTACCATTCCCTGGATGAGAATTGGTAAGTGATTTGGAGAGGGAATCAAATGGGAACAGTCCCTTAGGATTTTAGCAAATCCTCAGTTTTCAACGGGTTTGATATGCCTTTACCACTACCGTTTGAGTCGGGCTAGCCATGCTATTCCCCTCAGCATGATAGCTTGTCGAGGACTTATGTTGGGCTTAAAGGCCAACATTTTCCTCTATCCTTAACCGTTAAAGGTGTTGGATCATGTGGTTAGTGCATGTGTAATCTTGATTCTCCTTTGAGACAACCAGTGTATGACCAGGTTCCTACTGGTGTTATGGTTGTATGATCTCGTTTGGAGGAAGAGAGAGGCGCTCTTTCTGGGTACCCTGGATTTGAAGGTCTTGATCAGAGGTGTAATGTTAACTTGATCATAAGAAGGTTCCTTAATCAAGGTAATACTTCTTTAGAACTTGCCATTGATCGGCATCATGAGTAATCACCCTCTGAAGTCATGAGGCGATATGCTCCGTTTGAATAGACTGTTTCTATTACAAACGTCCTTCCCATTTAGGCTGAAATTTGCCTTTGGTTTTGTGAGTCATGATCATTGGTCGTCTGACGGCTAAATCCAAATCTCCTTTCTGGAAACTCTTTATTTGACCTTCTTATTGAAGGCTTTTGAGATTCGAGCTGATACAACTCGATGTGTTGCTGAGCTTGTAGTCGCTTCTCATTTAGGGTTCGAGCTCTTGAAGACTCACCGATCATTGTCCTCTTGTGATCTAGTGCTCAGAGCGACTCGTAATGACGGCATCTGGATTTCCAACGGTATGACTGCTTCACACCCGTACACCAGGAAAAAGGCGTATTGCCTGTCGGGGTCCGAACCGGGTTTGGTAGGCCTAAAGACATTCACCAAGCTTTTCGTCCCAATCTCGCTTATTCGAGGAGACGAACTTTTTGAGTAACTTGATGATTGTTTGTTGAATGCTTCCGCCAAGCCATTAGCGGCGGGATTTATAGGCAGTTGAAGCCACATTCTGAATTCGGTATTTATCGCAGAATAGAATACCTGGCTTATGAATTGTGGACCATTATCATGGATGATCCGCCTAGGGACACCAAATCGATGGATGACATGGTGTTTGATGAAATTAACCACGATAGAGGTTTTGACTTCACCAGTGGTATACCTTCTGCCCATTTTGAAAAGTAATCGGTTGTCGCTAAGATAAACCGGTGACCTCTTGTCGAGAGGGCTGATTGGCCCTACACATCGATTTCCCTTGCTTCAAATGGCCATGAAGCAACAGTTGGGTGGAGCAACTCCGAGGCTGGTGTATAAAGTCCGCATGATTTTGCACGCTTACACCTTCGTGCATATTGGATGGCATCGGCTATCATGGTTGGCCAATAATATCCAAGCCTATGCAATCTGTCTTTAAGTTTTGACCTGGCTGATGAGCTCCGCATATGCCGTCATGTGCTTCTTTAGCACTTCCTGTGCCTCTGAATTAGAAGGCAACGGAGGAGGACACCGTCATATGAACGAGACGGTAAAGTGTCTTCAGAGTTGGATCGTAGTAAAAACGGAGAGACCTTCGTCTGATAGATGCCGCTTCTTTAGGATCGTCCAGCAACAGACCATGTAAAGCATAGTCGATGAGAGAAAATCGCCAATCTCTCGCTCAAGATCCGTCGAGATATTATAGACCTCTCTGGTTCTTAACATATGTTTAGAGCAGACAAGGTGTCCAGTCGCCACTGTAGGTGATACTCGGTGTTGACTGGCAAGGCTAGCGTTGTTGCTAATGCAGCTAGAGCATCTGCCTTAGTATTCTGAGATCGGAGTGCCCTACAAAGCCCGATGTAAAGCATCACCAGATTAGCCAATTCGATGACCGTGTGATAATAAGGCACCAATCCTCGTGACGGACCTCATATTTGCCTTTAACCTGATTGATAATCAGTTTTGAATCGTCGTAAGCTTCAAGTAGCGTATACCCCATTCCGTGGGCGAGCTGAAGACCAATGAGTAGAGCATTATATTCCGCTACATTGTTGGAGCATAATTCCGTCAGAGAGATGCTCTAGGAAGGACGTGATTTTGCGGGAGATAAACACACCCCCACACCGGTAATGATCTTGCCTTTAGGGCCTATTCGTGATGCTCCATTGAAGAACATCTGCAAACTTCATCCTCTGAAGTTATATAGACTCAAAGACTTCATCTGGAATATCTTCATGAAGTTTTTGAGTATTCCGGGACTGGATGAGCAACCAAGAACTCCGCAAGGGCCTGGCCTTTTAACTGCTTTTGAGGGATAAAGATCATGTCGTATTGAGACAAAAGAAGCGCCTGATTGGAGTTCATTATTGTATCATTTTCCACTACCATATCATGCTTTATATAGAGAAAATAAGATTTTTATTGCTTTTTTCTCTCTTTTTTCAGGTCCACCATTAATGGAGATGAAGGCCCATTAACAATGTATTTTCAAGGGAATTAAGGGTAATTAAAGAGCCCAAAGAAAAAGCCCAGGAGAAGCTTAGGTCTGGATTCGTCCACGGATATTCCCTACATTCTAGAGGTCCAGCATGGCACTGGAGGATACAGAATGTCAGAAGAAATCTTTGGCGCAACGGCCTAGATTCTGCCGCGAAAAACGCGGCTCTGGCCGCGATCCGCACAGTCATATGGCCGTTGAGCCAGCGTTTAATCCCACGGCTGTGATTTGAGCCTCACTCCCTAGAGCCTATAGATAGACCCCTAGGGCCTCTGTAATAACGAGAGGGGAAGAGCTTTGTATTTTTGAGAGAATTGTTGGGATTTTTTTCTAGTTTTCTTTAGTTACTCTTGTAATTTTCTTTCTCCTTCTAGAATTCGGCAAAGAGAGAGAGAGAGAGTGAGAGATCTTGTAA